>VZTY01026706.1:0-16715 GCA_013400935.1 Turnix velox
TTGGTGCTGCGCCTGAGAGGTGGCAACTAAAGCAGCCAGGGGTTACGTGGTACCAAGTAAAAGTTAAATGTTCACTTGTTCATTCCAATAAAGCTGTTGCATCCACAAAGCTCACGTCTCGAGTTGTATGAACTGCTCCTTTGTGCTGCTGCCTGGCTCTGGCTGTCCATTAAACCCTTGGTTATATACCCAGGGATTACAAAACCACCTTATGCAAGGCTTACATGAGCCTGGCACAGAGCTCTTCCTGCTGTTGTGTAAGCACTCATAAAGTGGTGGAGCTCGGTGCCAGCCTGCCAGATGTTTATGCAGCTGGTGGGGTTGTGTAAGCAGCCATGTGTAAAGTGAAACTGATGTTTTTGAAGCCAGGAGGCTTTAATAATACTGTAGTGCCCATTAATTGCCAGTGTTTTGGCATTCAGAGAGCAACAGGCAGCAAAAGTGATCTCGTGACTAGTCCTGAGCCAGCAACCAGCTGCTGCTGTAACATGAGGGGTGGGACATGTTTGATGACGTGCTGCCCTTGGACCACGAGTTGGGAAGAGTCCTGGCTGGTGGGAGTCATTGTGGTTACGGGGTAGACTTGATCTTGCAAAAAGCTAAAGCACATGAAGTGGATTTCACAGCTTTTGATGTTCTTCCTTCAGTTTGGGGATTTTTTTGGAATGTGTTTCGTCATTCCAACTTTGCACTGAATGGAAATCTGGGAATGTTAATGAGCTGAAAGCTTACAGAGCACTTTCCACGTGCTGTTGAAAGTGCTGGAAGTCCCCACTGCAAAACTAGGTGGTGGTGGCTGGTGTGTGTGGGAGGTGGAGCTTCCCATGGGGCACTTGGGAGCACTGGCCCCAAAAGTGACCCCAAGGAGGGCGGTGATTGATTTACTTTCGGGAGGGGATGTGGTGGGAGGTGGAAGAAAGGTTTCAGCTGGTTGTTGCCCTCAGACCTGATGTGATTGATCTTGGAAGGGTGGAATTGCAGGGTTTGACTTGGGTGACACCAGTTAATTAATCTTGATGATGGAGAGAGGGATGGAAGATGCTTTTAGTGCCAAGTAGCTCTTGAGGAGCGAGTCTGGATGATGGTGGAAGGAGGTTGTAGCTCACCTGCTGTATGTGCTGTTGTCACCTCATGGCTTGACTCCTGCTGTGTTCCCACGGGGGTAGCCTGGCTGTGCCCACATGCTGGGCAAGACAAACTGCATTTTGTCCTAAATGTGGGATTTTTTGGCCCCTTGAGGTACCTGGGTTCATGGAACAATCAGAAATCCATCCCATCAGGACCTTTGGGTGTGTAGCTGTGGAGCTCCTGGGCTGTGGGTGTCTGACCCAGTTGGGAGTGGGAGCTGTTTCGGGAAGGAAGGGATCTGCCCTGGGGTGGGAGGGTGGTTTCATGTCTCCTTTCTCCACACGCCTGGGAAGTTTATGTTCATCCAAATGAGAAAGCTGGAAAAAATAACCACAAGCAGTTCTTGTTTGGAATGTGACCTGGCTGCCAGGGGAAAGAGCTGCAGGAGGACATGAGGACATGTAGAAAACATCAGAGGATTCCACCAGAGGCTGCAGTGCTGGGGTTTACATCCTTCTATTCTGAATGCCTCAGTGAAAAACAGTAGAAAACATCTACAGTGAGGGTGGTGAGACACTGGCCCAGGTTGCCCAGAGAGGTGGTGGATGTCCCATCCCTGGAACAATTCAAGGCCAGGCTTGATGAGGCTCTGAGTGACCTGATCTAGTGCAGAATGTCCCTGCTCCCTACAAGGGGGTTGGACTAGATGGCTTTTGAAGGTCTGTCCCAAATCTATGATTCTACTAATGAAAAAGCTGTGCAAGTAGCTGTTAATTAGTTCTGGGCAAAAGGTTTAGAGGAAAAAAAAGAGACATTTAAGGGTAATTATATGGCTGTCAGTGTTCCACCATGATGGAAGCTGTGGATGTGTCCTCAGCTGTCCTGCCTTTGCCTAGGTGGAGGCTGTAGGCTCATCTGTTTCTGTGGTGCCCACATGTCATAGAATAATTTGGATTGGAAGGGACCTTGAAGATCATCTGCTTCCAACCCCCCTGCCATGGGCAGGGACAAACCATGTCAAGGTGGTGTGACCATGGATCACTCCTGATTCCAGACCCTTCATCTGGGATCAAAGAGCAACTGGGGCAGTGCAATGTATGTGTAGGGTTGTCACAAACCACACTCCTCCTTTCATCTTTTGTTTTCCACTGACTTCCATCTGCTCACCAGAATGAATCTCAATTGTGCTTTTGTCCCTGGCCACAAAATCTCCCCAAATCCCCATATTTCTTGGAAAAATAGTAGGGGATTAAGCAGTGATGGATGTTTTCTCATGGTTGCTCCCCCAAACACCTGCCGTGACAACAGGCTGGTCTGGTGTGGTGGCCATGGGAGGACCCAGTCCCTCTGGAGGTGGCTGGGGTCATAGATGCACACACATATAGTTATAAACAGGTCAAATGCAAGGTCCTGCACCTGGGTCGGGGCAATCCCAAGCACAGATACAGGCTGGGTGGAGACTGGCTTGAGTGCAGCCCTGAAGAGAAGGATTTGGGGTGTCAGTGCATGAAAAACACAGCATGAGTGTGTGCTTGCAGCCAAAAAGGCCAAACCAATCCTGGGTTGCATCAAGAGAAGTGTGACCAGCAGCTCAAGAGAGGTGATTTTTACCCCTCTACTTGGCTCTGGTCAGGTCCCATCTGGAGCTACTGTATCCAGTTCTGGAGCCCTCAACATAAGAAGGACATAATAAGAGCTGTTGGAGTGGGTTCAGAGGAGGGCCATGAAGATGATCAAAGGGTTGGAGCAACTGCCCTATGAAGACAGGCTGAAGGAGTTGCGGTTTAGCCTGGAGAAGAGAAGGCTCAGGGGGGACCTCAGAGTAGCTTCTCAGTATCTGAAGGGGGCTGCAGAAAGGCTGGGGTGGGAATTTTTAATAGGATATGTGATGGAAGGACAAGGAATAATGGTTGTCTATGGAAAGCGGGTAGATTTAAGCTACATATAAGAAAGAAGTTCTTTATGGTGAAACACTGGAAGAGGTTGTCTAGTGAAGTTGTGGATGCCCCTTC
The DNA here is from genome assembly GCA_013400935.1 of Turnix velox. NCBI lineage: Eukaryota > Metazoa > Chordata > Aves > Charadriiformes > Turnicidae > Turnix > Turnix velox. The sequence goes on from VZTY01026706.1 coordinate 3,081, forward strand.
TCTGGAAATGTTTAAGGTCAGGCTGGATGAGGCATTGAGCAACCTGGTGTAGTGGGAGGTGTCCCTGCCCATGGCAGGGGGGTTGGAAGTCGATGATCTTTAAAGTCCCTTCCAACCCAAACTGTTCTATGACTCTATTATATTTTTTACCTATTTATATATTTAACCCATCCACCTGTATACTTTTATACACTTACATACTTCTCCCTTTTAACTATATTGATAGATTGGTGTAGATTTAACCATTAACGTGCTTTTTTTTACCTTTGTAGACACTTACGGACCCGCGGGTGCGTACTCTTTCCCCCGCGGGTGCGCGCGTCCCGGCGCCTGTGTCCCCGCCCCTGTCCCGGTGTCCCCGCCCCAGTCTGGCGGCGGGGCCGAGCTGCGCACGGCGGGGCCATAAAGCGGCGGAGGCGGCGGTACCGGGCCCCGCTCCGCTCCGCTCTGCCCCGCTATGGCCGCGGCCCGCCGTAGGCTTTCGGTGGGGCTGGGGATTGCCGGCTTGGCCTGCGCCGTGCTGGGGCTCTGCCTGCTGCTCTTGGCGCCGGTCATCGTCAAGCAGCAGGTCATCAAGGTCAGCGGGGCCGGGAGGTTGTTTTCTTTTCGGTGCCGAGGGAAGGGGGTGCGTGGTTGGCTTGCGGCCGGGGCTCGGTGCTGGTGGTGATGCTGTGTGAACACGTTGGTGAGTGGGGGAGTGTCTTCACTGTTGGGTGTCGTATGGGAGTACCCGGGGACACTCTGTTTCGGTGTGGCTCTGAGCTGGCTGCGGGCAAATCCCTTCTTGGGCTGCTCTAGGGGTTCCCATCCCGGGCTCCGGGGACTTTCTGCCTGGCTTTGGGGGCGGTTCTGGGCTGAACATGGTCCTTAGCATCAGCCCTTCCTCCTGTCACTATGTCCAATGCTCACTAGAAAGATAGATAGACAGATAGTGCTCACTAGATAGATATGCAGGTTGCCATACCCTGGTGAGATGCTTCTCAAGCTGTGGATGGGACAGACAGTGTGAGTGAATGCTCTGGAGGACGCTTGCATAGAGCCCAATACATCATAGAATAGTTAGGGTTGGAAGGGAACTTATAGATCATCTAGTTCCAACCCCCAATCGTTATTCAACGAGGAGCTGCCTCTCTGGACACATCTTGCTCACAGGAGAGGTCCTGAGGCTGAAGGAGTGTTTATCCCTCACAATTGAGATGTGGGGCTGTGGATGGAGCTCAGAAACTGCTCCACAAAGACTTGGGACCCAGTGCTCCTGTCCTGGCTGCCAGGACAGCAGTGATCGTGCTGTAACCAGCCAGTTGGCACGTTCCCACATTGAAACAGACCTTTATATTGCAGCCCAAAGGAGTGATGTCCCCTGCCAGGACGTTTGTCCAAGCTTCCACCTCCCCTGGTCATCAAAGGGAAATGTGCTTCTGGTAAAAGGTGGAATAACTGCCCCTTTGCCAGTGGCAGGGGTTTTATGTGCTGCAAAGTCTCTGCCAAAAGCAAACTTCTGCTTCAGTGTATCCTCTGGAAGTGCTGCTGTCTGAGCAAATCCAGGCAGTCCTGTGGCTTCAGGGGTAAAATTCATCCTTTTTCCATTTTCATGGACACCAGGACACCTGTGAAGAAACAGCTGAATGGCTTCTGCAGAGCAGGAGTGATGGTTTTGGTGCCAAAACCTTTCTGTCTTTTTATCTAATCTCAAATCTTTCTTCCTGATTAGCTAAATCCTTGTAACTTGCAATAAGAACAGAGGATGAGGAAAGGACCAGCTCTTGTTTCTCCTCAGCTTTCCCTTCATCTCAAACCCTTGGTCTCCTCATCTTCAGCATGACCCAAAATGAGACTTAGCGTGAAATGAAAAAACATTGTGATGTTTAGTGTGGTGAGAAATACGCAGGTTCTTACTGAATCTCCTGGGTTAGTCTCCAGAGTGGTGTGGGTTAGAGGAGATAATTCTTGAAGGGCTGTGGTTGGGCAGGTAAAGGCTAATTTGCCTTTTTTTGGCTTCCTGAGCTCTGTTATGGTGGTGTATCCTGATGGAAAAGCACTTAGTTGGTGGTAGTTTTGAGGAAAGTTTGTAGGGGAGAACAAACAGGGAACTTGGAGCCTATTTCTTCCTGTTTGCAGAAACAGAATCAGTGTTGGCAGCCAAGCTGTCTGTGGCATTGGCCCTTTAAAACCTGAAGGCTCTGTTTTTCTGGAAGCATCCAAAGTGCTATGGACCTGCCTAAAATAGAAGCTTCAATGCAATGGGACTGCATGAAATAGTCTCTATGCAGCTTGACCTGGGAAGGCTTGTGCTGTCCTGCCTGAAAGCCTGGAGAAGGCTGGTGGCACTACCCTGGCTGCTCTAGTGGGGTGATGAGGATGATGGTGGGAGGACATGGAAGATGAGGTCTGAGACTGAGGTTATTCCTCTCCTTCTGAAGAGGAAACCATAGCTCTTGGTTTTGCTGAGCAGAGTGGCAGAAGCCTTTGTCCCAGAGAAGCAGGGTTTGGGCACAGCTGATGGAGCTGTTGTTCCTCTAGTTCTGTCTGGAGGAGATGAGCAGTAGCTGGTTCCTTTCAGTTCCTCACAAACAGAGATCAGTGTGGTCAGAAATCTCGGTGATCCTTAGTAACCCATCTAAGTGAAAAAATAAAAGAATCTATTTTTATTTCAGACATATGATCACATTTGTTTTGACCTACAAAATGTTTAATTCTAAGGCTGCCTTCTGAAGTAGACCTTGCTCAGCAGAACCTGGTGGGGTTCCAAGAACTGCTGTGCCCAGAGGAGATAGGGATGAAAAAGGCAGCAGCAGCCCCATCTGACTGGGTAAGGCAATGAGGGGACCAATTAAAGTAAGAGAATAAGTAAGAAAAAGAAAGCAGATTCCAACTTTGCTGGGCACTTGGGAGTAGGGATTATAAACCAGGCTAAATAAAATGGGAGTTTCTCTTGTCCTCTGCTGCTTTGCCATGAAGTTCTTGAGGTCTGCAAGATGGAAGGCCCTAGCCAGCAGCACATGGGTGTTAAGGAGGAGGTAGGAAGGGTTTGTAAGGTGAATTAAGCTGCACCCTGGTGTTAACTCTTCCTGGGGACACTTGGGGGACCTGGAGCTTGAGTGAGGGGCTTGCTGCTGGTGGGTGGCACAGCCTGTCCAGGAAGTGGGTGAAGAAAGATAAGATGTGGTGGTGAAGCCACTGGCAGCTTTTTCTCACCCTCCTGTGTCAGCAAATCTGTAAATGGGCTGCTTCAGGGCAGGAGAGCTGAGCTGCAGTGGGATAATACCCCCAAGCCTGCAGCAATTAGAGGATCAGACCTGCTTCTATAAGCTGGCTGGTTACTTAACCATGGCAAGAGCTTGTGCTTGGAAGCAAAGCAAGGATCATGGTGGAACACACCCCCTATAAAATGGAAACAAGAAGGAGCAGGCTTGTGCCCATAAAAGAGCCCCTGGGAGGCAGGGAGGGAACAGAGACAGATGTGCCCAGATGCCAGCTTCAGGGCTGGGAATCTGCTGAGGGCTTCAGTCATGCCTGGACTATTGCAAACAGGACAGTGATAGGCAATCCATTGATTGTGCATTGCCTTTGACCTGCCTTGTGACCGCCTATGAGTCACTTCAGGATGGCAGCTGAGAGGGCTGGGCCACCCACTTTCCCTCATCCCACTTTCCCTCAGTTGCTCTTTTGGGAATCTTCTGGACCCTCCCTGGTGGTAGCCAATTGTTTGTGCCATCTCTCCCAGCCCTTTGGCCTGGAGCTGTCAAACCTGGCAGCTGGGTGGAAGCTTTTGGGACTGGGCTGTGTCTGCCAGGCCGGTCAAAAATGTGCACTGGGAATAGCTCAGTGCTGGCTTGCCTGGCATAGAGGAGGCCTCCAGCACATAAAAACAGCTCCCAGACCTTGAGGGTAGGCACTGGAAAGTTTGAGCCTGGATAAAGAAGCCAACAGACATCCCATGGCTTGAACTTTATGCTTCTGCATACATAAGACTTCCCTGTTTAGATGTGGCTCAGTTTCAGTCTGGATCCTCTGGAGGGCCCCTGCTGGATCTGCCAAGGATGGATGTGCCCAGCTATAGCCAGTAAACACAAGAGATGTGTATCCTTGTTCTTGTTTTACTTTTTCTTTTTTTTTTTTTCCTTTTGCTGCAGAATGTCAGGATTGACCCCAACAGCATCTCCTACAGCATGTGGAAAGACATTCCTGTGCCTTTCTACATGTCAGCGTACCTCTTTGAAGTGTTGAACCCCAATGAGATCCTCCAGGGAGCGAAGCCGATGGTGAACCAGCGTGGACCTTATGTTTACAGGTCAGGTATCACTTGTGGTTGAGTTAGACATGAGCCTGGCTACCATGCCAGGTTTCTGGGTGACAACTCTGTCAGGAGAGTGTGGCATTAGCATACTTGGTGTGAGTCCAGTGGCACAGGACTTTAAAGTGACCCAAATATGTTCTAATCACCCTGATCTTACTAAAGCCACAAGCAGGACCTGTGGCTGTTGTGGTGGTAAGGCTGGTGTGTGCTTCATTGTGTTGTGAAGCTCAGTTGTTAGGTGGGATCTGTGGGGTGACCAGAGCTGGCCTGATATCATCCTGTCATAGGCTTTATAGTGGACTTGTTTCATCTTCACTGTGCATTGAGGAGTCCAGCTCCAGAGCTGCAGCCACTTCAAAATCATACTTCATGAAATGGCCTAAGAGCTCTTATCTGAGACACACAATCTGCTTCACTTGAAGGCTTTGGTCATGAGAAGCACTGTGGAGCACCAGCACTTGCTCAAGCCCACCCAGAGATAGCTTTATTTGCCATGGCTGGGTGTGATGGTTGAAGCCCCAGATGCTTCTCTACACCTGAAAGGTGAAGAAATGGTTGAGTTGCGTGTGTGGGCTTTAACCATAAATAGTGATATTCAACACATGGGTGTCTGCACATATAGGCAAAGTTAGGTCAGCAGCCTAAGCAAGCTCGGGTGGGCAGATTAGTGGTTTAATCCAAAGCAGTTTGAGTCCTTTTCTGGGGGAAACCTGGTGGAATGTATGTGTCCTTGTTTCCCCTGGGCCCACCAGGTCACACCATAAGACCCTGTGGATTCTGTAGGTTGTGATCACATCAGTCCTTCGGCTTTGGAAAAGCCTTCACTTACCATAAGAATAAACAAAGGGGCAAAGCTTATTAGTGTCCTTGCATTCCTGCTGAGCAAGATTAGTGCCCTTCCCTAATGGGCCATAAAACAGAGGCTCCACAGTAAAGGACTTTGTTTTTGCTGGTAGGTTGAGCTTCAGCTTCTTCAGGAGCTGTAACAGGCTCTCAATGGTGGGGACAGCCTCTGACTCCTGTGGAGCATCAAAGCCTCTGTGGCATGGTGTGGAGCAGTGCTGGGCAATGTACAGCAGATGGCATGGCCCAGAGCCCTGAGGAGCAGGAGAGCCATGGTGCTGCTTGGAGGATTGATCTGCCTTGAACCTTGGAGCCATCAGGGAGCTGTGGGGCAAATCAGTGTGGGCTTGTGCTACCTTGTTTGGTCCTCCCTTGTTTTGCATGTTGTTTTGATGTGTGGGTTGGTGTAAATCTCCTTATCTGGGCGTCTCTCTGTTAGGGCTGGGCTTTTCAACGGCTGTAGGTGAAATGAGAGAGGCACTTTATCTTTTTGACTTGAACTTCTCAGCTGGGAAGAAACACTTGGTGTCTCCAAGTTGCTACAGAATCCCATCTGTCAGAAATGTCTCAGAGCCAGCCATCTCCTGCTGACCCAAACCCTCATCAAGCTGTGAGGTTGACACAACCTCAACATGCTGCCTGTGCCTTCTTGCTGGACTTTCATCTCCTTCCCCTGCCTTCAGAAGGAAGCCAAGGGGAGCTGCTGCACACACTTATGTGGGGGAGGGTTCCCATGATCTCTCCCATCTCTTTTGCAGAGAGTACAGGTACAAAACAAATATCACATTCCATGACAACGACACTGTCTCCTTCCTGGAGTACCGGAACCTCTTCTTCCAGCCAGACATGTCCAATGGCACTGAAGAAGACTACATTGTTGTGCCAAACATTATGATGATGGTAAGAACATTCTTTCTGGATGAGTATCAACTTCTGAGCTTGCAGGGAGGATCCTGATGCTCAGTGTTGTTTTGATGCTTATTTTCTTGTAGGGAAGGCTTAAGGTTTATCAATCCCTGAGATGATTAAGCTTATGAAATGCAATATTCTGCTTTCTCTGCATTGGTTGTCCTGTTGGCTGTTACTCTTCCTAAAGCAGAATGTTAAGAGGGACAGGTATAGCAGCTGGACTCAAGAATGCTACGTAGCTCCTTTGGGTATCCTCTGGGGAAATGAAGCCTGTGTGAGCCCTCCATTGCTTTCTTCTCAGTCTGAGGATGAGATGAGATGAACCTCAGTTCATCCTAAGGATTTCCCTAGGGTTGTTGAGTGGTGCAGCAAGGGGACCTTGCTGGGACTGAAGATGCTTTGCTTCCTCTTTGGTAAATATGGAGCTTTCATCTTCAGAGGTTTATTTTCTTTCCCAGGGAGCAGCTGTGATGATGGAAAACCTGCCAGACCTAGCAAAACTTTTACTGAGTGCAGCCCTGGCTGGCCTGAAGCAGAAGGCATTCATGAACCGGACGGTGGGGGAGATCCTCTGGGGCTATGAAGACCCTCTTATAGATGCAATAAATGCAATTGTTCCTGGCATGATCCCTTTTGAGGGAAAATTTGGCATATTTATGCAGGTAAGCAAACTCTTGGTTGGGAACACTAAGATCACAGCTGTGTTGATCTTGGGATTGAGTATCTGGGAGATCCACTGTTCCTCTTTGGTGCAGCCATGTGTGGCTGGTGGTGGTTGTGTAATGCTGCCTTAATTCTCCTCGAGCAGAAAACCCCACGTGGTAGAAGCTGTCACTGGTAATTTAAGTAAGTGAAAGTACAGCAGCTTACAGTGTGAGTGAGGCATCCCTTGAGCTGGTGAAGCATGCAAAGTCATTAACACGTTGCAATCTTGCTGCTTCTAATGGATTAAAAGTGAGTTACTTCTCTCTGCAGCTCAACAGCTCCAGCTCAGGGCTGTTCACTGTGCACACAGGCATGAAGAACATCAGTAATGTGCACATGGTGGATTCATGGAATGGACTAAAGAAGGTGAGTCAGGCAGCAAACTTCTAACATGAGAGCGATGCCCAATCTAATACAAGTTAAACTGGAAGCAGTGGGGGCTGTTTTATCTCTGGTTTGTTGGAAGGCAAGTTTCTGTGGGACTTCCATCTGCTACAACTTCAGTTCTAGCAGATTGCCAGAAGGCAGCCATAGATGATGATGAGGCTTGTCATGAGGCATGAAGTTCAGCTCATCATTAGTATCACTGGGACTCTCTTAAAATGCTGTTGGAGCTGCTTGCTCTTAATGGTTGGTGTCCTTGGTTTCCATGGCCTTGTTTAAGTCATTATTTAAATGTTCTTGTAAAGGGATACTTATTCTTTCCTTGTGGAATTCCACTCTGAACTAAAATATGGAATCTACAGACCAACTGCTATGGGAGCTCTTGGACCAGGAGGATCTTGTCCTGTTTTTCCATTAATTGCACAGATGTTTGAATGGGAGAGATCTTGATAGCTCTTCAGTGGTGCTAACTCAAGCTCCTGCTGAAGCAGTGGAGAGTGGTGGATGTCCCATGCAGGGGTGGAAGCCAACTCTCCAGAAAGCTGCTTGTTCTGAGCTCACTGCAGTCTTAAACATCCTGCAGGTGAACTACTGGCGAAGCAACGAGTGCAACATGATCAACGGGACCTCAGGAGAGATGTGGCCACCATTCATGTCCCCAACATCACTGGACTTCTACAGCCCTGATGCCTGCAGGTGAGGCCACTGTTGTCAGCTTATCCTGTGCTGTGATGCAGAGGGTTTGGGTCTGGTTTCTGTAGTTAAAGTTTAGCTGCAGTTTGGTGTTGCAGTATCTGAGCTTTGTGAACAGCATGCTTGTCTAATTGGCAGTGTCCTGTGGTGTATGCATAAATACCTTCCAGCTCACTGGAGAAGCCCAGCTTGCCCATGCAGAATCAGTAGAAAATAACCAGCTTAGATAAGATATAGGAAGCAAGGAGGAAGAGCTGGCACAAGGAAACACATCTGTAACCATTTGAGGATCTTCCAGCTCACCAAATGCTTGCAGAAGTGATGCTGGAAGGGGGAACCAGCCACCATTTCCAGTTTGCTGCTTTTTTTGGGGATTTTTTTTTTTTTTTGCCATCTGATTTGTATACCGTGGTGGGTGTTTGTCCTGGGTAAGACACCTTGACCTTAGCTGATCACACAGGGGTTAAAGTACCCTGCGGATCCTGCCTGTGTGGAAGTTGCCTGAGGCTGGAAGGAGGGGAGGTTGTCACAAACCCCTGTCCCCATTGAGGGGAAGATAAGGAAGATAATGATAATTCAGGCTTTGTAGATAATGCTTGAAAACAAGCAAGTGCTCATGTTGAGTAGAGAACAATGACCTCTTGATGGGAGCAAGCAAAGTCAGCTGAGCCAAGTATTAGTGTAGGCATTCTTCTGCAGCAAATACCAAAATCACCTAGAGCCAAGGGTCCTACAGGGACTTTTACCAGTAACCAAAATTTAAATACACATGCCTTTTTTGTTGTATAACTACACAAGTCTTGGAACAGAACATGTTTCCAGGCAAAGCATAAAAGGAAGTGGAGAAAGCCAAGCTTAGTTTCTTGTTTCCATAGGAGTTTCCCACAGGACCATGTTGTGTAGGATGTGGTTTTGCCTGGTGAAGAGGCAGAGCTTCTCTTTTATTCTCAACAGGTCTTTATCTCAGCCTCTCTGCTAGCCCAGATGGCTATGGAGGGACTACTTTGGTGGTAACTTGGCAGTGCTAAGTTAGTGATTGGAACTGGTGATCTTAAAGGTCTCTTCTAGCCAAAATGATTCTGTGAGTCTATGAAGGAGTCCCAAACATCAGTGGGTAGACTAAGAGAACACCCGCCTTGCTGCAAGGGTATACAGGGCTTGTCTCCTGTGCTTTTTGAGCTTTAAGTGCAGCTGATGCTGAGATGTAACAGGCTAAGATGTCTCTGAAATGTTAGACAGGGCTTTATTCTGATGTGGTGTATCAGCTTCTGCCTCCTTCCTGGAATGTGAGCTCAGCCAAGAGGCACATAACCACTGAGCACATCCCAGATCCCCCATCCTTGATCCTGGTGTAAGAAGGCAGCTGTAGGAACAGCATCTTCTTGGCTTGCCCATGCTGTCTTCATGACTCCAAGCCTCACTCAAAGAAGCACATGTGAAGGAAGCAAATTTCCCTCTTGGAAGCTTGCATCTCTTCTGGCCAGCTGGTGGCAATAACGCAGCATAACACTGGCCTGATGGGGAAAAAAAGTCATAATCTTGCTGTATAATGTAGTTCATAAGGTAAAATTTTCCACTACCCTGACAGCCTACACACTGTAGTCGTGCTGTGAAAGATATTTAGACAGTGTCCATCTCCTGTGACAGAGCTCTTTTACCTCATAGCCAAGGCTTGCACAAAGAGGGTATTACCTCTTGGAGGGCAGCCCTGGGGATTACTGTTTGCCTTTAAACAGATCTCCTCTGGATACTGCAGGCAGGGTTACAAGCCTGTGGTTTCACTCCATAACTAGCCCTGACCAGCCCTTTATCTGTGCTTAAAACATGGAAAGCAAATGGCTTAAATACTCATTCCCCCTCCAAAGCACTGCTCTGAGTGTTTATCTTGATCTCAAAGTCTAAGTTACACTGCAACTGCATCTTATCCTGCTAAGATAAGAGCTCAGTTCTGGGCTTAGGAATGTGTTGGCTAATCCTGATCCTTCTCCATTGAAACCTTTCCAGATCCCTGACACTGGTGTATGAGCAGTCCGGGAAGTTTAAGGGTGTGCCCACCTATCGTTTTGTGGCCCCAAAAACTCTCTTTGCCAATGGCACAGACTATCCACCCAACGAAGGCTTCTGCCCCTGCATGCAGTCTGGCATCCAGAACGTCAGCACCTGCAGGTTCAGTAAGTCCTTTCCTCCCTGGGATCTTCCTGATGTTAAACTGTAGGGATGTGACAGCAGCTTGGCTGGCTGGAAAATGGGTTCTGCTCTCTGCTGGGGTGCTACAAGATGCCACCAGGGTCTGCAGGGTCCTGCAGGGTTCCCAGCAAGGAGCAAAAAGGGTGAAAATCCTCACCTAAAGTCGCTTTGATCCACAGCCTGGCATTTGGGGAATGCCCAGGGATATGGCAGGAGGATTACATCCCTCAGACTGTGAAGCAAGAGCAGGATGAGGAAGGCCACATAACTGCCAAATTAAATGTTAGCTTTGGATGCTGAGACTTGGTCATGCAGGAGGGAATTTAGACTTAGTCCTAACCTGTATCTGGGTACAGTGAGTTACCCCATGGCATTGTGTGGTGCATGGGGGGAGAAAATAGCTTAAACATCAGGTTTTAACGCTTCTGGAGTAAAAGCAGGGAAGCAAGGGCAGGGAGACTTCTAGCTGGGGAGGAGAGTATAAAAGCCTTTTCAGGAAAACAAGCTACAATGGTTTTTATTTTAAAAAAAATAAACTCAAGGGGCTCTTTCAGGTGGGTTTGAATGAATTTAAGGTGTCTCTTTTCCCACATCTAGAAGCACCAATGTTCATTTCCCATCCTCACTTCTACAATGGTGACCAAACCCTGGTGAATGCTGTCAAAGGCCTGCACCCCAGCAAGGAACAGCATGGGCTCTTCCTGGATGTGCACCCGGTGAGTGAGCCTGGTGGGGTCCTCTCCTTATCCTGTGGGGTCCAGCTGGGTGTGGGAGCCTGCCACAGGCTGCTGTGCTCTCCCAGCACTCATTGGAGCAGGTTCCATAGTGCAAAGACTGGCAAGGACACGTGCAGATAAAAATGTCAAAGCCATAAACTAATTGGACAATTAGCTCTGCTTTTAGAAAATTGCAGAACTAATTATAAGCATAATTGTTTTGATAAGGGGAGTCAAATTCTTTCCACTGACTCAGGCTCAGGACACCAGGAGGTGTATCTAGCGGCAGCTCAGATACGCCCCAGGTCTGCAAACTTGCACTGCTGTGATTGGCAAAGTCTGAAGACCACGCTGGAACTGAAGCTGTCACCATCATTTTTGGTTTTTACTCTCCCAGCTTGCCCACCTGGCTGCTTCTGCACCTGACTGTTGTGCTGCTGGACCTCTCATGTCTCTGTAGCATAAGGGTGAAGTCACCACTGCCGTGGTGATGAGTTGGGGTGTCCTGAGCCATTGTTGACCCACCCCTGGTAGGGAGGGGAATTTGGAGTCTTTCACCCACCACCTGTGTTGCATGTGGTGAGAAACAGAGTGGTCAGCAGGGCTAGGGAAGTCTGACACCAGCCTTGGCACTGGTGAGACCCCACCTTGAGTGCTGTGTTCAGTTTTGGGCCCCTCATGACAAGGACAACAAAATGTTGGAGCAGATTTAGAGAAAGGTGAGGGGTCTGGAGCACAAGTCTTGTGAGAAGTGGCTGAGGGATCTGGGGATGTTCAATCTGGAGAAAAGGAGGCTGAGAGGAGACCTTCTGTAGTGAGTGGGATGCTGGTCACTTCTCCTGAGTAACAGGCAATAGCACAAGGGGAAGCAGCCTTTAGTTGCATTTGAGGAGATTCAGACTGGAGATTAGGAAAGGATTTCCTCACCAAAAGTTGTCAAGCACTGAAAAGAGCTCCCCAGAGGAGTGGTGGAGTCACCATCTCTGGAGGCATTTAAAAGACAGTGTAGACATGGTGCTGATGGACATGGGTTTGGCACCATTAGGTTGGTGGCTGGGCTTCATGATCTTAAAGGTCCCTTCCAACCGAAATGTTTCAATGATCTTCCAAATGTTCAGTGGTGTTTGCTCAAGCTGGAAATCAATCTCCCTCTGGAGGTGAGGTAAGCCATGCTTCTTATCTTGGCATTGAGTTCTCTCTGCTTTTCTTATCGATGTTATGGAAATCTAATTAAGTTTATTACAGTATCAAGCATCTACTGATAACGGGACGATTAACTGTATTCTTATCTAGCTGCAGCCTGCTGAGTACAAACAGGGGCAATCCAACAAAAACTCTCTGCCCTTCAAAATGTGTTGCAAAACTGCAGTGTCATGAGAAACCAATGCCTTAATGGGTGTCAACAAGACCAACTTTGAAGTGTGGTGTTTTCTTGGTCTTGGGGTATCACTGGACAGAGTCTGTTTTCTCCTAGAAATGTTTTTGTCCTTGGCTATGTATGTAAATCTCTTTGCTTTAGTGTGTTTCCCCCTGCTGCTGGTAGGATGAATGATGGGAGAGATTCATCAGGCTTTACTCAGGGAATCAGCTAAAGGTTGCACATGCTATTTAGTGATTAGGATCAACAGTTTTACTGGCTGGTGAGTGTTACAGTGAAGGGAACAGGCTGAGAACTGCCACGGGGACAGTACTGTCCCCTGTAAACGCTCAGAGGACCACTGCCTGTTTCTCTGTTGCTTGTGCTTTGATGGAAACCCCAGCCATGCTCTTGGTCTCTTATGTGGTGGTGAATGGAGTGGATCTCTGCATGATCCAGTCTCTCTCTGGCAGATGGCACCCAGAGCAGTTGTGAGGGAAGGCAAAGGGCTGCTCTTCTGCACAGCTCTCCACACAAATGTTGGCTGTACTGATGAACTTGTCTCTTCCTGTGCAGATGACAGGCATCCCCATGAACTGCTCCATCAAGCTCCAGCTGAACCTGTACATAAAGCGTGTGCCTGGTATAATGTAAGTAGTCACCTTCTAACATGTCCACCTCCCTCCCTCAGGTAGGGAGTGCTGGGGCTGCTGCTCTGCCAACAGATGAAGTAGCTTTAATGTTACCAGTTGTCACAGTTGCAGTCACCAGCTGGCTGCTGTGGGGAAATGTCAGCCCTCCCAGTCATCTCAGACTGCTGGCCTTTAGCAGTACAGTGTGTGGCTGCCTGATTGCTTGGCTCCAGCAATGTTCCTGTACTGGACTGGACAATTCAGAACATAGAATGGTTTGGGTTGGAAGGGACCTTAAAGATCATCTAGTTCCAACCCCCCTGCCATGGGCAGGGACACCTCCCACTAGACCAGGTTGCTCAGTGCCTCATCCAGCCTGGCACAGTGCTCTTCCTGCTGAGGAAGCAGCAATTGCTACCTCCTTACACTGATTCCTGGCCAATATTGCTCTGTCAGAGCTGTCCTGTTAGGAAGAATTGTGACACTGGTTGTGGCTTGATCAACCATAAATATATGTCCCTATTTTTTCTTTCTTTTTTTTTTCCCCCTAGTCAAACAGGGAGTATTAAGCCAGTGGTCCTGCCGCTGCTGTGGTTTGAAGAGGTGAGCTGCCTTCTTCCACCTGATTCTGCAGAGCCTCTCGTGTGGGAGGAGGGGAAACTGCTTCCCCATCACCTTGGGTTGGGAAAACTCCACTTTGGATAATGTTTTAAAGCCAGCTGGAGTAATTAAGCACCAACAGAAGGCTTTGCAATACTTGGCTGTGTCTTTAATCCCTCTGTGCTGAACAAACCCTGCACTGTACTTGGTAACCCTCTGGCTTTGCCCTAGATGTGAGGTTAAACAGGGTCCAGAAGCAAGTTGACAGCTCCCCCCCCCCCCCACCCTGATGGGGGGCGGGGGGGGGAGTGT
>VZTY01026706.1:16784-95139 GCA_013400935.1 Turnix velox
AAACCAAGTAACACCCCCCCCCCCCCCCCATGCTGATGTGGGTCAGGGAGTGCAGTCTCTGACTGGGTGTCTCTCCAGCTTTTTAGTAAAATCTTCTAGCCCAACTAAAGCTCTCATGAATTCCCCAGTCTGTGCTGGGAGGTGGTGGGAGAGAGGGTCTGTCTGTCTCAGCCCTGGGTGAGAGAGAAACGTTACTGACACCTTTTGCTTTTTCTGAGCAGAGTGGATCTATTGAAGGCTCAGTCCTAACCACGTTTTACACCAACCTGGTGCTGATCCCATCCCTGCTGGACTACCTGCAGTATATCTTCCTTGGGCTGAGCATCCCTCTCATTATCTCAGCAGCTGTACTCATGGCAAGGACCCAGGTAAGAACTTGCAGATGTCTAATGGGAGACACTGTTAGTCAAATCAGATTTAATCAGATGATGTAGATTGGGCTGACAATCTAACACTCCTGAGGAAACATTGGCTGATGCCACAAATCATGTCCTAATGGTGCCAGGTGCCAGCACAAAGCAGCAAGTCTTCCTCAGCCATCTGTAAATTGGGCTGCAAAAAGGTAACAAAGGCATTTCTGGCCATCTCAGTGCACAACAGCAGTGATGGAAGTGGGTTCCTGTAGGAGGAGGCATTTCTCAGCACATCCAGCTAGTGAAACAGCAAGCCCAGCTCCTCAGCTCAGCCTCAGTGGAAAGCAGCAGATCATTGCTTAAATTTCTGCAGGGTCCCAACAGCTTTTCAGTCTGAACAGAGCTTTCTCAAGGGGATGCAGGGACTTGGTCATAAAGGAAATGCAGTCACTGTGCTCTTGCAGAATAGGCACAGGCACAGTGGCTGCTTCTCAACCCAGACTAGTCCTTGTTTCTCTGAAACTCACTCATGTCCTTGCAAACAACTCCAAATAGCTCTGGCAGTTAAACCCTCCAGGCCTTTCTGGATCTGGGTTTACTGAGGACCTTTGAACCCTGGGTAGAATCTGCCCCAGGATGGAGTGGGTGGTGAGGATGGAACATGGATCTGTAAGGACAGAACATAAACCAGCTACAAACACTTGGTGGAGATCTGTGGCTCCAGCTCCAAAACATTCATCTGATAACACTAAGCTCTCCAAAAGCTTTAGCCCTTGAAGTAAGAGATCTAGCTCCTTACCCTAACATCTATGAAAAGCAGCTTACTTAGTTTTGCACTGCAGTCAGATGGTTTGAGCTGCCTTTAAAGCTGGAGAAGTTTAGAGGCTGCTTGTGGGGATGACACAGCAATGCTTGGGATGAGAGCTGGTTGAGGGGAGTGCACATGTGAGAGGCTGCCCTTGCTGAATGACCAGTGCAAACCTGCTTTAAGGAGTGCAAGGGTTCTCAGAGTATCAGGTAATTGGATTCTAACCAAGCCTTACAATTACTTAATTGACTTAAACACATGATCCCAAATCCCCTTGTTCCTCCATGCACCTCCCTGTGGGGTGGGAGCAATTTGAGAGCTGAGGGCTCAGCACTGAAGCCTTTCCATGCTCCTGAGAGCTCCAGGCTCTATGTGCAGAGCCTCTGCCTCTGCAAATGCCAGCAAACAGATTCCACTCCAGCATATCCAAAATAATGTCTGTATTCACTGGGCAGCTATTCCCAAGACCTTACTCAGCCTCAAGCTGGTATTTCCTCACCCTGCTCTTGTGCTTGTCTTAATTCCTGGTATCAAAGAACTTTAGCTGTGGCAGAAAGGAAGAAAAAGCTGGATTTGCTGGACTTTAAATTCACTCATGTCACTTGAGAAATATCCCTAAGCCAGCTGTGTTTGGGTGCTCAGCCAAAGGTGTCACTGTAGTGCTGAAGCTAAAAATCAACTGCAGGAAGTGTCTGACTACCTGGAAAGTGATTAAAAAGCCTCAATGACCTTATAAATCTCAAAGGAAGCTATGCAGCAGCATGTGAAAGTCTAATGAGTAGATAAGAGCTTGTAAACTGGAAGACAGCAATTTGCAGCCAAGGTGTGTTCCTCATTTGATTGAAGTGTTGCTGATCTGGTGATGATTCCTGAATCAGGCACAGCCCTCCCTCCTGAAGCCACTGTCCTTGTCAGAGGGGACATCACCCATACCTTCATGTGTCTGCCACCTCCTCCCTGGAGTCTCTCTCATGCCTCTGGCTTCTGGAGGGAGTGGTGTGCTCTAAACCAGTCCAGATGAGGTACTGTCAAATGTTTAAATCTTAGTCTAGTGTGTAGTGGAGCCAGATTGAAATGCATCTGTTAGAACTGAAGATCTCAAAAAATGTGGAAATAAATTGTGCCTAGATGCAGTGTTGAAGCTCTCCTTGGCTAACGTGGCTAAAGCCTGTGTGGCAACACATTAAAAAGGGCAAAACAGACCATTTCAAAACTGGCTTGTCTCTGATCCAAATCTTAACTAGGGTTTAGTTTAACCTAAATTTCAAAATCTTCATTAATAACTAGATTCTAGTTAAACTATGATTAAAATCTCCTCTGGAAAATTCCTTGTGGAATTCATGTCCAAGTGCACCATAAAACGAGCCTGATTGTCTTCTAGGAAAAATGCTCTTTATTTTGGAGTAGCAATAAAAAGAATTCAGACAATAATAAGGCCAACCAGGCCACCTCTGCCAAAAAGCTGCCTCCGGTTAAGGGGACGGTGTTGCAGGAAGCCAAACTGTAGGTGGGTACCCAGCCAAGGTAATGCAATTTTTCTCTCCTTGATTTGATTAAACTTTGCTTAAAACCAATCAAAGGGAAACATTTGCTGTCCACGTTGTCCACGCACACCCTCTCAGCAAGCTTTGGTACAATGGTGTTGTCTCATGGCTTTTTAATCAGGGCAATTTAGATGTCTTCATACACTTAACCACACTGCAAGACCATGCTCTTGTTCCTCCCTGTGTGCCTCATCTGTAAACCTAGTAATAGTATAAAGAAAAGTATAAGGTGCACAAAAATCACTTTTCTTGACTCTTTTCCCCCCTTCAAGTGTTTGAGATCCAGAGGTAAGTTTGAGTGTGTGAAACAAGTAGTCAGCACATGGATGTTACTCTCCTCCTCCATGCAGGGAGCCTCAATAGAAAGATTCTTCCAAGAGGGAATTTCTGATGTATAAAATATCTGGGTTTGTATTACAGGGTCACAAACTCACTGAATCCTTGAGGTTGGAAGCGACCTCTGAAGGTCATCTAGTCCATCTCCCTGCTCAAGCAGGTTCACCTAAAGACGGTTACCCAGGACCATGTACAGATGTCTCTTAATGTCTCCAAGGATGGAGATTTCCCAACCTCAACCTGTTGCACTTTTTAGAGTTTTCATGGGGGGGGGGAAAAAGTAAAACATTGTTTCTTGATGTTCAGATAGAAGCTCCCATGTTTAAGATTGTGCCCAAAAGCTCTTGCCTTGTCCTTGAATACTACTGAGAAGAGTTTGGTTATGTTTTATACTTTTATATGTTAGTAGGATATCCCTGAGCCTTCTCCAGACTGAACAGACAGTTTTCTTAGCTATTACTCACATAAAAGGTGCTCCACTCCATCATTTCAGTGTCCCATTGCAGTAGCTCCATCTCTCTTGTGTTGAGTAGCTCATAACTGGACATAGTTACATTACTGTGGCTACTCTGTGTGGCCCCACCAATGATGACCTCCTAGCAATGTCCTTAATGCAGCCCAATGTATACTTAATAGCTTTTGCTACATGGCCACACTATTCACTCATGTTCAGCTTCATGTCAAGCCCCTCCAGGTCCTTTTCTTCCAAGTTGTTTAAGTGTTGGGTCACCTTTAACACATACTGGACCATGGAATGGTGCTTCTCCAGATACAAGACTTTGCACATCCTCTTGTTGAACCTCATGAGGTTCCTGCCAGCCCCTTTCTCCAGCCTGCTGAGGTCCCTCTGGAGGGCAGCATGACCCCTTGGCATATCAATTGCTTCTCCCAGTTTGGTGTCATCAACAAGCTTGCATATCATTAATAAAGATGTTAAACAGGATTGGACCCAGTATTGACCGTTGGTGTACGCTACTAGTTAACTGGGTTCTAACTAGACTTCATACCATGTCTCATAACCCTTTGGACCTGGCTGCTCAGACGTCAGTGCACTACACTGTCTGCTCATGCAGCCCACACTTCATAGCTTCTCTACAAAGTTTTTAGAGGACATCATGTTGAAAATCTTCCTGAAACCCAGGGTTCTCCCCTCATCTGCCAAGTCATACATTTAATCATCAACATTTACCAAGCACGATTTCCCCTTCATAAAGCTGTGCTCCTGAGTCCTGATGACTTTCTTGCCCTTCATGCCTGGGAATACTCCCTTGGATTAGCTGTTCCATCACCTTCCCTAGGGTTGAAGGGAGGCTGGAGGGCCTGTAGTTCCCTTGAATGTCTTCCAGATGGGAGTGGTGTTTGCTTCAGTCATTAGGCACTTCTCCCACTTGCCATGATTGCTCAAAGCTTATGGAGAGTGGCTTTGCTATGATATCAGCCAGGTCCCTCAGCACTCATGACACATCCCATCACAGCCCATAGACTGATGTCTCTCTAGGCTGCTTGTATATTCTCTGATCTTTTCCCATCTTTCACCTAATTCTTGTCTTCCAAGGGCATGTCTTCCTTGCTCCACACTTTCTCCTTGGTCTCTGGGGTCCCCTGCTTCATTCAGCAACAGGCCTGCATGTTCCTTAGTCTTCCTTTTGTCACCTGCCTACTTATAGAAGCTCTTCTTGTTGTCTCTGACATTCCTGGCCAGGTTAAATTCCAACAGGGCTTTGACTTCTATTACTGCTTGCTGGGAGAGTGCCTCTGTATTCCTGACAGGTGACTTGTCCCTGCTTCTACCTTCTGCATGCTTCCTTTCTGCATTTGAGTTGAGCCAGAAGCTCCATGTTCATCCATGTAGGCCTGCAGGCATTTGTGCCTGACTTGAAATGCTTCTTAGGATGGACCATCCTTGAGCTCGAAGGAGGTGATCCTTGAATACCAGTTAGCTCTTTTTTTTTTGAGCCACCACCTGAGTTCTGTAGTCAGTTTTGATACTTTCCAGATGGCCCTGGTGGTGTCACTGGTGCCCATACTGAAAAAGCAATGGGGAATAGACAAAGAACTGGATAAGCTTCACACTTCTTCCATGACATCCCAGTCCAAGCCCCCAGCAAGCAGCAACTGTGTCCAAGTAACAGGTCAGGTGGGCAGATGGGCTTCTATCCCCAACAGTAGAGGGTGACCCACTGTCACTTGCTGTTTCCTCCTGGGATTCCTGCATGATTTAAGGTCAGGGGCTCCTCATGCTTTGCTTGAAAAACTGTCTCCTCTTCAACTTTGAGGGTGTTAAACCTATTTTGTAGTTGTAAGCCTTCAGGTGGAACAGGAAGAGTCTTCCTCCTGCTGACAGAAAGCACCTGCTTCTACCCTTCATTTTCTGAAGAGGTTACCCTTATGGTAGGGATGGGTGCTGCCTGTGCTTCTTCTGCAGCTGATGTCCGGGGGTCTTGAAGCTGTTGTGTCCCTGAGAAGATCCTGTGCATCTCCCTTTTATCTTCTGTGATGATGTGCAGCACACTGACTTTGTCCCATAACTCCTCCACTTGGTGACACAGCTCTTGAGCCTGAGTGCTAGTTACAACTATCTGTGGGCAGGAATGGAGATGTTGTCATTCAAGAGAATGAGTGAACAGGTGAGTGTTCATACAACACACACAGGGAGGAGATGCAACAATGTTCCTTTTAAGAAACCTTCAGAAAAAAAGGGGTTTTGGCCACATAAACGTCCAAGAGGTTTGGGGCATCCCAAGTGGTGATTTGGTGGCACCTGCACACAGTGCTCCTGCTGAGTGCATGGCTCTAACTGCTGTCCTTCCCTCTTCAGGGAATTCTCACCAAGAAGAGGCCACACCATCCCACCACACAGAGCAAACCACCCCTCCCCTCTGAGACCACGCCGCTCCTACACGATGACACTGGTGCACCGAGCCAGGACACCAATGAATCCTGAGCTGCTTCCCACTGAAACACATCCCTGCTGGGAATGAGACCTCCTCTAGACCCCCAGAGGCTTCTGGAAGGTAAAGTTGTCCTGGGCAACTCAGCAGAGACCATGCACGCCATGGCAAAGCCACAGGACAGCACAGCTGCACTAGGTGGGACACAGGAAACCTCATCCAGCCACCCCAAACACAGCATTGGAGAACCCTTGTCCCCAAAAGACTGGCCTTGGCTACAGCCCCTCTCTCCCTGTGGGCCAGGAGGAATGAAGATGGTCATTAAGAAGTCACTTTGCAATTTCAAACTGCCTGTTGCTAGGAATAAAAGGCACTTTAATGAGAGCTTTGACAATAAATGAGGTTTGTATATGTAGCACTGATGGGATTTAGTGATCTTTCTAAAAGCCACCCTTGGTCTCAGGCAAATGGAGCTTGCTGTCCTGAAGCCACTTATGGTTTTATTGCCACTTGATGTGACTGGACGACACCACAAATCAATTCTGAGTGCTGTCACTTCACTCGTGTCCCTCCCAAAGGCTTCCCTGGGTACCTGCCACTGCCTGAGGCTGCTCCAGCCTTTGGAAAGCACGATGGTGAATTTTAAAGCCTTAATTCTATGCTATGACCTTGTGCTCCAGTGATTCCAATCCACAGCCCCTTTGCTTAGCCTGCTGGCTCCTTCCTTGCTTTAGGTGACTGAGATGAGTCAAAAAACTCAATGGCATGTCTTACCTGTCCCTCAGCTCCTGACAGTTGTCCCTGCTGCCTGCTCAGCCATCCAGGATCCACTCTTGTGGCTGTGCACTGTTGATGGTGATGGAGGCCATGTGTCATACTACCCATGGTGCAGGTGGGTCCAGGCAGGAGCTGGACCTTCTCCTTGAGTGTTACCCAGGATAGCTGTGCTTTTGAGGTGCAATCATGAAAGTAACCATGGCCTTAATAAGATTTAATGAAACTGTTGTGGATTTCTGAAATGAGGTCTTGGGGGATGTAGAGCTGGATGTTAACAGGGTGTGGGTGGGCTAGGGTCACTCTTTAGTGAGAAAGAAGCCCTAAGCTTGGGGTGTTTTTGGCTAACTACAGATCTGTAGTTGTCTTCCACACCTGCTTCCTCTGCTTACAACCAGGAACCAGAATATCCCTTAAGAAAGCCAAAAGGGATGGTGCAGGTGGCTTTGGCAAGGTCAGAGCAAAGTGAGGGGAGTCTCTGGTCTCTCTTGGACCAGAGGACTAGTTGATCGCATGGAAGCTGCTGTGAACTGGAAACCATTGCAATAGTTTGGACAGCTCTGTGATTTTACAGTGGGGTAAGCAATACTTGTCTTCTCACACCATCACTTCCTGGGCTGGTTTGTTGTCAGAACTAGATGATCTTTAAGGTCTCTTCCAACCCAAACCATTCTGTGATTCTGTCTTATCACAGAAACAGTTGTGATACAGCCCAGGTCACCAAGTGGTGGGGAAGGGAGAGGAGGGAGGCAGTAGTGGGGTGGCAGCAGCTACCCAAAACATGGTCCACAACCTGAACTAGGTGCCCAAAGCATGTTCTACTTTGGATCTGAGTCCTTTTTGTGGCTAGCACTGATGGATTATTTCTTTGGCATGAGCCTGAGGCTGAAGATTAAACTACATCTGTCATTTCTCCTCTGCCCTTGAGTGCAGAATTACCCACCTGCAAATACCAGCTCCCAACCTGCAGCCCCAGCAAGTGGGGATGGGGCTGTGACACCATCCTGGGTAGCAGCAACACAAATGGGGTGTAAGATGCTCAACCCACCACAAAGAAGACATAGTGGTGTTCAGCAAAACTAACCTAGAAGATAACTACAGGATAGAAGATAGTACAGGATAGAAGATACTATAGGATGTCCCTGCTCACTGCAGGATGTGGGACTAGATGACCTTTGAAGCTCCCTTCCAACTCTGATTCTAGGATAAACTACCCTCTGGCTTGGAGCTTTAATGCTAAGGAAATGGTGCTAATTGCTGTTGTAAAGGTGAAAAAAACCACAAATAAACCCCTGGAATCCTGACCTGAGTCTTTATCTTTGCAGAAAAATGTTTTTCCACAACTTTTTTTTTGTAACTCATTGTCTCGGGGGGGATTTTGGAAGGTTCCCCCAGGAGTTGTTTGGGGACAGTGAGGTAGCGGGGCCACCAGGGGCCGCTGTGGGGCCGTTGTGGGGTCGGTACCGGCAGAGTTGGGGTGTGTTGGAGCTGCCCCCGGTGTCCCGGGGACACCGAGCCCGGGGGAGGCTGTAGCCGCAGTGGGATGCTCGCCATTTGGCATCACAACTTCTCCAGGCAGGACTGAAGCCTCATACATTATCCCAAAGGTTTTAATTGGCTTCCCCACGCTCAGTAATTGTTACAACACTCCCGTTTTACTCTGCCGGGGGTTTCCTTTTACAGATGAAGGGGTCACCTCCATCCACGAGATCCCTCGTCACCCAGTGGGTCCCCATCTGTGAGCAGTTGCCTTTTGGTCTGTGGGGATCAAAAGGGACAGAAGGGACTTCCAGGACTTTTCCTGCCTTTTCCTTGTGGGGGATTGGACCTAGATGATCTCTTGAAGTCCCTTCCAATCCCTGACATTCTGTGATTCTGTGATTTGTTTTATTTTACCTCCACTGAGTGATGGAACCTCCATCAACCCCTCCAGGAGAAGGCTCAGGGATCACACAACCCTCCTCATTTACACTAGGAGTGTGGGGGGGTTATAAATGATGTAGAAAGGCAACATAGAAGCTGTTCCTGCTCCAATCTTGTCCCACCTGACAGCCCAGGTGCCCCCCAGGGAGGGGGTTCAAACCCTGCTCCTGCCTCTGTGTTGTCCCCTCCACCTGCAGCAGTGCTCCCAGGTGCCATCACTGATTGTGCTGGATTAAAACCCTGCCAGGCAGAGAAAGCCCTCATTTGAGCTCTAGTAAGTTCTTGCTGTGCTTTTCCTTGTCGTTTTGGGTTTGTTCCTGAGAACATTCTGGATGTTTACAGCTGGGACAAAGCCCTCCAGCAGCGTGAGCCGGTGAGTGGGGCTACTGGGGGGGAGGTTGTGGGGGAGTGTGTCACTTGGGGACTCTTTGTTGCTTAAAAAACTCCAAATAAGACTGGGGGGAAAAAAATTAAAATGAAGGTGTATCTGATGCAGTTATAGGGATGGCATTGTGATGTTTGATGGTGTTGTGTTTTTTTCCTTGCTGGTTATAAGGGGTCAGGCTTGTGCAAGGCTGCAGTGTGGGACTGCAGGGCCCAAAACCCAGCCAAAAGAGGGGCTGGAAGGAGATGAGGTGATTCACAGCACCTGGTTACTCCTGTTTTTGGTCACAATGATCCTCTGTTGGAGGGAGGATAATGAGCTCATAAAATTTTTGAGGAGAGCCCATGGGGTCTGCCTGTGTCTGGGCACTGTGGGGTTCTCCTCTGCACCCATGTTGGGTGGGTTTAATCTTGTCTCAGTCCCAGTTGGGGTTCTCTACTGTGTCATGTTGTGGTGCAGGGTGTTAAAACTGTCCAGATACACAAAGCTTAAACCAAACATCCTTCCTGTGTGAAGGGGTTCAGTCTTACCCTCTCTCAAAGTGTGTACAAGGGGAGCTGCTTGTTTTTAAACCTTTCTCAGCCTGATGCCAAGCAGAAAGAGTTGGGTTTTTTCTCCTCTGTGCCGCAGTGCTGGCACAAGTGGGACTTGGTAGCCCAGGCCCTCAGCTGCCCTCTGTGCTTGGCCAGCACAGTGCTCTGCGCAGCCGTCTGCCACCTTGGCCACCAACCAGCCTGCCCGAGGTGCCTGGTGCTGCAGAGATCTCTGCCTGCAT
Source organism: Turnix velox (assembly GCA_013400935.1). Lineage (NCBI taxonomy): Eukaryota > Metazoa > Chordata > Aves > Charadriiformes > Turnicidae > Turnix > Turnix velox. The sequence goes on from VZTY01026706.1 coordinate 26,574, forward strand.
CCCTTCCCTCACAGCATCACAGAGGGACAGGGCATCACCCCCAGTGTGAGCCATGCCATGGGCACCCCCTCCACACATGAATATGTTGAGACCCTCATCAACCCTATTATAGAGTGGTTTAGGCTGGAAGGGACTTGAAAGGTCATCTAGTTCCACCCCCCCCTGCCACAGGCAGGGACACCTCCCACTAGACCAGGTTCCTCAGTGCCTTATCCATCCTCTACTTAAACACCTCCAGGGATTGAGGGGGCATCCACAACCTCTCTGGGCAACCTGTTCCAGTATTTCACCACCCTCACCATAAAGAATTTCTTTCTTATATCTAGCCTGAATCTACCCCCTTCCAATTTGCATCCATTATTCCTAGTCCTTCCATCACATATCCTATTAAAAAATCCTACCCCAGCCTTTCTGTAGCCCCCTTCAGGTATTGAAAAGGTCTGCTCTGAGTGTTCTTTTCTCCAGGCTGAACAACCCCAACTCTTCAGCCTGTCCTCAGAAGGGAGTTGCTCCAGCCCTTTGATCATGATGATCATACAAAGCAAAGGGCTGTTGGGCTCTGGCAGTGAAGTTTTCACTCCCAAGTGTGCATTTGATGTTGGCATCACTTCATGGTGTTCAATGCCTCATTTAAAAAGAGTGTGACTAAATGTCCTTCTACCTCCTGCTCATGAGGATGTGGGAGCTTAGATTTATTGCCTCACCATTCAGCAAAGTCAGGGCTGGGATGTTTGTGGGGAAAAAAAGCTGGTGTGTGCACAAGCTCCTCCACCCAGGGCTTTTGGAAATTCTCCTGCTTTTTGAAAAGGAAAAAACCAGAGTGTACTCCCTGCTTTCAGTAGTTCCTTTGAGGTGTCCTGGCAGTGAGAGCCACAGAGCATCAGGGATGCTCTCTTTGGGATGCTCCATCCTCCTGTGGGCAAAGAGCTCCCTGAGTAACCCTGCCATCACCTTCCTGTGACAGTTCATGTGCTCTGTTGGGGAAAACAAGACCACATGAGGTCTCTATTGAGACTGTCCCTTTCCCTTTTGTGTGCACCCCTGTGGGATGATGCCATGTGGGGAAATCCTGCTGTGATCTGGGGCTGTGGGGCTCAGAGCAGTGACAGGCAACTGGTGCTGAGCCAGGGCTCCCTGGGCTGGGTGGCTCCCTGGGAGCTCTCATTTTCTGCAGTGAGAGAAACAGTTCCTAAAAAGGAACAGGAACAGTCAGATGGAAAATTGATACCAAATGGTGATAGCAGTCCCTCGAGGAGGAAGGTTTGATCTCTCAACCCATGGTTCCTGGGGGTTAGGACACAGCCTCACAATGCAATTTTAGAAGGATTTTTTTTTTTTAAGAGAAAGTTTTTTTTTTTCCCCTCCTTTTGTAAGTTCATGCTTTTCCCAGATGTGAACTGGCTTTGAGTTTGGTGCTGATGACACAGTTTGCCACTCTGGATTTATGTAGTCTCTGCAAGATGAGGGATCTCAAGAGCTGTGGGGTCCCTGCAGAGCCAGGGATCAACCCCAGCAGATCATACCAGACATGGGGGGCATTTGCCAGCCCCAGATAGTTGTCCTCAGGCAGACGAAATTCTCAACCCTGGGGGTGACTGCCTGTTCCCAACCTGATGACCTTTATTATCTTCACTGTCCACCCCAGAGACTACAAATACTGCTGCTGAGCACAGTTTCTGGGGGTGTCCAGCTGAATTTCAGGGTTTAATAGCATTGCTTGTGGCTGTACTGCTCTGTCAAACCCCACTTCACCATACAACCCAGCTGCTTTCTGCCTTTTCCATCTGAACTAGTTTCTAGGCGGATTCTTGTAGGAAATTGCCTGCTGTGCTGGGGTCTGGAGGCTTCACCTTGTGCCTGTGAGCTGTGGGACGTGGTGTCCTGGTGAATGAGGTGTTGCATACTCCTGGCAGCTATGGCAGGGAGGGAGCCTTGCTTTGCAACTGAGCTTCCAGGGAAGGAATTTCCAGCAACTGCAGATCCCATCCCCAAAGACAACATTTCAAGGAATTACCCTCTTCCCCCGCCTCCTCCTCACTGCAGACTTCCTCTGCTTTTCCAAGTAATTCTCTGGCATGGGGCCATGTCTGTAGAAACTGGAGCAGAGCAGATCCATGGGAACATTGGGGGCTGGAGGTCGGTTCTGGCCAGGTTCACAGATGGTCCATATGCAGCCAGGGTCCCTCAAATCAGATGCTGAGCTGCTACTGCCTTCCTCGTGATCAGGGAGCCATGAGGAGCAGTGGATGGTGATTAGGATTTTTTTTTAGTACTATTTTAGCAAATAACATTTTCTCACACTGACAACTTGCTACCCTCACAGGGCTGCTCTAAGTCCAGATGTGGTGAGGCATCCTGGAGGGTGATAAGGATGGTCCCCTGGGGTGTCTGTCTCACCCCAAATAGCTAGCCAGTGGGTCCCTGCCTGCCAAACATCCCTATGGCTGTTCTTCCCCCTTCTCTAGAAGCTGCCCTGTGCACAGCACAGATATCCATGCCCTTGAGGGGACAGCTGGGGGGGCTTCAGAGGAGGTGACCCCTCTCCCAGCAGCCAGGGCTGAAGGCAGGGATCACACTCCCCTTTTTTCTCCTTAAGCATCACTCAGTGCCCTAGTGGGAGCTTCCTGAGAGACATACCTTGAGGATTTTCTCTGGCTTATATTCTCCTGCCCTCCCCGCTGCCCCTAGCAAATAAATTATTTGAAGTTATGTTTCTCCATTTCTAAGCCTCGTGAAAGAAACCAGAGGGTTTAGCAGCCCTGTCTGGCTGGAGCAGTTCACATACCATCCACCCATTTGCATTTGATCCACTCCATCCTGTGTTAAGTAATCCTTGAGAGCTGTAGTGGGTTTCAAGCCCTTTGCATGCCTGTAAATCACTGGGGCATGTCACAGGCTGTAAATGAGCTTGTACATGATCATGTCCCACCACTTAATTTCATCTGAAACACCCCCCCCCTGCCCCAGAAAGAAACTAGCCTTGTTAATGGTCCCATCCCAGTGAGTTGCATTTCTGATTTTAGGGGTGGGAGTGTGGCTGGCCTGGGAGAGTCATAGAATAGTTTGGGTTGGAAGGGACCTGAAATAAAAGCTTGTTCCAACCCCCCTGCCATTGTCAGGGACACCTCCCACTAAATCAGGCTGCTCAGTGCCTTGTCCAGCCTGGCCTTAAACACCTCCAGAGAGGGGGCACTCACAGCCTCTGGGCAGCCTGCTGTTTCACCACCCTCACTGTAAAGCATTTCTTTCTTATATCTAGCCTGAATCTACTCCCTTCCAATTTACATCCATTATTTCTAGTTCTCCCATCACATATCTTACTAAAAAGTCCTACCCCTGCCTTTCTGTATCCCCCTTCAGATATTGAGAAGCTACTCTGAGGTCCTCCCTGCATGTTCTCTTCTCCAGGATGAACAACCCCAACTCCTTCAGCCTGTCTTCATAAGGCAGTTGCTCCAGCCCCTTGATCATCTCCGTGGCCCTCTTCTGCTCCAACAGCTCAATGTCCTCCTTATGATGAGGACTCCAGAACTGGACAAAGCATGTGTTTCCATGTGGGATGGTGTCACTTGGATGGGCAGCTGCCTAGGAGTGCAGTTTGGAGATGGTGTTGGTGTCCTCCACATGCTTGTGTGCTCCCTGCTCACCCTGTCCCCCAGGATCCCAGCCTTATTTGCCCATGAGCTGGAACTGCTCTATCCCTAAGTGCAGCCATGGCCATGTGGACCTCCTGCACTGCCTGCCCTGCTCCTTTTGCTTTCCATTATTGGCAGCCTTCAGGGATGGAGAAGGAGCAGCCCTGCCTTGCTCCCCAGCCCCTCCTGTGCAACAGGGTTTTAAGTTATGGAGTCCTGTATGCAGCCAGGCTACAGGCTCTCCTCCAGTGGAATAAATCAAAGACCATTCCCTCCTTCCCAAGGGCTGCCATTGCTCATCTGTGTCCTGACTTTAATTATGAAATAAGAGCAGGCAGAGTGGGCACTTGGTGCTGTTAATTGGCTTTCCAGGGAAGGTTTCAGCACAGAAAGTTTGAGGCTCCAGTGATCAATTCATGTGGTGTCTCTCGTGCATTATCTCAGCCTGAAGTTATCCCTTCACCGGGGTCCTAAATCCAACACCCTGTGTGGTATTTGCCCAGGAGCCTTAGCCAGGCTTTGAGGTGCTTTTCCCCAGCTAATTGAAGCCTCCAGGGCTCTGAGCCCCCCTCCCCCCTGCCTGCACTGGGATGGATTTTGGCTGCTATAGAGCAAATTCCAAGGGGGGAATGCTTAAATAAAGCAGATGGGCTGATCCTGCAGGTCAGAGGGAGGGAGAGGATTCCCTGCCAGGCATCATGTGATGAAAACCTACTTACTGCTCCGGCAGCTGTCAAAAACCCAAACAGATGAGGCGAGGTGCCCGAGGAGCGTGCAGGGATCTCATTTACCTGATAATTAATGGAAATGGTGAAACAAATCAACACATGCTCCCTATGGAGAGCTTCATGCTCCACTTTCAAGCCACTGAGAGAGAACTGGAATGGAAGAGCAGTAGGTGCTGCTGTGAGGCTGTGACAGGACTTGGTCCCCACTGCCCTGTGGCTGGTGGAGCCCCTAGTTCTTTGAGGGATGTCCTTGTGGGATGGTGTGTTCCCCAATAATGTGTGTCTGTGGGATGCCTGATGCTGTCCGAGCCATTAAGAGCTCTGCTAATTGCTCTACCCCCATGGCACACGAGGAGGGAACTTTCAGTGCTGTCTGTCACCAGTGAAGATGCCTTGGCTGAAGGCTGCAGGGTAGCAATGAAGATGTTATGATGAGCCCCAACATCTCCCTCTCATCATGCTCGGCTGAACATGTCACAGCTGATTTTCCCAGCCCTGTGCCAGCACCTACAGCCGGTGACACCAGCCCTGTGGGGAGGGAGGTGATGGTGGGAGCCTTTGCTGGCCACCAGATGTGCCTTTTGCTTTCCTGCTGTAGAGAAAAGTCACCCTGGTACAAAAAGCCCTTCCATTTATCCTCACAAATTAATTAAGTTGGCTCAGTTTAAATATTAAAAATGCCATTCTTGGGTGTTTTTGCTCTGCTCTGCAGTGCTCTTTAGTGGGAGCAGGCTTGCTCTTTCTGATTCAAGGATTTAAGGATGAAAGAGGTCTTTGGTTTTCCTGTCATCTTGTTTATTTGCTGTGTGCAAAATGGTCTTGCAAAGCAAAGAAAAAAAAAGTCTTGCAAACAATTAATGGCAATTAGACAATTAGACTTGCTGACAGCCCAGCCCTGGCTGCTGGGAGCAAGGGCTGAGCTGTGCTGGGGCTCTGTCTGCCCTAAAGCACTTCTAAGGAGGGGAACTCACCTCAAAATAGCAGAGGCAAGCATGTAGCTCACCTCCTCATCTCCTCCTGCCAGCAGTTAGCAACCAACATAATCCCTGAAGCATAAGGTTTATGATCCTTTCCAAAAACTTCATCTGAATGTTAACTATATTCTGAGGTACATTAAATGCCAAATCCTTTTTGCATCTTGCTAAGAAAGAAAGAAAGGAAAAAAAAAAATCTCATTTTAAAATACGTGAGTGACCTTTCTGTCTTTCTGAATAGCTCCCTGCTTTTGGAAATTAAAAAAAAAAAAAGAAAAAAAATCAAACCCAAAGCAAAACACTTGCTACTATATAAAAATATACAGTTCTTGAGATTGTGTGAAGTGTGCACCTCCCCTGGCAGCAATGAAGATGGGTCAGGTAAGGATCCTGCCCCCCTCTACAGACCCTTCACAGCCTGGACTTGAGCAGATCATTCAACCCCTGTTGTAAAACCTCTCCTAGACACCCTGACAGCAGAAACTGCAGAAACTCTGCCTGAGGAATGGGTGGGCTCTCTCTCTCTGATATTGCTCACATTATAATTAAGAGATAATGTCAAAGGAATAAAACATTGTCTCAGGATAATGGTCTCCTGCTGCTACAGAAGTGTCAAGGCAAAGTCAAATCGTTCATCAAAAGCGAGCACTGAGGCAAGGCTGGGACATTTGTTTTTGCAGGGAGAGGCATTAATCCTGGGACAACAATATTCCACAGCTTTTATTTCTCCTGCACCCTGTGATTGATGCTGACACATCATGGTGCCTGCAAGCTGTGAGGGTGGCTGAGCCATGGGCTCTCCTCCCACCTTCATTGACCAGCTCAATTCTGACTTGTTGAAATAGCTAAAAGCAAATGGAGAAGAGATGGATCCACCAGTGGGAAGGTGGCAGCAAGTCTGCCTGGTGGAACAAGCACATCCTGTTCTTGAGGGGGTAGATTTAGACTTGACATAAGTAAGAAATTCTTTACAATGAGGGTGGTGAAACACTGGAACAGGTTGCCCAGAGAGCTTGTGGATGCCCCCTCTCTGGAGGTGTTCAAGACCAGGCTGGACAAGGCACTGAGCAGCTTGATCTAGTGGGAGGTGTCCCTGCCTATGGCAGGGGGGTTGGAACTTGGTGATCTTTAAGGTCCTTTCCAACCCAAACTATTCTATGATTCTATGATTGATGGTCCCCTCTGCTGCTAAGCTCTTTGTAGCTCCATGACTTTGTCAGGGGAAGTGGAGAGTTAGGCTGGAGCAAAGCAAACTGTATTTTATATGCAGGGTGGGTGGAGATGAGCTAATTGAAGCTGACTTCATTATGTATGGTCATCTTAAATTGTCCCCTAGCGTTGTGATGGTTTGAAGGACCTGTGTGGATTTAAAGGCAGTGCCCAGAGGAGTGATGTGCTTGGTTAACTTGTCCTCTCCTCTCCCTGGGCCATTAATCTTCCACTGCAGTACATTGCATTGAGATGCCATCATCAGCTTGGATATGGGACAAGGATCTGGCTTAGAATCATAGAATCATAGAATAGTTTGGGTTGGAAGGGACCTCAAAGATCGAGTTCCAACCCCCTGCCATAGGCTTGTATGTGGATTTTTGGGTACAGACTCTTCTTTGGAAGCTCTGGGTGGCCCTAGTCTCCTTGCAAAGGTGGGAGGAGCTGCTCCTTTCCCAATAACTCCCAGCTGTGTTGAGGATTACGTGAGTGGAGCTTGGCAGAGCTGAGGGCAGGAGGAGGAATGCCCTTGGCATTTGATATCTCCAGATCTCTGCAGAGATCTGTGGAGGGAGCCAGGCACAGGGCTGGAGTCTGAAACTGCCTCCAACCAGATTTCATGTGCTCTGTATCCCTGATAGAATGAGATTCACTGGGGTTTGGTGTGTTCTCAGATATTTCTGTAACTGCCCTCTATAGGCTACTTTTGCTGCTTCTCCTGGTGCTCAGGGTGGGCAAGCATATCCCATGGGGTGCATTTAGAGTCCCAAATCCACGGGCTTGGTTCCTTTGTAAGAGGATAGCAGAGGTGGAGAGCTGGATCTCCAGGTGGGGGTTGAGGACACTGAATCAGAAGCTTATAACTGTAATTATACTCCAGTTATCCTGCCCAATGATACACAGGAAAAGAAAAGGGGGGAAAAAATCACTATCTTCTGGACTGTTGTTAATGGCTGAAGCTAGAGAGCTCCAACTTGTTTGAAAAGGTTGGTGTGGGTCCAGAGGAGGGCCATGAAGATGATCAAAGGGCTGGAGCACCTCCTTTATGAGGACAGGCTGAAGGAGTTGGGGTTGTTCAGCCTGGAGGAGAAAAGGTGCAGGGGGAACCTTCATAGGAGCTTCTCAATTCCTGAAAGGGGCTACAGAAAGGGTGAGGTAGGGCTTTTTAATAGGTTATGTGATGGAAGGACTAGGAGTAGTGGATGTAAATAGGAAGAAGGTAGATTCAGGCTAGATATAAGAAAGAAATTCGTTACAGTGAGGGTGGTGAGACACTGAAACAGGTTGCCCAGTGAGGTTGTGGATGCCTCCTCCCTGGAGGTGTTTAAGACCAGGCTGGATGAGGCATTGAGCAACCTGGTGTGGTGGGAGGTGTCCCTGCCCATGGCAGGGGGTTGGAACTAAATTATTTTTAAGGTCACTTCCAACCCAAACTATTCTGTGACTCTAATTTCCACTTCTCCACACTCTGTGGGAGCAGGCACTCAGACCAAGCTCAACTATGAGATGGACACTTAAGGGGGAGGGGGAAGTAAGGAACCTTGGTCTGCAGCTGCCAAGCCTAGCCTGAGGCAGAGCGAGCTCCTGCAGAGGTTGCTGTTATCCTGGCAGGCAGAGCCCTACGGCAGTTCAGTGAGGAAATGATTCACTCACTGCAAAGGAGGGATGTTCAAGGGCGTCCCGAGAGCCCCGAGCAGACTGAGCTGGGCATCAGAGAGAGGAGATGGCACGTCAGGGTCTGCATGTGAGGTCCCTCTCCTGCACCGAGCTCTGTTCCTGCTGCAAACACCAATAAAGATGTCAAGCCGAGGTGTGCGGGGAAATAAATCACTTTTTTTTTTCCTGCCTGTAGCATCAAGGTGTCTTCTGCTGCAGCATAAAGGAGAGCAGAGCTGTGATTGCAGGTGTGTGCTGTCAGATGTGAATGGGAGCCCTCACCCTAGAGGCTCTGTGTCCCTTCACCTCCCTTATGTCCTGCAGGAGGTCCCAACTGTAAGATATTGCCTGAGAGTGGTCAAAGGGAGGAGGGGGGAGAAGGTGGAAAACTGAAAATGATGAAGTGCTTTGAGGCAGACCTTTGCTGTCAGTGTGAAACAGCCAGCCCTGATTTAAACACCCTCTTCAGCAACTGACCTACACTGAACAAATCCATTTACAGTGTCTTGTTTCTCCTCACTGTTTAACTACCAGAGTTCAGAGATGATTCCTTAAATGTTAATGGTGAAGGAATTTGGAAGCTTTCCCAGAGTTGCCAGGGGAGCCGGACAGGAATATGTCTGCTGTGCTTGTGCAGTTCAATTTCCTGCTGAACATCAGGCAGGCTGTTCTCTCCTCCTGCTTTGTAATTAAAGTGCTGAAAGACCATCACTCTTTGAGGTTGATCAGATTCACCCCCTGGGCGAAGTCCAGCTTTGTGCCTTAGCTGCAAGGAGAGCAGATTGCAAAATATAGACAGACCCTCTCTCATCTTGGTGTCCCATGGCTTGGGTGAGGACTGAGGGCACTCAGGACTTGCTGTTGGATAGAATAGATCCCACAGGGCTTGAGTCCCCATTCAGTCTTGGCTGCATCCCTTTGCAACCATGCATGGTGACCAACATCTGGGACAAGGTGAGGGTCTGCCCCTATCCCTTGAACAGCTCACTCATGGGGCTTGCCATTGGGAGGTTAAGGTTTCCCACCATGGCTGTGTGTGAGACTGATCATTGGAATAATTTTGCCTGTACCTGAGGGTTTCAGCTCTTCTCAAAAGCCCTTTTCCATGGGAGCTCAGCTGGCTTGATGCATGCTGAGGCTTCATCAAAGCTCAGGGTAACAAGTTTCAGATCCATATTGGCTTGAAAGGTCACTGTTTCTCTTCTTCCTGCAATGGGATGAGTGTGAATGTAAATGTGTCCAGTACTGGGGCTGGAGGGCAAATAATATAGTTCCAGGCATGGAAATTTGAAGACTATAAAATGTAGTTCTGTGCAGGGAGCAAAGGGGTGGCCAAGCCTCTGTCTACCTTCTGCTGATGACCATTCCAAGGGGTGCCAGGATCATCTCCTGTCTGCAATGGGATGGGTCCTGGCTTGGGAGAAGGCTTGGCCATCACCATCTCAGGAACACAGTTCTGCTGGACACTGGTTAAAATAAAGGGCTTTAAAAGGAGCCTGAGGAGGTGAGCTGGCATGTCCTCCTTCATCTTCTTTCATTCTAAACTTGGATCCAACTCCTTCCGCTGTCTCGTTAAGAACCAAGTGCTTGGCCCAAGTTACATGGCAAATTTTTGACATTTTAAAAACTGATGCTCTTTTTCTGTTCATAACTTAAGCTGCCTAGTTTATCAGGTGTATGGAAAGTTTATTACATTCTTATTAAACATCCAGCCAAGTGAGCTGGCTGATGGATGTGATTTTATTATTTTTTTTTTCTCTATGCTAGACTTGGCATGGGAGACCTCCTCTGAAAAGGATGGCTTTGGGCTGAGAAATAAATCACCAGGAGATTTTTATTTTTTTCCCCCTCCATCCTAAAAGTTCAGCTTGGCAAAATCTGTAGCATATCCTATTTGGGGGTGGAAAAATGAGGCACAGGAGGAAATCCATGGTTTGCAGGAGATTGTGTTGTCCTGTGATGACCCCAACATCACCCAGCTGCTGGCTCCTTGCCACCATCCTGTCCATGGTGTGGGCAAGGAGCACAGAGAAGCTGCCAGCACAAATTGTACAAATTCATGGGGAAACAACAATTTTATTGCTTAGAACACCTTGGGGTTTCTTAAGGAATAGGGGCACAACTGTCCCAGGGGCTGTGTGGGTCTCTCAGTGGCCAGGGCTGCAAGGGGACAAACTTGAACATGTTTTTTGGTGTCTGAGGGAAGAGTTGAACCCTTTGCTGCTCTGGGTGAGCTCAGCTGGGTGCCAGATATGAGGGAGTGGAAACACACTACCTGGTGCTGGGATACCCTTCAGATCCTGCCACAGATAAGAGATGCCAAACACCATCTAGTGTTTTTCAGGTTGAAAACGGTGTGTTTTGGTTCTGTTGCCATGTTTGAACTTGTGAGGCTGTGCTCAGTGAAGATATGTGTTGTGTGTGCCTGATCCTCCATCCCTCTCAGTCCTGGGCATCAGAGGGTACAACCCTCACGTCATTCAGAGCTGATACTACAGTTTCACATGTCACAAGCTGTCCCATGCACTTGGAAGATGTTCCAACCTTTCCAGTGATGACCCATTAATCCCAGTACAAGTCTCTCCAGCTCTCAGCAGCCCTGGGTGCAAATTTTGCTTTTTCCTTTGTAGGAACCACCCACTACAGTTTTGAGCTCATTCAGTTCATGAATTCTTTTGGTTATAACTGTTGGTTTTCCACTGCTCCAAGTATCCACTTGTATCTCTGCTCTGCAGTTGATAGTTCCTGCTGGAACAATGACAGCAGCACTGCAGAACACAAGGTTTTTGGCTGGACTGCTGGAGGTTTTATGTCTTGCCTTGCATAATGTGGAGATCTTCAGGCCAGCTTTTATGCTTGTCCTGCTTTTATGGCTGGTGTCATGTGGCTTATTGCATCTCTTGCTGTGTTGCCTCATCTGGTGGCCATTTCCACCCCCTACCTGCTCCTTTGGCATCTCATGAGCTTCATGTTCCTTTTCTACCATCTATAGGCAAAATCTCCTCATCTGACTCACTGCTTGGTGCTTTTCTCCCTTCAGTCTGCTAACTTTGGCACGGTTCCCTTTTGCTGTAAGCATTGCAGGGGGTACCACATACAGGGTATCTCCAGGAGATGTTTTTCTCTCGAGCAAACTAGGGATGAGGTTGGTTTTTTTTTTTTTTCCTCCTTTGCTTTTTATTTCTCCAATGTCTACATTCTGCTTATGAGCAACAGAGGAGGTGTATTTCCCTGAGGAGCCTGGTAAATCATCTTTCCTCCAAGTGCTGCTTCTACTCTTTGTAGACCACGTTCACTGCCTTTGGATGCATTTAGAGGTCTTGGCAGAGCAGGAGCTTTCCTGCAAGGGCACTGGGTGAGCTGGGGATGAAGGTTACAGCAGGTTACTTCTGCAGCCCTTTGTCCTTATGGTTCAATAGCCCCAGGCACCAGCTGAACCTGAGGTTGCTCTGCTTAGTTTCTCACCCCTGTTCCTCCTCTTCAACAGCTTAGTGCATCTCTTCAGCTTGGATCCTCCCAGCATCAGCCATCTGGTGTCTTTTAACAATACAAAGAACTATTGTTTGCTCCAGAATCTGTGTTCTGGTGAGGTAGCTCTGCTTCTAGAGTGCTCTGAGAGTTTGCCAAGTGTCCTTCTGCTCTGCTGGCAAGTGCAGGTGCATTTGGAGCAGCCTCTCGTCCCTTGACAGAGGCTCTGCTTGGATTTGCTTTTCTCCTTTTGCCTTGTGTGATTATAATTCTCAAGTTTCCCACAGTGAGAAATGCTCCCATCCTTTGGGCAGGGAGGGGTGACCCTGGCTATCTGTCTTTTCATGGGAACAATGTCCTGAGCTTTGGCTGTGAAGTCTAATTGTCTTTTCTAGCATTAAATCTCTTCATGTCCCTTTCCCCAATGTCAGGGTCATGGTCAAAATTCTCTGCTCCTTTGGAAACTGCATGGGGAGGAGAGCAAGGGGTTAAAAGCCAAGCCCTCTTGCCAGCTGGGGACACTGGTGCATGACAAATGTGGGTTTTGCATTTCCCCCTCTGCAAATGAGCCCATCCCCTGCCTAATTTGAGGGAGGGAGCTGCCTCTAAAGCAGAGTGACTCAGGAATTTGTGCTGGGAGCTGGGGCTGTGTCTGGCGGCTGCAGCAGCCGCTCACAGGTTTCATTTGTAAATGCTGACACATGGCATTTCCTCCCAGTCTCGTCGTGAAGGGCAGCCTGTCTGCCTGCACTTCCAATTTGTCACTGTCAGCACCGGCCCCATCTCCTGCTCGTCTCTAAAATGTCTTCTGATCAGTGCTGGGGAAGTTATGGGCACGTAATTTATCATTTCATATTGCCCAGAAGGCTTTCTTCTACAAACAGCCCCCAAATGATTACCCAGGATTACTTTGAGTAGGGGGGGGAATAATCTCTTCACCTGCAAAAACCTCTGTCTATTGATGCTCTGCAGTAGTGCTGGGGAGAAAAACTGCCCTTGATTTGATGTCTTTTTTTTTTTTTTTGCCAAAAACCCTTGATTAACAACTAGCCAAGGCCAACCCAATGCGGTACCTTCTGACACTCGTGCCCTTGCAGATGTTGCTTCTGAGATTTTTTTTTTCAGGACTTCCTATTGGTATCTCTCATCAGGCAGCTGGGGAAAATGCTTCCCCCTTCCTTATTACTCTTCACTCTTCATGCAAGGATTTGGGAGTGAATAGAGGCCACCTATGAGCAGAGATAGCCCTTGAAGGTGCAAGGGGTGTTGTGGACCTGGGAACAGAGGTCTTCTGCATTGCTCATCATAGAATCATGGAATAATTCAGGTTGGAAGGGACCTTAGAGCTCCCACTTGACCAGGGTGCTCAGTGCCTTGTCCAGCCTGGCCTTAAACCCCTCCAGAGAGGGGGCATCCACAACCTCTCTGGGCAACCTATTCCAGTGTTTCACCACCCTCACTGTAAAGAATTTCTTTCTTATATCCAGCCTGAATCTATCCCCTTCCAATTTACATCCATTATTTCTAGTCCTCCCATCACATATCTTATTAAAAAGTCCTACCCCTGCCTTTCATGGTGGTGACAACTTGCAGATGAGTGCTGAGGTAGTACATGGCACTTGGGGACAAGCAAAGGCTGGCATGGAGATGGGGCAGAAAGCACCAGGGCTTCTGCTCTCATTCTGACCCTTCCAGTACAGAGGATGGGGATGATCCTGGTGCTTCCCACTGGCTTTCAGTAGGACTTGGATGCTGCAGGAGCACTACTTAGGCTGGGATACAAGCACAGCAGGAAGCAGTTGACTTCCTTGTGGCTTTTCCCACCTCACAGCCAAAGGTATAAAGTGGCAGCTACTGTTGGGGTTAAGTGGCAGTATTTCTCCAAAGGCACATCCTAAAAACATCTTTGCCTGTGCTCATTGTGCTTGTCTCAGCCACTGCTTTCTCCATCTCCTCCTGGCTGCCTCAGCTGCAGCCATGCAATCAGTTAAATCCCAGGCTGGCGCCTGGACTAGCACAGGGCAGCTTTTCTTGGAAGCTGGCTCATGGTTTTATAGTTCTGCTTTATTAGAGACATGAAAGTGATTTTTGTTGTTGCTGTTTTATGAGCCAGACTTCAAAGGATGCAATTACACAGACTGGGCAAAGACCTGCTGGTATCTCATGGAAAACTATGGAAAATCCCATCAGAGCCCATTTCACAGCCTGGGCTGTACTGGTGCCTTGATTGAAATTTGTGATTTTTGGGGGGAAGGGTGCAGTCAAAAAAGATCTTTGATGCCTGGGGACATTGATGCTTGTCTTGGCTGGACATCCTCATTCCCTATGACATGGCAGAGGTGTGGCTGTTGAAGTCATTATGGACAGTGCTGGTGTTGGGTGATGGTTTCAGGGTCAAAGAGGATGAACTTATGGTAGATAAAAGTGCCATAGTTAGTAAATCATCTCAGGAGAGTGCAAAATGACTGGGAAAGGGAATGTTTTTCCCCACAAGAACCTGACAAAGCTGCTACTGTGGGCAGTGCTGGACATGGCTGTACCTCAACTCTCTCCATCTGGGTTTTGGCTCTTTGGTGAGGTCCTGGGGGTGGGAGTTTGCTATGCCTTAGGACCTTCCACACAGACCCTGGTCTCAGCTCAGGGAAGGAGGGATGCAGGGCAGGTACCAGGAGGTATGTCCCTCCTCTGGCAGACATCCATGTTGGGCTGGTCCTTTGCATTTCCTCTCAAATCTCAGGCTCTTTGGGAGAGAGCACAATACCCACAGGTGTATTTCTCTTCCTGCACAGCCAGGGAAAGACACAGGTTCCCTGTCCTGTCACTGTTCCCAGTGGGGACCCTGCCTGAAAGGCAAGTGATGCTCTTTTGAAGGATCAATGACGTTATGGTGTTTTGGTTTTTTTTTAATTTAGATGGCAGTGGGACTGTGCTGATGAAAACTGCAGCTCAAATGATTTTTCCTCATGTCTCCTAAGCTTCCTAATGCAGCAATTTCCCCCTAAAAATCCCCTCCAGCTCCCTGATTTCTAAAAGGATGGGGCAGCTTCCCCAGAGGAGAGGGGACTCCCCACCCTGGCTTTGTTGATGGAGCTTCCCCAAGCCCTCAGGCAGCCCTTTATCATCTCCTGTGCACCAGGAAATTTTGTAAGTGTCTGGGAAGACCCTGAGGCTATATAAAAGTTCAGCTCGTGATTCATTTCCTTCCTATTCAGGGATAGGCTAATTTGAGAGTGTGCTCCAAACATTAATTACCTTTCCTCACCATGGTTTCCTATTCAGGCATCCTTTCCCAGATGACTTTCTGCCTGCTCAGGTCCAAGGCCATAAAAGCTCCCCTATTAGGAAAGGAAATATTTTACATCAGGTTTATACTGTATGCCTGAGGTCATCAGAAGTAGGGCTGCGAGTGGCAGAAATACACACTCTGCTCTCTCCTTCCAGTGTGAAAAATGAATCAATAACTCATTGATTTAAATTAAAATGTCTGCCTTGCAAAATGCCTCCCAGCACTAATATTTGCCGCCCCCCCTTTGTTTTTTGCAGTGGCAATTGGAAATCCACTGCCCCTGTAAAATGTGCAGGGATCCATCTCTGCTCATGGCATGCAATTGCTGACACCCAGGGAAAAAAAAAAAACCTCCTTTCCCTTCCCCTGGAAGGATCCAACAAGGTGAACTTTTGGAAATTGCCTCTCCTGGCAGATGAATTATGTATTGAGCAGGTGGTGGTCAATATATCTGACTTCTTCACGAGGTAATTAAGAATAAATGTGGGAATTCAGGCAGAACTTCTGCCCTGCACGAGAGGTGAGAGCAACTGTGTGGAGATGGCTTTGTGCTGGGGATGCTGCAGGGATGTAGGGGGGTTGAATGGCTCAGGAAAACCCCCCTGGTCCTGTTGCCTCTCACGGTGTCCTGCAGGCATCACATTGGATGTGAACACTGTTTGAATTCCTACCTTCCTCTCAACAGTGAGAATAACCCCACCTTTTCCATAAATCACTGGGTTATTGGCTGCTCTGATGTGTGTAAGCTGCCAGCCCTGGATAGTGAAAGGAGCTTGGATCTGTCTGTCTAAGCCTGGATGGGGCTGTCACCTCCAAATCACTGAGCTCAAAGGGGGAAGGAGGCTGCAGGCTTTAACTTGTGCTGCCTCAGGTGTCTCAGGACAATATTAAACATTAAAAAAGCCCCCCCTGAACATTCCTCTCCCCTCAAATCTCTTCTTGTGAGCTAATTAAAAAGTAGCTGTATTAGCGAGCCCATTTATGGTCATTAGCAAACAGTCAGCTAACTAATTTTAAAGATTTATGGTGCTGGCAGCAGGTAAATTATAGTCTTTGGAGGGTTTTCCAGCGAATGATCTGAAGGTAAGGTTTGTTCTAACCTCGGGGAAACATAAAGGAAATGCATTTAATGGCTGCAAATTGTATGTGCTGATGGTCTCAATAAGATATTTAGTGTGGATTTGCAGTTTTAGCAGGTGGAAAAGTACAACAGCCTTAATAGCAGTGTGATGGTTGAGTGTGCTCTCTACTCCTCTTCCTGGTTTGCTCCAGGGTCTGCCATCTCCAAGCAGCTCCCAGGGCCCAAGGGTAAGGATTCCCTCCTTTTTACCTGGTTAAGGAAATGCTGTAATGTATTAAAAATAAGTGCAGGACTATTGTTTTCCAGATTTGGTTATAAAAAAACCCGCTGGTCTCCAACTGTGACATGTATTATGGTCTTGGTTTTTGCAGTTAGAATAATGTTTAGGTTGGCAATGGAAGCTCTGAGTGTGCTCAGAAAGGAAAAGACACTTTGCTGCCCTGGCTAGAAATTACTTTTGTCTGCTCTGGGCTTTATTTCTCCTCTGGGTGACCCTCTGTGTCCACACTGACAGGTCACTGCAGCATTTCCTCAGCATGGCCAAGGTTCAGGGCTGTCTTGCAGGCTGGGTTGTTTGAGGTGGGGAATGGTGTGGTCCTCCAGGCACCATGGTGGGGGATGCAGGGTGATTGCAAGTTAAAGGTGGGCTGTTGAATTCCTACTTCTGTTTACTCTGAAAAAAACCCTATGTGAGTAAAAGAACTGTGGCTAATAATGAGCAGCTCTAAGTGTAGAGAAGCCATAGAAGTTCCTAAAGAAGGTAATTTCCCTATCTGAGCTCAGGCCCCTGGCAGTGATTAGTGCCAGAGCACAAAAGCATCACTTTAGCTGGTGTTATTTAAGTGTAAGACACTTGAGCAATCTCGTGGAATTTTGTTTGCTGTATATTCTTTCCCTCGTTGGAAGGAGCCGTTATTTACACATGCGAGTGCTCATGGTGTGTGTGGGAGCCTCCTAGACCCACAGGGAATATAAATAACCACATTTCTCCTTGGTAGCAATGACTCCATCCCAGGGCTATCTTCCCTGCATGTTAACTGTTAATTATAGGGTACATTTATATCATTAAGGTTTAGCTGCAGTCCTTTCCTTCCCCCTGTTAAGTGGCTGGTGCCTCCGGCAGAGATTAATTCGCCCTGGCTTCTCCTGCACAGGAGGTGGGTGGCCACATGGGGGGGGGGATGCCCATGGCTACAATGGGGTCTGGGAGGATGGCTCAGCATCACAGAAGGGCTGCTGGGATGCAGAGCTGATGCTCTTGCCTCATTGCCTGCAAAAACCATCAGGAGGAAAGTTTGAAAATGGTCAGATTGTGGTCCTCTGGGTGAGAAAAATATGCTGCGTGGCACAAGCAAGGAGTTTTAATGTGAGACCCTCTGCTGCTCAGGAGATAGAGAAGGTGTAGCTTTCCCTTCTCCTTAATGAGGAGGTGTTTCATGGGCCTGGGAACATGCCTGACTTTGGCAGATTATTAAAGAACCAACATCTTCACTGGGGAGGATGCCTCCAGGGACATACAGCTTAGCTGCAAGCAAGAAGGGCTCCTCTCTCCCCCCCCAGCTGCAATTAGGCTCTTGTTAGCCTGCAGCCCCTGGGGGTGTGGGGGGGTCTGGGTGGTCCCCTGACACCTCTGGCTGCTGGTTAAGCAATTTGTATTTCAACTACTCATTAATTGTCATAAGCCCTGGCAGGGGCTGCTTCCCCACCCTCCTGGGATGGGGCTGGCTTGTGGGAGGCTGCCATGGAGCCTCCTTCTTGCTCATAGAGGCTGAATCCTGCCCTTCTGTGGAAACTGAAGGACTTCTTGTCTTTATTTTGGGGCATCCTATCACTCTTCTTGAGCTCTCTGGGTTTATGTGTAGGTCTGAAAGCTAACATGGTCCCCAAAATCAGCATAGGTTTGGAATGTTAAGGTCTGGCCCCAAGCACGCTCTTTGGCAGCAGGGCAGGTCTCAAGGCTGTGAAAAAACAAGGATTTGTCACCCAAATTTATATAGTGCCTGTTTACCTAGAATTACAAACAAAGGACTGCTGCGTTTAGAGAACTTGCTTGTGCCTCTCTGTGTCCTTCTCCTTTCCATAACTGCTGAGGGTGGATTTCTGCCATGCCTGAAAACCTGTTCACATAAAAACATTAGAAGGAGCAAATTATTTAAGAGCTGGGAGCATGAGTGGGAGAGGAGGCAGGAGGCCAGATCTGTGGTTTTTTGGCCATTAAGCTGCATATCATGCTTAATATAGCAGGTGATGTCTTCCACCTCCCCACAAGTTCAGGGCAGGAGCCAAGAAATGGAGAAACTGGTTCTTGTCAAGACTGACTTACTTTTACTAGATATTGCCTTTAAATGTTTGCCTTTAAATAAGCTATCCAAGCTCTGGGGGCACTTGCTGGGGGAATCCCTTCCACTGCAGGAGATGTGTCCATGGGAGATGGCAGTCACTTCTCCTTTCTTCCCTTTCTATGCCCAAGTATTTTTGGTCAGCAAACCCAGAAA
The DNA here is from genome assembly GCA_013400935.1 of Turnix velox. Taxonomy (NCBI): domain Eukaryota; kingdom Metazoa; phylum Chordata; class Aves; order Charadriiformes; family Turnicidae; genus Turnix; species Turnix velox. Next base: position 45,106 of record VZTY01026706.1, read on the forward strand.
CCCAGTGGGATTTTCCCTGGGGTAAGATCTCTTACTGGTTGTTCTTCTGCTGCTTCACCATCCCTCAGCCCTGTAATTGCAGCCTTTAAATTGGTTTATTTGCAGCATTAATAGATTATTTTGTTAGTGGGTTTTTAATTTTTTTTCTGTTCTCAGGGATTCATTTGGTGATTGCAGCAGCTGAACGAGGAGCCTGGGGGAAGGGGGAGTTAAAAATTATTAAAAGCTGGTGGTGGGAGCAGCTCCAGTGCTGAGGCAGGGATGAGGCAAAGCCCCCCAGAGACAGAGAGGAATTTCCTCTGTGCAGCCGGGAGTGGGAGCTGGCCCCTCTGCCTTTTAGATTATTTTATTGTGGAAATGACCTAAAATTCACAATCCCACAAGGTAGAGTGTAGGGGGGAGGAAGAGAGGCAGGCTGCTGGTGCCAAGAGGCCACGGTGAGAGGCAGCCCTCCCTTGGGAGGAAACGAGGCAAGAGGAAGGGGGTGAGGAGCAACACCAACTCCTAGCCAGGATGACTCCAAGCAGGGCAGGATCCATCCCAACCCTGCAGATGAGTGAGCATCTCCCATTTCCAGGCTGATCTTATCTCTTTCCCCAGAACCAGCACCTTCCCTTGCCATCATCAATCATTTTGGCTGGGGATGAGAACTTTATCTTCATCTCTGTCCTTGAAGAAGATGTCATCTCTCCAGTGCTAGCACGGGAACATTGCCTTCTGCTTGCCAGCACTTGCTGTTCCTGCACAACCTTCTCAGTGGCACTCACTGCTGCAGTAGGCTTTTTTTTTTTAATTTTTTTTTTCATCTCCCCCCTTAATTTCCTGAATTTTCCTGAGACTGAGCTTGCAACACAGGAGCTGCCTTGGTGTGCTGGCATTCTCTTTTACCAAAGCTAGTGTTTGGGATAGCTCTCTTGGCAACTTTGAGGTCACCCCCATCTCAGATGGGACCCAAAACCCATATATGAGTGTGCTGCTGAGGGTGTGTTTGATTTTTATCCAGCTTTGGTTGACTCCTTAACTCCCATCTAAGAGAAATCATAGAATGGATAGGGTTGGAAAGGACCTTAAAGATCATCTAGTTCCAATCCCCCATGCCCACATCCTATTAAATCAGGTTGCTCAATGCCTCACCCAGCCTGGCAATAAAATAATTTGCTTTTCTCCTAAATTTTGCTGCATTGGAGTGTATTGCTGGGTAAACCCATAGGCAGATGTTGAGCATCTCCATGAGCCATCTCACCTCCCTGATGTCACCTCTGGTTTTCAATCTTTTTAATTCTCCAGCAACAGTGTCTTCACATATTAGCTTAACTGTGGCTGGTGTAATATCCCTGATGCTGATTAAATTAATGAAAGGTTTCTGCTAAAAATGGGATTCGATTACATGTGTTAATCCCTTCTTTTCCCCCCGGAGGAGATGTTATGGGGAATGTGGTAGGTGCTCCCCTGCTGTGCCAGGCTTTACCCGATGCAATGATGGAATTAAGGCGAGGAGAGAAGATGCTGCACTGTTTGGTTAGTCAAGAAAAAGGAACATTCGCTTCCCAGAGAGGGGAGAAAAAACCCAAAATCTCACTTCATACTTGTCTCTGGTCTCCAGCTTAATTTTTACCTCTTTAAATGATCCTGTTGGAATTATTTATCACACTGTCTCCCCAGTGGAACTGAGAGCACAGATGGAGCAGAATGGCAGCAGAATTTAAAGGTTTGGGTTTTTTTTAATCCCAGAGAAACTTGGGGATGTCTTCACTTCTGTGCAAGGAAACAATGATTTGGGATGCTGACTTTAGGGTACAAGCTCCTCTCCTGAATTGACGAAGTTTTTGTGGCACCAGGCTGGGTTTTCAGCTGAATTGAGCAGAGGGAGAACAAAACTGGACAGCTTGGCTTGGTCTTCTGCCTGAAGAGGAATTTCCCTCCCTGCCCTATGCCTGGGAAGCAGCACTGAAGGTTGTTTTTTTTTTCCAGGCACTTTGAGAGCTCCTGTTAAAAGGTGCTATCAAAATGAAAAATGGGATTTTCTCTGAGTGGCCCCACCTGTGACTCATCCATCTCTATTAGGGCAAGGAGGCAGAGTGAGTTATGGGAAGTCCTTGTGAACCTCAGGGGGATTTTATTCCTAATTCTGGGGGTGTTTTTGCTCACTGGTGAGATCCAGCAGAGGATTCTCATGGAAGAAACATAGCCTAATGCTGATACGACGTGTCATTTATTAAAAGCAAGTATTTCACGCTTCAAGGAATCTATCAAAAGCATGAATTTAGAAACAACAACAACAAAAAAAGACTTTATCTCACTGTAAAACCTTGTCGATGCGTTATCTGTTTGGAGAGAGAAGTCAAATCTGAAACTGGATTTTCACTAGGGTGATTGTTTCCATTCCTGGTCAGGGAATGAGATAATTAGCTTGGAAAAAAAAAATCCAAAAGAAAACAAAAGAACCAAAACCACATTACCCAAACTAATAATAAGTCAACATTTAGTTTGGCCTAAAAAAAATGGAAACCTCTCTCTTCTGTGAGACTGCTTGATCCCTATGATGCTTCTGACCTCAGGGAGGTTATTTTTAGGCAACCTCATTTTTAGGTTTCTTCCTACCAGAGAGCAGGAAGTGGCCAGAATGCAGGATCTGTCCCCAAAGTGTTACTGGGCTGCTTGAGGAGCTCTTGGTGCTGCTCAAACCCATCCTGACCTGTCTTTACAGGGGCAGGAGGAGATGCAGATGCCTTGATGGCCATGGTGATGAGTTGAGAGGGATGGTGTATGGGGCAGCATCAATTTGGGGTTGTTAGCTCTGGCCTCTAAGCTATTTAGTTGCTTTTTTTGGAAAGTATTTCTCTAATTTATGAAGTTTATGTGAAAGTGTATTGAATTAAAGTAGGGTTTTGCCAAATTGGGGTGCTTTCCTCAAAGCTTAAAATGAGTTCTTGCCTTTTTTTTTTTTTCCCCCTCTCCATTAGAAAGAAATTTCATTATTTCCTTCAGAGGACCCAGAGGAGGGTTTAAATCTATAAACTGTTGGTTCTAATCTCAAACTAGAAAATTAAATATTTCTCCTCTCTGCTGGTTGTGTGAAAAGTCTCATTTCAGGCTGGGGAGACAGTGCTGCCCTGGGTGACCCTGGGGGGAAGCTCATGCCATTTTCCACATGGAGAGGATGGAAATCCTGGCTGAGAAGCTCTCCCTATATCCCCCCCTGAGACCTTGCAGTGCTGTAATACCCTATATTTAACTTTAGGGCCCGTTTAGGCTAAATAAGAGCCCTTTTATAGGGAATGGGAAAAGTTAAACATATTCTCGGGTTTACAAGAAGTTATTAAACATTTGTTGCCAGGCAGTGATGGGTTCCCATTCTGTCTCTAGCTCCCTGTCAGGTCTGTTTAAAGGGATATAAATAAGCCCAGAGGGGCTCTGCAGCCATGGTGGCCCAGCCCAGTTGGGGATGAGCCCCTGGCTTTGAATTTTTGCAGAGATTTTTACCCCCCAGGTTTTCTGCTTCTCCCTCCCTCCCTGCAGAGAACCACCTGATAAAGCAATAACTCAGCTTTATTGATTATGTCAAAGGCAGTAATTCAAGAAAGCTATTTAAATTCACAAGAGGAAGCTATTGCAATTATAAGTGTCTGCACTTATTAATCATTTTTGTTATGGCTATCAAGCCATGAGACAGACATTTTCTGTAAGGCTTTACGTGAGCGCCTGCTTTCTCACTAATGAGTTGGGTTTTGCTCCCTTATTGGTTCATCATGTGGGATAAAAAACAAGCTAACTGTTCTTTTATCTAAACCAAGATGCAGAAAGCTTCAGAGGATATTGCTAGAGGACTGAAACACTTTAAATTTTAATCTGTTTAATCTGGATAAATCCCAGCACAAGCTCTGTGCTCCCCTCCTCTTTATTTCTCCAGTGGCCATATTGTGATCTCTAGTGGGGTTTTTTTGGGTACAAGTCTGTGTGCCTGGAACTTCACATAGAATCATGGAATCATAGAATGGTTTGGGTTGGAAGGGACCTTAAAGGTCATCTAGTTCCATCTTCCTGCCATAGGCAGGGACACCTCCCACTACACCAGGTTGCTCAATGCCTCACCCAGCCTGGCCTCAAACATCTCCAGGGAGGGGACACCCACAACCTCCATGAGCATCCTATTCCAGTGTCTTAGCACTCTCACAGTCAAGAACTTATCTCCAGCCTAAATCTCCTCTCTTCCAATTTGCATCCATTACTCCTAGTCCTGCCATCCTGTACTCTATTCAAAAGTCCTACCCCAGCCTTTCTGTTGGCCCCCTTGCTGCCCAAATATCTGTGCCATCATCTCCCCTACCTGCTTTACTTGTGTCTCATCCCCTGGCCAGACTTCCCCTGAGTGACACAGCTCATGCTGATGGGGAAACCACCCATGAGTTATCCCTTCATACTAGAGGTATCCAAAATATTAGAGGAAATTTAGACAAAGAGAATGAAAACCAGTGGAGTGATGGAGAGTGTAAGTGATGGGGAAGGATTAATGTGCAACCAAGGACCCATGTGAGAAGGGGGATGTTGTGCCACTGGAGCACTGTGATGATTTCTGGATGGAACTGGGACTCAGGGAAGAGACAGAGCTGGGAATCCTGTCCTTTGGATGTGGAAGATCTACGGATTCCTCCCAATCTTCTTGCTCAGGGTCTGCTGCAGATGGATATTTCTGAGGCTGGTTATTGCTGTTCAGCTCTCCTGTGAATTCCTCTCCCAGACAGGGAAAATGGGCTTTTACACCACTCTGTTAAATTACTACTTACCTTTGGTTACCAGTGAGACACTGGAGCTGATAACACTGGCAGGTTAAAGCAGGGCAGCTTTGGCTGATGGCCAGTCCCTGTTTATGCTGTGGATGATTTTTCTTTTTTTTTTCTTCTTGAAAAAGGCAGTTAAGCAGAACATTTCTCTATAAAAAGCTGCAAAAGAGATCAGAGCAGCTCTCTCTACTTCCATCTCCTTTGCTTAGTGACCTAGAACTAAATGTTTTATTATTAGAAGGAAGAAATATAAATGTTATATATATATTCCAGGCAGGTCTTTTGATACAGGCTTTGGGGAAAGCTTTTTGCTACAGCAGGATGAGGTGCTTCTTGCATGGGTCACTTGCTGAAGGGGAAAAGAGGCCTGGAGCATCTTCTCAAGGGGATAAAGAGGTGTGGGGTCCTTGTAAACATGGAGCACCCTGCTTTTCTGTTTCCTGCTAAACTGAAGCTTTGAAGCAGCAGATTTGGTTCAGCATTTCTGTGGAGCAGGACCCTCCTCTGTGGGGACCAGCTCTGATCCCCAGTGGGCTTCTGAGAGCCTAGGGTTCTGTCAGTTGTCTCTTGCAAAGTCAGGATGGTGTGACAGGAGGCAGAGGACAGCTGGAGAGATGCTGTCCCCATAGACAAACAAGCATTGTACTGGATAGCCTGACCTGAACACCCAACATCCTCCAAAACCCAGCAATGCACCATCTTGGCACAATCCCTTTTAGGCTGGAGATAAAAAAGAAGTTATTTCTAGTGAGGGTGGTGAGACACTGGAACTGGTTGCCCAGAGAGGTTGTGGATGCCCCCTCAGTCCCTGGAGGTGTTTAAGGCCAGGCTGGATGAGGCACTGAGCAACCAGATGTAGTGGGAGGTGTCCCTGCTCATGGCAGGGCAGTTGGAGCTAGATAATCTTTAAGGTCCTTTTCTACCCAAATCATTCCATGATTCTGCAACACACCTCACAGTTGTGCTGCTTTGGATTAAATTCCTTATCAGTTGTTTATTTTACCTGAAAGGAAGCTTTTTTTTGTTCTTCTGGGGCCTTTCAGTTATAAAAACTTCAGCTGAAAACACTTAATTACAAGTATATTTTCCCTGCTATAACCTCCCTGGCCATCAGGAAATTATTTCAAGGCACATCAGCCCTGCAGAGTGTAATGATGTCAATGAGGGCTGCAGAACCTGGGAGGAAGACCAGGCTTTGGGCAGCAATGGTTTCTTTGGATCTCAAAATATCTCCAGCAGCATGGAATAAAGAAATATGAGATATCTCAGATTGAATGGAACCCATAAGGATCACAGTGTCCAACTCAGCAGTGAGACAGGCAGCAGCAGCCTTCTCTAGCAAGAACAGCATTATTTCCCTTTTGGGTCTAATTTTTACTCAGAGCAAAAAAAAAAAAGTACTTGATAAAGTGGTCACGTCGGCTGAGGTTGATGATGTATGTGTGACCATGAGTGAGCAGAAAACAGGGTTTAATTGAAATGAAAGGTTTCCTCCTTAGAAGAAGCTGCTCTCTGCCATTAGTCACCACCTGGGCTCAGCTCCCCCGCAGCCAGGTAGGGCTCTGGCTCCATCAATATCAGTTACTCCCTGGCTGACAGGCAGCCCCTTCCCTGGGCTCTGCCTCTGCACACTGATGTATATTCTGATAGCTAAAAATGGCAACAGAGAGGGAAGAGGTTCCTTGCTTTGCTGAAAGTGGAGTTTTTTATTTTCACTTGAGCACATCTGCTTCAAGTGGTGGTTCTCCTGCACAGGTCACTCTACAAAATGCTTCACTTTCTGTCCTTATTATAGAGTGGTGGAATACAAAGAATTAATGCAGAGGAGGCAGATGGCAGGCAAGGAGGTTTTTCTAAGGGAATTGCCCTGAATGTGGATGTTTCCTGAAAAAGGGATGTAACATACAGGATGGCAGGACTAGGAGTATTGGATGCAAATTGAAAGAGGGGAAATTTAGGCTGGAGATAAGAAAGAAGCTCTTTACTGTGAGGGTGGTGAGAGACTGAAACAGGTTGCCCAGAGAGGTTGGGGATGTCCCCTGAATCTCTGGAGGTGTTTAAGGCCAGGCTGGATGAGGCACTGAGCAACCTGGTCTAGAGGGAGGTGTCCCTGCCCATGGCAGGGGAGTTGGAAGTAGATGATCTTTAAGGTCCCAACCCAAACCACTCTCTGATTCTATGATATTCGCTGAGCTGTGCTGCAGTAGGGATGGAGCTAAAGTACCCTTCATGTGGTGGCAGACTTGGTTTTCTTTCCTTAAATGCAGATATTTATTTAAGAAACAGACTTGCTTTCCTGAGTCGTCTTCTTCTTCCTTGTCCATCTACACCTTTCTATGCAGAGAAGGGCAGGTTGGGCAGCACAGATAGAAGGAAAGCCAGGCTGAAGCACATCATAATTTCCCCTTACTCTTTTGGTAATGGCCAGGAGACTAAGAGGCAGAGAGCCTCTGCTTGGGAAGCAAACAGCTCAGGACTGATGAACGCTGTCATTTGGTTGTACATCACTAGGATCACATTTTTCAGTGGTGCTACATCTCTCCCTTCCATTAGCACCGATGGGTTTTTTTTTTGGGTCTCATTTTCACATAAATTTTGCCACAAAGTCAATGATGCTTTTGGCTTCTCCTCACGGCTGCTGTCGCCACGTCTGGGATGTGCAGACAGACCCAGAGTGCCGTCAGCCCTGGCACCATGGAGGGGTGGGGTAGAGATGGGAAGGGCTGGGGTTCAGGCAGGGGATGTTCCCAACAGACTGGCCACTGATGTAATTTTTCTTTAACTTTGTGTTCAGTTCTGGAGCCCTCAACGTAAGAAGGACATTGAGCTGTTGGAGCAGGTCCAGAGGAGGGCCATGAAGATGATGAGAGAGCTGTAGCACCTTCCTTATGAGGACAGGCTGAAGGAGTTGGGGTTGTTCAGCCTGGAGAAGAGAAGGCTCAGGGTGGACCTCATAGGAGCTTCTCAGTATCTGAAGGGGGCTACAGAAAGGTTGAGGTAGGACTTGTGAGTAGGATCCAGGATGGCAGGACTAGGAGTAATGGATGCAAATTGGAAGAGGGGAGATTTGGGCTGGACCTAAGAAAGAAGGTGAGGGTGTGAGGGTGGTGAGACACTAGAACAAGTTGCCCAGAGAGGCTGTGGATGCCCCCTCAAACCCTGGAGGTGTTTGAGGCCAGGCTGGATGAGGCATTGAGCAGCCTGGTGTAGTGGGAGGTGTCCCTGCCCATGGCAGGGGGGTTGGAACTAGATGATCTTGAAGGTCCCTTCCAATCCAAACCATTCTATGATTCTATGGACTAAATGTTGTGTATAATCTTTGCTGCACCAGATCTTGAGATGTTGAAAGCAAAAAAAAAAAAAAAAAAGCCCAAAAAATTACTGCAAACAACCCCCGAACAGTCTGTTCAAGCTGGAAGTCTCACCACTTACTTGATGTGACCTTTTTGGCTGTGGAGAAGGAAAAGTGGGTTTGTGTTCTTCAGAAATAGCAATCCCCTGTGGCAGCAGGAGGTGTGGAGGGGAGAAGCATCTCTCAGAGCAGCCTGGGGTAACCCCATTTCACAGCCAGCCCTGACACTGATTCTTGCCTGGTGATGCTGCAACACCATGTCTGGTGTGAAATTTGGCAAGTCATGGATGTTCTGGGGGTCCATGTGTCCCTTGAGGGGTGTCTGCTGGCAGGGAGCTTCCTCCAAAATGGCTAGAGGAGGGAAATAATGTTTGTGGGGATGTGGTGGTGCCACCCTTTGGTGGGAAGGGATCTTCTGGTGAATGCACAATGGGCAAATTGGGATGATAAACCTCATTTAACAATAAGCTGATCTCTGGGACCTCTTATTGGGAACTGTCTCCCAGAAAAGAGCCACAGGAGGTCTGGTGCAAGGAGTTGCCTCTGCCCATTTCCCTTCCTATCAGCCCCTGTGAATGAGTGGGAAAGGTGTAAAAAGGGAGGATTACTTTTTAAACTGAAAATGGTTAGAAGTGTCTTGTGTTTTGCGGCTCTTAATGAAAAAACATATATTTTCCTCCCTGCCCTTTTTTGCTAATGGTTATGTCTTAAATTCTGCCTGGGTTGTGCTGCAGCCTGTCTCCAAACCTGCAGAAAGAAGTTTTCTCTGGCCTGTGGGCAAGCTAATCACATCAGCACAGGGACAAAACCTGCAGGGATTTACCCCAGGATGAGTGACTGGGCTCTACAGCCCAGCTGACCATTTTTATTGCTCTCTTGGAGTTCTAGCAGCATGGTGGGGCTGAAGAGAGATCATCTCAGCTCCTCACAGGCACAGCCAGAAAGCCAGAGGGGTTTCAGAAGAGGTGTATGTCCAAAAATATAGAGTACAGGGTGGCAGGACTAGGAGTAATGGATGCAAATTGGATTTCGGATGGATATAAGGAAGAAGTTCTTGTCTGTGAATGTGGTGAGACACTGGGGCAGGTTGCCCAGAGAGGTTGAGGATGCCTCCTCAATCCCTGGAGGTGTTTGAGGCCAGGCTGGATGAGGCAGTGAGCAACCTGGTCTAGTAGGAGGTGTCCCTGCCCATGGCAGAGGTTTGGAACTGGATGATCTTTAAGGTCCCTTTCAACCCAAACCATTCTATGATTCTATCCACCAGCCTGGTACTGAGGGTTAACTCAGCAGCCAGGCACTGATGGTGTCTGTGGGCACCTTTGATGGCTTCAGCCACCCCGTGGTGTGTCCCTAGGGCTGTCCCTCATGTCAGTGTGTGCATCCACAGCAGCACAAGATGCTTTCTCTTTGGCAAAGTGGTGAGGTAATTAATTTCAGGGCCATTGTGCTGAAGTGGCAGGTTCTGATTTATAGCCCAGGGAACAGCTTCTGGTTCAAAGTGCACATCCGCTGTGTTAATGCTCCATGATCTTTACCCCCTTGAGGAAATGGCAGAGAATGAGCACATTATTGCCACCAGACTGGGCTCCTGGTATTACCATGATAAAGCCAGCAGAGGTGAGGGGTGGGCTGAGCCCACAGAGCAGCTTCCCCTCCCTGCAGGAAAGAGCCTGCTGTGTCTTCCCCAAGGATGGGGCTGATGAGGGACCATCAGTCATCCAGTTCCTGTACTCAGCTGCTCCTTGGGGCCCTCTTTATTCCCTTTTTTTCTCCCCCCTCATTCCTTTTTGTCTATTAATTGTGCTACTGAAAGGGTTGTGATGGGACAGGCCAGAGGGGCAAAGCCTGGTGGCCACCTGCCTTGTCTGAGGCTGGGGATTTCCCAATTCCCCCTTTTCCCAAGGGAAAAGGCTTAGAGGGGCAGGTGGGTGGTAAGCTGGTGGTGGATCATTTTACTGGATCCTTTTACTGTCCTAATTTTCTGCTAGTTTCTGGGAGCAGTTTTCAACCCTGAAGTCCTGAGATGCTCAAGTAGTCAGAAAGTGCTGGGGATTTCCAGGAGGGGCTGTTGGTCTGCCATGAAACTCTCTCTCTTCTTTCCTGGCAGTCACAGGCTGACTGATTTTTGGCCTCACAGAAGCTTCTGAGGTTTTGGCTCCTCATCTCTGCTGAGGATGCTTTTGCTTTCTGAAAAGTAAGGGTTATGCTTGTGGTCCACATCATGCTCAAAGCAAGGCTGGTGGTGATCAAGGCTTGTCAAAAGAACCTGTCATGAGATTGCTGTAAGGGTCCAAATGAGCTTTTTTTGTCTGAGCTGGGTATCAGAGATGAACAAAACCCCATTGGGAAACATACCCTGGGCACCACAACCTGCCCAGTCTCAGCACCATTCCCCACAGTCACAAAGTCCTGTCCAAAATGGTACCTTGGTGGGGAGAAAAGCTGCATCCAGTTCTTGGGGATGAGGACACAGACCTGTTTCAGGGATGTGTGTTGGGCAAAGGATGACATTGAACCTGTGGGTTCTCAGGATAAATGCCAAGAGGCAATATCTTTCCTTAAAACACTCATCAACCCCCAGTGGAGATCTCATTTTGGAGAGATTTGGAGTTATTTCATCATTACCTCACTTCTGTTTAGAAAGCAGCTTCTTGTGCCTGGTTTGGGGTCACCATGGTGTACTGTGAGGGGATTATGAGCAGCTTCACTAGGTCCAGCCATCCCTTTTAGCCTTATCCAACTTCCAGGAGACCAGTGGGTTCAGATCCTGGGTCACTATAGCACGATTTGGATCCAACCCAAGGCACGGAGCACCCTGATCTAGTGGGAGGTGTCCCTGCCATGGCAGGGGGGTTGGAACTAGATGATCTTTAAGGTCCCTTCCAACCCAAACTATTCTATGATTCTAACCCTGCTTTGGGAAGGAGGGCTCTGCACACTGCTAGGGTTTCTAGTCATTATTCTAATACTAATAATTAATACAGTGATGTGTATAATCCTGTGCACGGAGAGCTGAAGCATTCCCCAAAGCTTCTTTGCATCATAAAACTCCTAATCAAATACAGAATAGATCCCTGCCCTCTCCATAGCTTTAATCCCACTTCCCTTTCAGAACTAAACAGCTTTAAATTCCTCGGCCCCTGGTGTATTCAGCTGCAGAGGCAAAAACTTTGCCATTTTCAAATCCTCCCCTAGTGCCAGCCCAAAATCTCTGCAAACACAGACTCTGTAATCCTTGCTAATTTATCAAAGGTGCTCCTGAGTGCTAATTTTCCCGTGCTGTGCTCCTGGATCAGAATTACAATTGATTGACTATAAAATGATAATTATACACTGGGAGCTTTGCATTGTGTAAACACCTTAAATTGATTCTCCTGCCCTGCCAATTGCAAAATTCTTTCCATCGTGTGCTGGCTCTATCTGAGATCGAAATGATTATGCCTTTTAAAAACTTTCCTACCATGTATGGATTTTTTCTTGTCTAAAGCAGGCAGGGAGGGTGCCTTCTCCTCTGCGTGGGGCTGATGCTGGAGCTCCAGATACTCTCCCAGCAAGTGGAAATGGAGGTTTTTCAAGGGCTGTGGTAGCAAATTAAGGTCTCTGTGAGGGCTGTTGTCTCTGGGGGTGAGAGATGAAGTGGGGCAGCTGTTTGGGTGCTCCCTCAGTGAGTTACTGGAGATGCTGTGGGTAGAGTGAGCCTGTCCTGTGCTTGTCCAGGCACATCATGGGCATCTGGGGATGCTTCTGCTACTTCAGAGATGGTCTCCAGCATGGATAGGATAGTTCAGTTTGGTTGGAAGTGACTTCTGATGATCATCTAGTCCATCTGCCATATTGCCTTTCAGCAGCTGTGGTTCACCCAAGGATGCCCACCCCAGGAATCCCCTGCTTTTCCTCCAGCCTCCCATTTCTTGTGCACACAGGACTTTGTTGCATTGAAAGAGTGATTTCCTCCAGACAATTTGAGAAAGGCTTGTCTTACATCAGTATTTGGGCTATAAAAAGAATTCCACAACCATAGCAGTGAAGGGGGAGGGGGAGAGCCACCCTTCCATTTCTTGACACATCTGTATTTTTAGTCTCTTGCTTTGAATAGAAGAAAATATTCCAACGATCTGTCTTTGGACTTCAATGTTCACGTTTCCCATATTCCAGGGAAAGCTCATTCTGCAAAAAGCATCAAGAGGCAATCCCAGATGGCTAAACCATCTGGAAAACCCAGAAACCTGGATGGGGCTGGCTTGAAATCAAACTTCCCTTTCAATCCTCCCGAGTGCTGGGGTCAGCCCTGCCAAGGGGAGCAACCACAATGGCTGCTGGGAGGCTCCACAGCTCCTATGGGGGGAAGGAGAGGTTTTTCTCCCTCCTCCAACAGGATGCTGATGTAGCATTCAGAGGACAGTGCAGCTAAATCAATAGTGCAGCAGCAGCATTTATTTCAATGCTTGTGAATGATGCTCTTTAATGTCTAGTGGGTGCAAGTGTGACAGGAGGATGTTGTGAAGGGCCAGGAATGGCTCTGGGGCAGCAGAGATGGGACCAATGCATTGAATTCCCAGTGTGACCCTGCTGTTGGGCAAATAAAAGCTGGGGGAGACTCCCTTCCTCTCATCCCTATCCTGTTTGCTCAGACCTTGCAGGCTGGTGGCCATCTGTCTCTGTCAGCCAGTGGGGAGCTGGGTGGATGGGAAATGAACCTTGGGGGTGGGTGTCAATGTTTCAAAGTCCCCCTCCATGTCCTCAATGGAAAGAGCATCCTATATGTGGAGCCACAAGGGAAGGCACCACTTCACCCAACCACAGCAGAGGATGAGCAGTTTAGAGTGTTTTAGAAATACAGGACCAGAGGGAGAGAATTAAAGATGGAAGAGAGTTAAATATTTAAGTCTGGCTCATCCAGGCTTAGCTGTGGGATTTCACAGAGGTTTACTTAGACTGCAGGTTCAGGATGGGGGCCTGGGACTTTGGGCATTGCCCATGATGAAGTGTAAAGAATTCTTCACTTGTTTTGTTTTTTTTTTAATTAATATTATTTTTTAAAGATGCTGTGTATGTCCTGATGTTGTTTTTATGATTTTTTTTTTGTTTTTTGGGCAGACTCAGAAATTAAGCCAGCCTGGCTGGGTGAAGCAGGGATATCCCAGCCCAAGGCTGAAACAGCAGCTCTTGGGAACACTCAAACTGACTTTCCCCTAAGAGCAGCCACTTATGACTTTTTGGAAACCTCTTCTTCATTTGTTCCCTTAAGTATTTGTTGGATGTCTTCCATTTATTTTTTTTATTTTTTTTTCTAAAGCTTCTTCATCCAAATTCTTCACTGTGTTCTTCCCCTAAGGATCATGTTTGCATTTGGCAGGGAGGGAGCTGGCTTGGTAAACACTGACCTTGGCAAAGCAAAGCCAGGGGGACTGCAGAGAGTGCTCTGTGCCTCTTTCTGCAGCTCAGAAATCACCTTCCTCTCCGTATTACTCACATAAAGAGCTCAGTACATGTGAATCCTGGCACCCACTGGCTGGCCATGGCCCTCCTCCATGGTTTTCCTCCCCTGAGCAAGGGCTGTAGGACTGTGCTTTGTTATTTACTGCCTCATTGAGCGTGCAAACAGTGTTTCATTGCTCTCCTGCTCCAGCCATACAGTTTGGGAGGAGGAGATTGCTCTGATTTAGCCAGTTTAGCTGGGGGAAGGATATTTTTTTAGCAAGGGCACATTTTGCCCACATCACTTTGGAGCCCCAAATTGTTCTCAGTCACATCCCCTGCTTTCTCTGGGACTGGTGTAAAAACTCCTTCAGCAGTGCTGGGAAGGGTTGGGGAGAAAGCTTCTCCCTTCTCCCCCTCCCACCCCTGGGGTGCAAATGTGTGCAGTATTCCAAGAAATCCCATCAAATCCCTTGCTGCCCCTTCCCAGAGCTGGGCTTACTCTTGATTAAATGCTCAGACAAGCTCTTTTGAAGCATTTCCCTTTCTCTTCCCTCTCTCCTTTGCTGGGTGACGTGTAGCCCATCTAATCGCTCTCTAACTGGCCTGTAATCTAAATCCATGTCACAAAGTAAATTGACTTTAATCCTGCCATCCCAGCTCCTGCCTTCCCTTCTCTGGGCAGAATTGTCTCCAGCAGCAGCCTCTTGCAGGGCTGATGGGCTCTGGGTGTTCAGGGGGTTGTCCCCAAGCTCAGGGACTTGGCTTTGCAGCAGCACCTGTGCACCCCACAGATGGGATCTGGGCACTTCATGCTGAGCTGTGGGATCTGTTCCATCCACAAGCTGCATTTAAATTCAACTTTAAGGTGAAGGCATTTCCCAGGTGTTTGGTTTACATTAATAAATGATAAGTGCTCGTGGAACTCCTCTCTATGCTTTAAAGCAGAATAATCCATTCTAGCAGCACCACAGTGTGCCTGTTTGTCTGCTCTGAGGCTGTGTAGGATCCCTGTCCCCAATGTTAGAATCATACAATAGTTTGGGTTGGAAGGGAACTTAAAGATCATCTTGTTCCAACGCCTCTTCCATCCCATATCCTATTCAAAAGTACTACCCCAACCTTTCTGTAGCCTTTCTTCAGATATTTAGAAGCTACTCTGAGGTCCCCCCTGAGCCTTCTCTTCTCCAGGCTGATCAACCCCAACTCCTTCAGCCTGTCCTCAGAAGGGAGATGCTCCAGCCCTCTCATCATCTTTGTGGCCTCCTCTGGACCCACTCCCACAGCTCAATGTCCTTCTTATGTTGAGGGCTCCAAAACTGGACACAATACTCCAGTTGGGGTCTCACCAGTGCCAAGTAGAGGGGCAAAATCACCTTTCTTGTCCTGCTGGTCAAACTTCTCTTGATGCAACCCAGGGTTTGGTTGGCTTTTGTTAAGGTGAAGGCATTTCCCAAGTGTTTGGGTTGCAGTAATAAATGCTAAGTACTCATGGAACTCCTCTCTATCTGTTTTAAAACAAGAAAATAAATCCATCCTAGCAGCACCACAGTGTACCAGTGTGCCTGCTCTGAGGCCATGTAGGATCCCTGTCCCCAATATTAACAAAAGCCACTGAGTTTGGTGCCTTTGGAGCACTGCTCTTGGCTGGGGAGCCAGGATCATGTCTAGGCTTGGTGTTTTCTCCATGAGCCAAAGTGTTCTCAGAAAGGCGTTATTGCTGTAGTCAAAATAAACTGCTTTACATACACACTCTTTTTATTGTTGCAGCAAGTTTTTAATCTGTGGCTGCTCTGGTTTTCTTTTCACCTCCTTCCAATGACTCATCTCTGCATGCATCTGCTGTCCTTATTTCAGACTAATGATTCATGACAATGGTAACGAACAGGGAGTGCAGGGAGAGGAGCAGGATCAGCTCTTCCATGGAGAGAGTTGCTGGGTGAATCATGACCATCCAGGGCAGGACACAGCACACTGGGTGCTCCAGCTTCCCAGGGAAAAATCAAGGATTCAAAGGCAAAAAGAGGCTTAGCCCTGGAATCACCCAGGGGCTGGGGAGCTCCAGCATTTGCTCATTCTCAAGCTAGTTAGAGGAGGGAAGATTTAGGCTGGGTATAAGAAAGAAGTTTGTTGTGGTGAGACACTGGACCAGGTTGCCCAGAGAGGTTGTGAATGCCCCCTCCCTGGACATGTTTAAGGCCAGGCTGGATGAGGCACTGAGCAACCTGATCTAGTGGGAGGTGTCCCTGTCCATGGGAGAGGGGTTGAAACTAGATGATCTTTAAGGTCCCTTCCAACACAAACCACACTATGGCTTTATGAAATACCTTGGTTTTTAGCTATCAGTTGCTTGATCCTGCTGTAGATGTGGTCAACCCATTGTCCCTCTTTGCTGCAGGAGCTCCTGTGTCCCACTTTGGTTTGAGAACAGCAGGACATTTGGGTGTTCTGACCATGTCACTGCTGCCCCACTGCAGCCTGGTGTTGCTGGTGTGCAAGTGCTGACTGGTCCTGGTGTTGCCATCAAGAGACTTTGCAGGGGCTGCTCAGCAAATTTAGCACAAAAATAGGTTTTTCTATTCATTTAATCTAGATGGAAGTTCAAAGAAAAGCCATAAGCTGCCAGTGTGGGTGTCCCAACAGTGACTAAGAGAAGGCTCAAAGGGGACATCATAGTAACTTATCAGTACCTGAGGGGGTCGTACAGAAAGGCAGAGGAAGGACTTCTTAATATGATATCAGATGGGAGGAGCAGAAACAATGGATGTAAATTGGAAGGGGGTAGATTTAGACTTGACATAAGAAAGAAATTCTTTACAGTGAGGGTGGTGAAGCACTGGAACAGGTTGCCCAGAGAGGTTGTGGATGCCCCCTCTCTGGAGGTGTTCAAGACCAGGCTGGATGAGGCACCGGGCAGCCTGATCTAGTGGGAGGTGTCCCTGCCTATGGCAGGGGGGTTGGAACTCAATGATCTTTGAGGTCCCTTCCAACCCAAACTATTCTATGATTCTATGACACTAAAGGTGCAGAGATAGAGGGGCAGCTACCAAGGAGGCAGGTGGATGTGGTCAGCCTCAAATTGAGGATGCCTAGAGCCCTGAGAAGGAGCCTGTAGTGTGGATATGAAATGCTTTGGTGTAGTATGACATTTCTGAACATGCATTACCCCGCTCCCAGCCCAGGAGTGGGATTGCTGAGTGGGTCTCCATCTGTTCCCACATCTTGAGGAGGAGGGACAGACCCACAGGAGAGCGAGAGCAACAACTGCAGTAACAAGATTCCCAACTACCCTGTTGCAAAATGACTTCCAGGGGTGGATAACTCACATGCTGCAGGAGTCAAACGTGAGGAGCAAAGTGAAATCGTGGTGTGAGCCCTTTTGGGCTCTCTGTGGTTGTGGTGGGGATGAATTTGGCCCGGGGATTTTTGTTCAGCTGCATTGAGTTACCGGCCATCTGGCTCTGAGCTGTGGCTTCTCTGGGCCCATATGGGGAAGCAATATTTTTTTTCACTGTGTATGTTCTGTTTCCCAGAACGTATGGCCCATACATTTAAAATATTTGAGAACTGCCTCCTGCACCAGCAGATAATCTGGAGCCACGGCACCAGAGATTTCTTTGGAGGAAAATGTATTTCCCTGCAAAATATGATCCTGGGAACTGCAGAACTGCAGTGGGAGCTGTTGGTGTTGGACACAGAGATGCTGGAAGTGAGGGGCATTGCTTATGATGCTCCCTAATGCTGCCACTTTAATAATAATATACCTTTTTAATATTTTTTCTCTGTTTGCAATGATTTTGCAACCTAGATCCCTGCCTGGTTGAAACCCACTTGCCCCTGGGTTAAAAGGGGAGGTCACACTAGACATGCAGACCCAGCCTGGAGTGGGGGTCTGGCAGTACCCTAGGAAAAAGAGATTCTTTCTCCATCCAACTAAAAAAAGCATGGTCTTTCTGCACTCTGCAACCCCAAATCCACATCTCCTGCATGAAATTGGCTGCTGCCAGGGCTGGGTGCCTGCCTCTTGATCTGACAAAGGGGGTCAGGGTGTTTTAGCTGGCTGTGGATGAGACTGAGCACCATGAGTATCATTCTCTGAAAGGCAAAATAGCTCAGGACAAGGGCTCTGCTGAAGACCAAGTGTTTAAAAATATATTTGTGGCATAGTTTTCTGCCCAAAAAACATGGTGGAGCAGTGTGCAGCTTAAGTGTAAGTGAATGATTTCACTTTGAATATATGGGCAGCTCAGCTTATGAAAGGTATAACTCATGCAGTGTATGGAAAACCCATGCATCTTCCATATGGGCCACAAATCAGAGATGATTATCCTCGGGGGGGAAAGGGAGAGGAAAAAAAAAAGGCTATGCTGTATTGAGTATTTTGACTTGGAGTAGATGCAAGTTTTCATTCTTGCTTCATGACTAAATTTCCTAAAGCTGAACAGTCAAATAAAATGATCTCACTCCCTCTTCGTGCCACAGTGAGGGTTTGCTGAAAGCTTCTTACTCTGTGTAGGAGCTGGAGCTGCCTGGTTTTTGGTCAGGGAGGGCAGTGTGGCATGATGGAGCCAGGTCTGAGAGACAAGGTTTGGTGCCAGTGATGGGTCAAGGGTAGGAGATGCAAGCTGGACTCTCCCAAAACAGCCAAGCCCTTGGCCAAAGGTGCCTATTCCTAGGAAAAGCTGTCAGGGCTCAGTTCACCTCCTCTGGTCTCAGCATCCAAGCACCATGACCACTCGGACACAGTTCCTCCTCCTGGTACCAGCTTGTGAATATGTCAAGCTCAGGAGATGATCTTGTTATGGGAAGATTATGCTAATGAAATGTTTCCTGAGATCAAACTCATTTTGTGTTCAAAAGCATTAAAATAAATGGCTTCTAATTGAATCTTATAAATGGTCCCCTCCTGATAATGAGCCTCTATTAATTATAATTGAAGGAAGGCAGAACGTAAACACAGCGGTGGTGCAGGGGGAGGTAATGGCACACTGGGGTGGCTTCAGATTCATGCTGCCTGTCTTTTGGGGCTCCCAAACTTCCTCCCTCCATCCCTCCTGTGTTGCTGAGACCACAGTCCCTGGGGTTGATGCATGGTGACTTTGCTAGGGATGTCCCCAACCCTCTGGGGATATCCTGGGGGACCCTCTGTTGGTTTTAGAGAAGAGGGGAAGCAGATGTGTGCACTGAGATCCTGCACACACTGTCTTGCAGGCTTTAAAATCTCAGTCTTTTATTGCTGCTATTACTGTTGTCTTTTTTTATTCCTTCCATGGGCTCAAATCCCTCCCAGGCACAGTGTGTGCCTTCCAGCCGGGGTGACCTCATCTGCTTCGAAGCAGAAAACGGGCATCTGAGCTCAACCAAAGAAAATTTACAGGAATTCATCTGTCAACAGGGACGTTTCCTTTTAATAAACGCTCAGTTTGAGATCACATTAGTCCTTCAATTATTAATAAGCTGAAACTGTACAACTTCTTCATTCAGGTCTAAAAAAAGAAGCCAGTGTCTTTGGTTTTGCCTCCACCTGAGCCCATCAGTTGAAACTAAGCAGCACCATGGCTGGCATCCCTGAGGGGTGATGGGAGTGACAGCCATGCAGGGCTGTCCCTGGTGCAGAGACAGAGGTGTTTTGAGTCTGTATTCGGTAGAAAAACCTTCAGGATGATCAGACTTTGTCTGTTTTTTGCAATGGGTGCCCATGTCTATGGGATGGGGTGCTTTTGGAGGGTAGAGACAGGCTGTGGGGCACCTTCCTTCTTGTTTTTCCCCCTTTAATGACTATTTAAAGCACTGCTCCCCTCGGTATGCCTCATCCCATGTGGCTGTCCAATGCTGAGGTGGTCAGTAGGTGGCACGATCCAGACTGGGATTTGCTCTTCCCTCCAGGCTGGTGCCCCCACACATCGCTCAGGAGTCACTAATGGCTTTCACTTTTAATGTCTCATCTGCTTGAAGGGATTAAAAGGAAATAATTAAATAGCCAGCAGTACAGCCCTCGATAAAATTGCACTGGTAATGATGGGAGCAAAAAAAGTACAACCAGGAGAATATAAGGCTCTACTGACTTGAGGTGGGTGAGGGAGGTTTTGGCAGCCATGGTGTGCTGGCAATGATCATTGAGCCAGGGCAGGCTGTGCCTGAGGAGCTGCCTGTCCCCCGGGCACTCCTCCTGCTATCTGTGCATTTAGCTGCTGGGAAATCAATGAGAGAGACTCAGATTTCCAAGCTGGCCATTAGACAGCACTGAAGCTATATTTAAAAATGTGCTCATCTTGTGCAGTCAAGGGGAGGGAGAGACAGAGAGAGGAAAATTCCCCAGGAAGAGGGATCACTGCCTCCCCCTGGTTCTGCCTGCCCTGTTGCTGGCAGCATCATATCCCACAACCCCACTGTGAGGGGAGAGGGAGTCCTGCAGTCCATGCATGGCCCAGACATCCCCAGTTTCAGCATCAAGGAGTAAATCTGCTGGTGTTGCAGAGAGGACAACATTAATTCAACACAGGGGATGCTTACTCCATTATAATGTGGGGAAAGAAAGACCTGATTGGGGTCCCAAGGGAACATGGAGCAGTAGATGTGATTTTTGGAGGGATGTTGCTGTGGCTGTTTGCAATACAATCTTTGGGCTGCCTCATTGCTTAATGGATTAGTGGCTTTTTGTGGGATTAGGGACTGGAAAAGAGAGAGCCCTGGGTAGCTATGTGGGGGTAAGTGCTGATCCTCCATCAGGATGCTTGAAAGCCTCTTTGTGGAAAGATCCCTGTGAATCAGAAGTAAAAACTTGGCAGCCCTTTGGGTTGAATTTTGCTCTGTCCCAGCAGTGGCTCAAACACACCATGAGGTCTGTGCTCTGCTTACCCCACAGTGTTTCCTGGATACTTTCCCAGTTGACACAACAGCACTTGTTTATTTTCCTGGTGCCTTTGAGTGCTTTCTGGGGTAAAACCCAGCTTTTCAGGGTGTAGGGATGGGGTGAAGCCACCAAAACCAAGCACACCTTTGTCTCTGGCTGTTCATGGTAATTCCCCCCACTGTTTTATAGCAGGGAAAGGCAGCATTAATGTGCTAATTAGATTTAACACCCATGCTAGGAAAGTGGCAAATTAGCCAAATCATGGCAGTCTTAACCCTGAAGCAGGGCTGGGTTTCTTCTTCCCTGAGAAGGGAGGGCAAATTTCAGGGAGTCACAACGTGTGGGAAGCCAATTGCTCCATTTTTGTCTTCTAGTGCAAATCTATCAGCATGAAATTCTATTCCTCATCCATTTCCATCTCGTGGTGCCTGAGTGTGCATGGGAAGCAGGGTGGGAAGAGGAGGATGGATCACAGATCACTACTCACATGGATATTCTACAGGGAATAATCAACTGCTGAGGTTCCTGCCTCAATCTGGGAGCTGCCACAGCTCAGGGGTGGGAAAAACGGAGACCTCCCCATCCAGTGACACCCTCCCTCCCCATCAGCACAAGCAAGACATGGGATTTTCTCAAGCAGCACATAAAAATCCTGCCGTGCACTGAATCAGCTGCTCGTTCCGACAAGATGTGGCAGGGAGGGTAATTGTATGTTGAGTGCTCTCTGGTTGATTAAGAACATATTTATTGAAGTTTATCTACTGTAATATGTATGAGTCTCTTATTAGATAATTGCTAAACCTCAAACACCTGTTTAACAGATCATATATATAACCCATTACATAGTTGTTAAACCACACTGGTTTTAATTCATCAAAAGCCAATGTGAAATCCACTCTAAATTAAATTCATTTTGAGGCGATTTAAAGGAGGCATCTCCTCCCCTTCCCTCCAGCAAAGGGGATAGAAGGACTGTGTTTCCCACTGGTGACAATGTCTCAGGGCAGCTCTACTGCCTGAGGACAGATTGTTTTGTTTTCATTAAAAAAAAAGAATTTCTAAAAGCTTGGTGTTAAACCTAGAGATGCTGCTGCCTGATCCTGTCTGGACTCCACAGATCTATAGTTACCAGGGGAGGAAAAAGGACATGGAAGTGGAAAGTTGGGTTGTGTGAGGGTGAAGGCCACTAAGCCCAACACAGAAAAGGAAGGTTTGCCTGACTCCTTTGATTTTTTTTTTTCCTCTAAATCAGCAAATTCCCATTTCAGCCCCAAAATGCTGCCCCTGCAAGCACAACATCACTGCGCTGCTACCTGGTTCTCCCCATCCATCCTGCCTGGAGGATCAGCCCTCAGTTTTTTGAGTTTTTTTGATTATTATAATCCCTTAAATCTCCCCAGTTATCTCTGCTGCCCTCACAGCCTGGCTGGGCAGCGCTCACTGACCTGCCCCATGAAGACAGGAGGCCCCTTCCCACTCCCCCTGGGCCCCATGATGTTGTAAATGATGAGAGGTCTTTGCTTGTGCTGAGCTGATCCTTTGTTTTCTTCTCTCTTTATTTAATTGTCCCAGGGGGGGAATTGCTGAGTGCCCTTCATTTTGCAGCAAGGAGCTGGTGTTGACACGCTTTTGTATTAAATGAGTAAGGGTAATGCCCTTGGAGACACTATTTAAATAAGGGAGAAATCTTGCTGCTGGGATAGGAATGAATAAATTCACGTTGGGCTCTGGTAACCCATTTATTTCCGTCCTGGTGCTGAGAAAAAAAATTGCCAACACCATTATCTGGGCTGTGGAATTACAAAGCCTCCATGCTGCCATAAACACATCCCTGTAGAGATGCATCCCTCTGTTCTGCCACACACACATGGTCTCCATCTCCATCTTTAGGGGATTTTATAGCAACAACTTCAGCTTGCAGCCTCATGTCCCCAGTGTGTGGTGCTTTATCTGCTCTTCCTTTTTTTTATGGAGCAGGCAGTTTGCTGTGTCCTTCCAAGGGCAGGAATGGGTGTATCAACTCAAGAGGCTTGAGCAGAGGTTTGTGTGGGTGCAGGAAGAGATCTAGAGGTTGGGATACCCCAAAGCCATGTCACCACTGTCATGTTTCTGGTGGGTGTCCGCACAAACCAGCACAGACAAGGTGTTTTTGCTCTTGTTCCCTTCCTCCCATGCTGGCTCCACAGGCAGAGGGAGGGCAGACCAGCTTTGCAGCCTCTGGTTGTAGTCATCCAAGGCTTTGGATGCTTTATCAAGGCTTTCAGCTCTGAAGTCAACCATAAATCAGGCAGTTGGCAGCCTCTCCCCTCCTGTCTCTCTCCCGTTATTTTCTGTCCATGATAAAGCAATGTGGAAAGGAAGCACGCGAGCCAAGGGGAGGGTGAGAAGAAACAAGATCCCTTATCTAAAGCATGCCTGAGCTGCTCAAATGTTTCTGTATCAGCAGTTATTTTGCCTGACTTTGAGTTTTCACAAAGCTCTTGAGTCTTGCAAAGGCAGCCTGAGATCACGTTGGCCAAGCACAGACCCAAATTTTTTCGCTTCCCTAAGAGTCTTTCAGCAGCCTTTGGGTGAGAACTGTGAAACATCTTATGTGCACACCAGCACTGAGGAGAAAACAGCTGGAAGAGGGAATTTTCCAGGCTTTGGTGACAAGCTGAGCCATACCTAGTTCTGTCTGGAGTCCTCAGAGCTTGCTGTCCCCAACCTCCACTTGCTAGGTTAAGAATTGGGCAGGGATGAGGCAGCTTGAGGTTCCTGATTGTGTGAAGATGAATGTATTCATAGAATCATGGAATGGTTTGGGTTGGAAAGGACCTTTAAGATCATCCCATAGGCAGGGACACCTCCCACTACAGCTCGTTGCTCAATGCCTCATCAAGCCTGGCATTAAACACAGATAGGGGGCATCCACAATCTCTCTGGGCAACCTCTTCCAGTGTCTCACCACCCTCACTGTTAAGAAATTCCTTCTTCTATCCAACCTGAATCTCCCCTGTTCTAATTTGCATTTATTAGTTCTAGTCCTGCCATCCTGTACCCTATTAAGTCTTACCCCATTCTTTTTGTAGGTATTGGTTAGCTACTATGAGGTCCCTCCTGAGCCTTCTCTTCTCCAGGCTGAACAACCCCAACTCCTTCAGTTTGTCATAAGAAAGGTGCTCCAGCCCTCTGATCATCTTCATGGCTCTCCTCTGGAACCACTGTGTAGCTGATCACAGTGAATCTGCATTTCCATGGATGATTTCTGCAGGTTTAATGGCCCAATCATTCAGAGCACCCACTTAGAAACTCCTTGCTAAGTAGAAAGAGGGGGAAAAATGCCTTACTATTAATAGGAAAGGAATAATATCTCTTCATCTATGTCTGAAGCCACCTTGAAACCCATATGTATATGCTGCATTTCAACTAAAGCAATATCCAGCACCCAGAAAAGCAATATCCCTGCGAGCTGCTCTAGCTCTTGTGTTGCTTTTGGTATTTTTAATATTGCATCCAGACAACAGAGCCTGTCAACCTCTATGCAGGGCATTCATTTAGCTAAGCCAATTTTAAAATGTGTAACAATTATAAAGAGATGGGCTCAGATGAGTCAATTTGTCTCGAGTGTTTTCTAGCCCAACTTAATAATATTGGAGATGTGAGAGAAATTGGAAAAAAATTCACCCTCTGCGCTCAATCCTTTTGAGAAGTCGAAATACCTAATTCACTTTGGCAAATGATAAATGTTCCTCCCCTCTTCTAATTACATCTTGCCTTAGTCACAGCAGTGTCTACTAAATCTCCTTTTCAGATGATGCACATCACATACCATCCTTGTTAAAAAAAAAAGGGGGGGAAGGGGAAGAAAGTTCTTGATTATATCTTATTTTATTTTTAAGAGCAATTCATTCTGCTCATGGGGTCTGGAATTGGATTTTCATGTTGCTAACCCCCTTCATCATTGCTGCTCTTTCACGTGTCACATCCTAAAGTAACCCCAGGGTTTTGCTTAAAAAAAGAGAGAAGAGGTTGTTGGGTGGGTGTCCCTATGGGGAGCTTCATAAGGATGGACTGAAAGGAGGACATATTGTTTCTAGTGTTGATGGTGATTTAGTCACTGGGAGTTTGCATTTCCACACCTAGAAGATGAGCTTTGCTCATTGGCAGTGTCTGTTGTTCAGTGCAGGTGATGTTTCCCCTTATTTGAAGCTGTTGCTGTTTTAAGGCAGGCTAAATTTTAACTAAATCTTTGCTGTCAACTGAAAATTGAAATTATTTAACCACAAAGTTTTCCAATGTAAGGCAACTGAACCACATGTCTGTCATCTTCCTACCCTCTTCTTTCAGCCTGTACTTCTTCAAATCTGCTCCAGTGCTGCTACCTCTGTGCTGCAGCTGGAGACAGAAGAGAGGTTCAGAAATCTGCTTAGAAATCTGCCTCATTAATACTCTGCCCAAAGCTTTTATCAAATAATTAGCTTTTGTATTGTGCTTCCCAGTCAGCAATAAATAAGGAGAGAGGCAGAGGAGCATTATGTGAGCCATACTTTGGAAATGGCTCTTCTGGCCCTGCTTGAGGCTCCCTGCTGGAGCTCTGATACTGACCCCTTGGCATGGGCATCTGAGTGGCTCCTCCTGAACTTGGCAGGTGGGACCAGCCCTACCTGCTCTGATGAGATGGTCTGGATTTTCATGCTGGGGGTGTTCTGCCTCCCTGTGGGCCAGAAGAAAGGATGGTGGCATGATGGTGATGGTGGTAACACCCTTCCTGTGTTCCCAGCAATGGTTTGGGTTTGATCCCTGGAGTAGGTGGGGAAATACCAGACTAGGATCTTCATGCTGGGATCAGTATGAGCTCAGATGGGTACCATGGGGTTACTTGATGATGCTTCATGACTTTGGGATGTCCCTTCTCCCACTGCTCCCCCCCCCCCACCATCCTGCAGCCACGCAGTGGATTGAGCTGGGACTATAAATGTGCTAAAGCTGCAATTGCTACTTGGACTGTTTATCTTGTTTGGTCTAATTATGCCAAGAAAGTCATTATAATTTTATGCTCTTTGGATTAACATTTCTTGCCCAGGGCACCATAATTAGTGTATGGTTTGTAGCTTAATGATTCTCAGCACAGCCAATGCAAACTTTCTAACTGTAAATCAGGGAGCTCGGGACGTGGGGACTGACACGATATCAGCTCTTCTGGAGAAATAAGCATTTATCTCCCTGTTCACAAGCTGAGCATTCAGCTTTGCAGCACCCTTGAGCTCTCCCTCTATTCTAGTGCAACCAAGATGCAATGAGCCACAAATGTCTCCTGAGTCCATAAAGCCTCTCCCAGGATGTCTCCTGCTCTATGGGATATTACTCTTTGGGGATCTCTAAGACCTTTACCCCTTCATCCTGGTTCCACCATGGAGCCATCCTGGCTCGGAGAAGCTCACATCATCCCCCTGGCAAATGGATCTGACGTATCTCTGGAAGTTTGCCCAGTTCTCTCTGAGGAGCAGGCAATTTGGATAATGATAATCTCTCCTTTAGCCCCAGCTATTAGTGGCTTGCAGCATCTTTTCTCTCTTGCTGTTATTTATTGGTGGCGGTGGCCTGGGATAGAATCATAGAATAGAATCATAGAATGGTTTGGGTTGGAAGGGACCTTTAAAGAACATCTAATTCCAACCCCCCTCCCATAGGCAGGGACACCTCCCACTAGATCAGGCTGCTCAATGCTTCATCCAGCCTGGCCTTAAACACCTCCAGGGAGGGGGCATCCTCTTCCAGTGTCTCACCACCTTTACAGTAAAGAATTTATTTGAGAAGCTACTATGAGGTACTCCCTGAGTGTGCTCTTCTCCAGTCTCAACAACCCCAACTCCTTCATCCTGCCCTCATAAGGGATGTGCCCCAGCCCTCCTCTGGACCCACTCCAACAGCTCAATGTCCTTCTTATGTCTGTGCTGAGATGGAATGAGTAGCTCCTGACATAGGGCTAAGTTTGGAGGTGCTGTGGTCTAGGTTTGGATGGACTGTGTCACTCCCCCTCTTCCTACAGGGTTTTTCAATCCTTTAAGGACTACTGATATTGATATTCTTGATGTTTTAACTAAAACTATCACCTGATACACTGAGCTCCTGCAAACCCACAGCTCCACCCTCTTTGGGTCATCTCAGTGAGGGGTATGGATGGAGACAGAGATCCCCGACTCATCCCTGGCGTCTGCTGTTATCCTTTTGCTTCCTTATTTATTACTCATTAGGCTGGTGATGAGCTCAGAGCCCATGTGAGACACCGAGGGGCCAGACTGCAGCCGCCTTGGCTTGACAGATCGTTTGGGTCGAATTGGAAGCTCCCGGGAGAGTTTCACAATTTCTTTTCCAGGGGAAAATATCATCAATTCATTATCAAATTGTTAACAGGTTTAGGGCTGCTGGGGTTTTAACCAGAGGATATTCTCCTGATAAATGGCATGGCTTTCACTGAGCACAAATCCAGGGGAAGGTTAAAGAACCAAAGGCCATCACCTGCAGCTCTGGGCTATGCCCAGCACCCTGTGGGTTTGGTTTCCATGGATTTTTTCCTTGCAGCCAGTGGCAGGGTGGGAGAAATCTGTGGGGCTTTGCACCACTGTCTTGGAGAGAGGTCCAGGTCCCCAGAGATCTGATGTACTCCCCCAACCCCCCACTGTGCTCACAGCAAGATCCAGAGGTGTAAAAAGCTCTTTGCACCCAAAGCCCCTCCACCCCTGTGGTCCTGGTGCTTCTCCATCACCTTTTTTTTGCATTACCAAGCACATCCCAGTGCTGCAGGGTGAGTGGCCAGGTTGCTGCTTTTCCTTGGAAGCAGCTAAGCCTCCCTAAACAAGTTTGAAGCCTTTAGTGGACAGATAAACGTTGGTGAAGTGCATGTGAGGAGCAGCTATTAGATTTTGTGCTGGGGCAATTAAATTTTCATGCTCTTCCTGCAAGGCTGTCTTGAAAACAAAGCATTACCATTACCCAGGGAAGGGTGAGGTATCTCACTTCGCTGCCAAGTCTTAACCTCAAGGTTTTCCTTTTCAGCTGCTGGGGAAAGTGGACTTCCCAGTGCCTGGAGCTTGGCTGGGTTGTCTTGTACTGGTGGCACCACAGCTCTGCCAGCTGTTGGAGCTGGGGCCAGGGCACAGTGGTTTGGAAGCTGGATGGAGAATGAGCTCACCCCATGGAAAGGAGCCAGCCTGCACAAGTGGTGGGGAAGCTTTTTACACCATTAAACAAACCATGCCTTTTTGTATTTGATTTTTTTAAAAAAAAAAACCTCTGGCTCTGGTCTGCAGGCTGAGAATATCAGGACAGTGGGAACGTTGTGTCCCTCAAAGCAGGGACTCCTGACTTCTGCTGACACTTGCAGTCCCGTGACACGGCATCTCAGGAAGAATCTGTGATTTCTCCCTGTCTGTAGTTCACAGTGGCTGGAGCAATTTTCTCCTCCACATTTCACTCTGCTGAGCTCTGCAGTGACTGCTGTCTCTCTTTCCAGCGGTGGCTGCATTTCAGGGAACTAATGAAGTGCTGATTTCCCTTAATTGGCCTCTTGAATTTGCTGATCACTCTTAAGGATCTCAGGTTAAAAAGAAAGCCGGTGCTCATTATTATCAGGGCTGTGTTTCATGGCCTGTGCAGTCGTAGAGGAAGGTTTTGGGGCATGGGCTGGTTTTCAGAGCCTGTTTGTAATTAAACCATCCCTGAGTGCTCATCTGATGTAGTTGGAGATATCTCTGCTCATTGCAGGGGGTTGGATCTAGGTGTCCTTTGAAGGTCTTTTCCAACCCAAGCTATTCTAAGGAGTCCTTCAGCTGCTGAGACAGATGTCCAGGGGTCAGATTGATTTTTGGATGTACCTCAGATGTTGTTAAGCAGATTTTCTCTGGCTCTGCCTCCATCAGGCAGTGCTGGCACGGAGCTGGGTGTCACTGTGGTCACACGGGAGCAGCTGGGAGGAGGTGGAAACCCAACCCTGGGACAAGGGGCTGGTGCTGAGCTGCTGGCTGAGGATTGCCATCATCATGAAGTGAGCTGGATGCACTGGGAAGCTTGAAAATCCGCCAGATAAAAACAGTTCACATCAGCAAGGAGCTGCCTGTGTTCGCACTCGCCTTCCTGACACATCCAGAGAGATGTCCTGACGTGGAGCCCCTGGAGAGAGCAGTGGTTGTGTTTTAGGGATGACATTGGGTGTACAGACCCAGCCAGCTCCCAGCCCAGCTGTATCAGGAGTCACTTCCAGCTAATGAGAGGTGACGAGGAGAGGACGCTGCGGCACGCTCCCTGCCACGCGCCGCCTGACATGGGATGTCCTCAGTTGTGGCACTACAGCTGGGGGACAACTGTGGCCACCAGCCTGCCCAGGAGCAACAGTCAGACATTAATAACCTTCCCCAGGCTGAAAAGCTGGCAAGCACTGCATGGCTCCCTCCAGGAGGCTGTGGTGGGGCAGCAGCCCTTCACCACCCAGCCAAATAATTTGATGGGAAGGGTAGTTAGTGTTTTGGCACCACAGAGCTCCTGGCTGCATTGTCATTGTGGAGTTAAAGGGAAGAGAAACGGTTTTATCTAACAGGGGGTGACCCTGCCCCACTCTCCCCCCAAGTGCTGTCCTTCATGTGTCACCCTGCCCCAAGCTGTGTCATCTTCAGGCCATGTGAAGCCTCATAATGGTGAAGGGGGTGGCTGTTTTGGGGTAGGACATCCTTGTGTTATTGCCATAGGAATAATTATGTCACGGGAGGGGTGAGGTTGAATCTGGAGCCAACATCTTGGCATGGGCTTTGCAAGGCGTCTCCACCTGGCAGTGCAGGGCTGGGAGGGGAAAAACAAGCTCAGCCAGCGTGAAGAGGGGTGGAAAAAAAAAATCAGTTCCTCTCCAGAGGTTTTGTGTCGTATTTTTGGCTCATTTGGGTAACAGCATCTGCAGGGAAGGGCAGTGGCAGGGAGTGTTGCCTTCCACTTGTGAGCTTGATAAAAAAAATCCACATTGATGCCACCACCGCGGGGTGGCCCAAGTGGCTGAGGAGAGAAATCCAAGCCCCACATTTCACTGGCAGCCAGTGCCCATCCTGGGAAGTGAGTTTCAGGAGGAATCTGGCACTTGTGTGAGTGTGGAGGAGCCCCACTGGTGGCCCAGCAGCTGGAGCCCAGCCCTCGGCACAGCTGCGGGGAGTTGAGTTACCCGCCTTCCAAAATTACATTTTTCTGTGGTTCCCTCATTTGAATGTGGAATAATGTAGATATTGTGAGCAGAGCCTGCCTGGGAGGCACTTGTAAAACCAAGCCTGTGACATGTGTGCTTTGCTGGGTGGTGGTGGCATGGTGGGGATCCTGGCTGTGTGTGAAGCTGTGGGTGGATGCAGCAATTCAGCCATTCACTCTTCCTGTAACTGAGTCTGGGATAAGGAAGCTGGGTACCAACTTCACCTGCAGAGCACACCCCAAGAATACCCACTGTGGGTACCTGAGGTGGTTTGGGAAGGAGAGAAGCAGGCATTGGCAGGGATTTTGGAGGGATATAAGCTCCTCAAGTGTATGTTTCATAGAATAGTTTGCATTGGAAGGGATATTTTGAAGCCATCTAGTTCAAACCCTCTGCAATGCTCAGGACATCTTCAACTAGATCATGTAGCTCAGACCCTCATCCAACCTGACCTTGCATGGGGTCCACTACCTCTCTGGGCAACCGTGGCCAACATTGCACCACCCTCATCATAGAAAATTTATTTCTTATCTAATCTGAAACTGCTCTCCTTTGGTTTGAACAGCAGGGATGTGCACTTACTGTCTCAACATCTTTCTGGCCATCCTGTATGAGATCTTTGCTGGAGGAGCAGCTTGGTGACAGAGGAGCTTCTGCACATGGATTGTCCCCATGTGTGAAGGAGAGGTGCTTCCTCAGTTCCCAGGAGGGCACTGGGGATGGTGGGCATGTTGGCTTAGTACAGAATGATTTTGAAAGTGGATTTATGCAGCTTAATCTCTGAACCCTTGTGTTAGACAAGCAATAGTCCAACTTTACAGCTGTCAGGCTGCCAACCCCCCTGGGGCCAGGTCCAGGACAGGTTCTTCCACACAAACAAGTCAGAGTGTGCTGACTGATGCAAAACCCCTTAACAGGACATTCAGCATTTCTGTCATTCCAGGGATGCCTGCAAGGTTTCAGCACAGTCCAAAAGGCAGCCATGTCAGGGAAAGCAGCACACACAAATGCTTCTCATTCCAAGCCTGTAACCCAGAGCCCCACGAGAGAGTCCTGGATTGCACCTGGTGGCACTGAGCTGATGGGATGTCCCTGTCCCGTTGCTCACTGGTTGCTTCTGCCTTTTAAATGGGGAGGAGTCTGACAAGGGGATGTGAGTAACACCCATGGGAACAACACTCCCTTTGTTGCTCTGGGGAGCACCTTGTGGCCACAGAAGCTAGAGAGGTGCCTGCACCCCATCACTCTGGTTCCCAGATCAGACTGGCAGGGAGGAAGTTCTCCACCCAGTGCTGGCCATCACCTGGGGCTGGACGTGAGGTGAGGCTGTTTTTCCAAATATAATAACTCCTTCTGCCACCCCCTGCATCCCAACCACTTCCTATTTCATGGTGTGCAGGCTAGATAGAGGAAAGAAATTCCTTACAGTGAGGGTGGTGAGACACTGCAACAGGTTGCCCGGAGAAATTGTGGATACCCCCTCCCTGGAGGTGTTCAAGACCAGGATGGATGAGGCACTGAGCAACCTGGTCTAGTGGGAGGTGTTGGAACTAGAAGATCTTGAAGGTCCCTTCCAACCCAAACCATTCCATGATTCTATAACTGCTCTGCCCAGGAAGCCCATGATGCATCATGTCTGTCTTGCCTTCCCAAAATCTTGATCCTACTGAGTGAATTTCCCAGACCCTACACTTTACCCTGTGTTGCAGTTAGTACAGGTCCTCAATGATCAGTCATCTTGACATGATGGATGGATTTGAGCTCATCTTTGCTGAGACTGGCCCCAGGCTGGCATCAAGAGGGCAAGGCAGGGGCACCAAGGCTGTGCAAGCAGGTGAAGAGATTCCCCAGGGCTTTTGGAAATGAGTGCAACAATGTGAATGTCCATCACGGGTGCAGAGCTGTGAGGTGGGAAGGAGGATCTGGTCTCTCATGCAGAGCAAGTGCTCCCACTTCAAAATTAAATGCAGTTGCCATAGAAATATTAATTGGGAACAAAATCTGAAGATGACACTTGAGCAGAAGATGGAGTGTTACGGAGAGATGAGGACAGTGATGAAAATAGAACAGTTAAAAGGAAGATTCTTCAAAGGAAGTCTCGTGTAGGTGAATATTTAATGCACAATCAGCAGGTCACCACGTCAGTGGTGATTTTAATTTTGTAGGGTAGAGGGTGGGAAGTGCTTGCTGGAGAATGGAACACCCTCCTTTCCAGACAAGGTCACTGGGTGCTAGGGAGTGAGTCTCCTGCAATTGTAGCAGGTTTCTGGTTTTACTTGTGGGGATGCAGGAGATGGCCAGGTGCCATCGACACTGACAGACACCAGTCTCTGAGCTTGCTTGATGATTTGCAACCAGCTTGTCACCTGAAAGTCAGATGAACCACATGAGGGACATCCTTGTTGAAGTCTGGATTCTTTGCCTGAAGGCAGAGTCTGGTTAAAGGTTCCCAGCACATGGCTGGGTATGAGCTTCCTCCTCCCAGGAACATTTGCATGGAGAGAAGGGAAGAGCTCCCAGCCATGCTAGATAATGCAGAGTAACCTGCTCTTTCAGATCACTCTTGTTCCCAAACCGTTGCTTGGTCTGGGTTATTTTGGGGAATGTGGCTGAAACACCCATCAGCAGAAAGGGCTTTTTAGCTGGAGCAGGGTTGATGCAAGGCAAAGTGGTGGCAAAGTGTCCCAGTGAGCAAAAATCCTGCTGGGAGCCTGCTGCACGGTGTACCCAGAGCTCTTCAGGGAAAGATGTGCTGCTGGGCCATCTCTTCTCATGCTGGAACTGTCATCAATGGGGAAGACAAAAAGGATATTCCCATAAAAAAATAATGATTTCTTTTTTAAATATAAGTAGATAATAACAGCCAGCTCCCTTTGAGGCAGGGTTTATCCCAGAGAGAGGAAAGGCAGCTCCATCCTGCCAGCTCTGACCTGATAAGCTTTTATGTTTCTCAGAGAAGATGGTTATTCCTCTTGGCTCTTAACAGCTTCTCATCCCTCCCTCCCCCTGCTTTGGGAATGTGTCACCTGGGGACTGCTGTGTGGGAGCTGTATTGGGATGAGGATGAGGACAAGGATGAAGGATCTCATCCATAGAATCATAGAATAGTTTGGGTTGGAAGGGACCTCAAAGATCATCGAGTTCCAACCCCCCTGAGACCACAGGCAAATGGAGAAAGCCCAACTACTGTCCCAGCATTCTGGCAGAGCAGCAGTGAAGGGACACAGTGTGGAGGACAGTTCTTGCTGCCCTTGCCTCACCTTGGTGTCTGGCATCCCAGAGGGAGTTGGGTGGCTGTGACCAGAGAGCAGCTGCCTGGGCACATCTGTCTCCACCAATCTTTCCACTAGAAAGGAGGGAGGATTACACTGAAGTCATACTTTTCCCATGAACCACCTCCCACTGTTTTATGCTCTGAAGTTAATTGCAAATGGGGAGATGGAAATAGCTTATTTTGACTTTCCTTAAACAGCGTTTCATTGATTTTTTTTTTCCTCCTTTTTTTTTTTTCCTCTGTCTCGTGAGGCAAGCCTGTATCCATTGGAAAACAGCAATTATTTCTGTAATTCCCTAGAATTAGAGGAATTAGTTGGATGGCTAAAATCTAAAGCAAGATGCTGATAGGCAAATTCTTGAGTTGAAAGCAGAATGCTCATCGTGGTGGAGCATCAGGCACTGCTTCTCCATCCCTAGGTGTCACAAAGCTCAACATGGATTTCTTGATGAACAGTCAAAGATATCTCAGTTGTGGCCACAAAAGCAGCTGTAAGACCTCTTCTGTGAGGAAAAGCTGAAAGAGTTGATGGTGTTCAGCCTGGAGAAGGCTTTGGGGAGACATCAATGCAAGCTTTCAGTGCTGGGCTGCTGCCATGCCTGTGGACAGGCTGAGCAGCTCTACAGCTCTGGTGGAGGATGCATCAATGTGGCTGAGGATGGACACTTCCTGCTCATGAAAAAAGTAGGAATAAAACCACCCTATCCACTTTTCTTAAATGAATCAAACGAATCCAGGTTAGAATGGTCCATTCTGGGCATCTCTTGCAGTTTGTAGAGCATGATCCAGGTCCTGGGAGCTTTGGTTCTTAGATTTGGTACTTAGAATCATAGAATGGTTTGGGTTGGAAGTGACCTTAAAGATCATCTAGTTCCAACCCCCCTGCCATGGGCTGGGACACCTTCCACTAGATCAGGTTCCTCAGTACCTCATCCAGCCTGGCCTTAAACACCTCCAGAGAGGGGACATCCACAACCTCTCTGGGCAACCTGTTCCAGTGTCTCACCATTTTACTTCATTTAAAAAAAAAAAAAAAAGAGATCCTGTGGTATTTTTAATAACCTGCTGATTTAACTCAATTATAAGAGCATAATTAACTTGCTGAGATGAAGCAGGAGATAAACCTTTGATTTTTTTTTTCCCCTTTTATTTTTTTTCTTTCTTGAAGGATGCTGCAGATAGATTTTGAACTTTGTATTCAATTACTTAAACGAGAAAAAAATTAACAGGTTTCTGATGAGAAAAGCATACTACCTCCTTTATAAAGAGAGATTTATTAAGGATAGTGAATGAGTGTACCTCAGGGCTCAATCATCTACTGTTTTTTTTTTCAAGGGGTGATTCAATTACTTTAAGATGTGTTGCCTAAAAGAACAAACCAGGCTCTGTTACTTGGCAAATTAATCAAGTTCCTTTAGTGGTTTCTTGAGGTTAATAATTTCATTTAGGAGGCCTTCTGTTCCATGGTTTCATCCCTACCAAGAAAGCTCTCAAATGAGGAGGGGGGGGGAAGGAAGTGCTATTCATTTTCTGTACATGATGGGAAAAGTTTCCCCCAAATCGGCTGGCTCTGAGGTGCCTGTGAAAGCAGCAACTGGTTGGAAGATATTTTTTTTTCTAAAAAATTAGAAAAAAAAAAAATCAAGTGTTAAGAGTAATATTTTCACTGTGCAAAAAGGCCACTTGGGTTTGTTGTCATCTGTGAAGGGCTGGGGATTTTACTCATAATTACTGCGAATGACGTTCTCTGGCTAGTGCCAGCCAATCCTGAAAATGTCACCAAATTTTAACACGTTTTCCTCTTGAATATTCATAGCTCTGCTATTCAGTGCAGATGGAGAAAAGTGCAACAGGGGAGGAAAAAAACCCCAGGCTGTCCCTGCTCTTGGCACCACGGGGTTTTCCCAAAGCCTGGCCTCAGGGAAGGCTGAGGCTGGACCTTGCTCCAGGAGAGATAATGCAGTGTGGACAGAGCATCCTTGTACCAGCAGCCTCTGGTCCTGCCAAAAACCACCACAAGCTGGTATTTCGGGAGTTATCCTCAGCACCATTTCTTGAAAGCGAAGTTTTCTGGGTGGAAAGCTGAATGCTCTCAGTGCCTTTGCCTGGAGGGCAGAGGAGGACCAGAAGCGATGGATGTAAATTGGAGGGGGGTAGATTTAGACTCGACATAAGAAAGAAAACCTTTACAGTGAGGGTGGTGAAACTGGAACAGGTTGCCCAGAGAGGTTGTGGATGCCCCCTCTCTGGAGGTGTTCAGGACCAGGCTGGACAAGGCACTGAGCAGCCTGATCTAGTGGGAGGTGTCCCAGCCTATGGCAGGGGGGTTGGAACTCGATGATCTTTAAGGTCCCTTCCAACCCAAACCATTCTATGATTCTATGATCAGCACTTACCAGTGCTCTGGCTGGATGTTCCCAAACCTCATCAGGGAAACTTTTGGGAAAAGCTTTAGGGCTATTTTCATACATCGTAAAACATGTCTAAAAAGGGAGTGTGTTTCATTCATTTGTTGGTTGGTTATAAATGCAAAAAAAAAAAAAAAAAAAGCTTGAACTGTGGCTGCATCCGTTTCACATGAAATATAGAAGTTGAAATGCCAAATTCTGCAGCTGGCAGCATTTGGGCTGAGAGGAAGGATGCTTGGAGTGACCTTCCTGCATAAAAACATGACTCCTGCAGTCAGACAAACTCTGTGCCAATGGCTTTAAACATCAGCTTGCACCAGCACACAGAAAATACCGACCTCCAGAAAGAGCCCGGGGAAAGCAGGCAGCCGGGGCGGATACGTGAGCCCTAATGAGGTGCTTCTTTAGGATCTGGCTGAGAAGTGGCTGGGACATGGATGCTCGTGTCATGGCTTATTGCTTTTCATTTGGGCAGGGTTCAGGCAGCGATGGAGTCAAAGGGAGGGACTCCCAGAACAAGAGGTCATCTGTTTTCTTTCAGGGGCTTTGGCTCCAATTTCATTATTTTGAAGAACAGAGGGGCTCTTTTATCTGCTGGGGAAGGGCTTTTGGGGAGAGGGGCATGGCAGGCTTGTCTCTGCTTTGTGTGATGACTCATTTTAGACCCTCACATAAAACCTGAGATCTGTTTCCTGGCTTGGGAAAGTGCCTTGAGGAGGCAGAGCAGAGCCTGGGGATGCTGTGGAGCTGATAAGAGGCTGATACCTAGGACCAGGTGGTTGTGGTAGCATCTGCCACGTTCCACACCAAGCACCCCAAATTGTCCTTTGTACCCCTTTTTCCCCCTGCAGGACCTGTAATAGCTCTTCCCAAGAGCAGAGCTTCCAATACCCAAATATATTTTTTGGATAAAAAAGGGAGTACCAACCTGCTGAGGTGGGATGGATATTTAAAAATCAGCTGCCAGACTCCACAGAGCAATTATACTCCAGGTTCCCAAATAGCCCTGAGCTTGGTCATCAAATGAAAATGCCATGTTGTCCCTCTGTCCAGGGCTGGAGAACACTAGGGAGCTTCTTGGGCAACCCTAAATGTTTGGATTAGACACAGCTGGAGCTTGAGCAAGGCCAGAGGGGCCCCTCACTTGCCTGCCTGAGTCCACATGAAAGGGAATGGCTCCCAGATGTTGCACTAAGCCCACCTT
The DNA here is from genome assembly GCA_013400935.1 of Turnix velox. Classification (NCBI taxonomy): domain Eukaryota; kingdom Metazoa; phylum Chordata; class Aves; order Charadriiformes; family Turnicidae; genus Turnix; species Turnix velox. The sequence continues at coordinate 81,601 of VZTY01026706.1, forward strand.
TGGGAAAAAAAGAGCTCAAAACACAAATATATTATGTTATCCTTAGGATTCACAGATATCAGGGATAGGAAGGGACCTTGAGAGATCACCTATTCCAATCCCCCTGCTGGAGCAGGAATATCTTAGACCAGGTCACACAGGGACATGTCCATGTGGGTTTTGAATGTCTCCAGGGAAGGAGACTCCACAACTTCTCTGGGCAGCCTGTGCCACTGTTCTCTCACCTTCACTGTGAAAAAGTTTTTTTTCTTATACTTCTATGGAACCTCCTATGTTCCAGCTTGCCCCCATTGCCCCAAGTCCTATCACTGGATGTCACTGAGAAGAGCCTGGCTCCATCCTCCTGACACTCACCCTTTTATAGACATTAATGAGGTCACCCTTTAGTCTCCTCTTCTCCAAGCTAAAGAGACTCAGCTCTCTCAGCCTTTCCTCCTTCAATCCCTCCATCATCTTCATTGCTCTGTGTTGGACTCTCCCCAGCAGTTCCCTGTCTTTCTCCTACTGAGGGTCCCAGAACTGGACACAATACTCCAGATGTGGTCTCACATCTGATTCCAGGCATTTAGTTTCCCTTCTTCCCATCCTCCACACCAGCAGCAGGGTCTTGGTGCAGTTTATGGAGCATCTTCAGGTGAGGGAATTCTGTCATGTCTGGATAACTAACAGTGGGGGTTTTGTGCAAAAAATTCCCAATTTTTTTTAGTGCTTTTCCAATACCACTGAATGTGGCCCTTTGTGCCAGCAGCTGCTTTTACACCAAGAAAAAAATCCTTGAATTTAGAAAGTGGTGGATGCTCCTTTGCTGGGAAGGTTCTGAGGTGCCAAAACACATGCTCAGGGGTGCCAGAGCAGCTGCTGGTTTTTAGGACATGAGTTTCTATTGCTGTCTCTGGGATGGAGCTCCAGGACAGCCACCACTCCTGAGGAGAAGCTCTTTACAAAAGGGTTTTGTCAGACCATTTCTGCAGCTCTCCAGAAGCATTGTTGTGACTTGGGACCTGCAGTGCCTGTGAGAGTTTTTCATCCTGCTCCAAAGCTTTTAAAAGATCCAGGAGGGCTGAGTGTTCTGCCACTGCCCCATGTCCCCTTGGCTCTGCTGCCAGGCTCTGGCTCCTGCAGTCTGCAGGAGGATTTATGGCTAGGGAAATGCAGTGCTCCCACTTATAAAAAGTAGGGCATTTGCTTGGCAACTCAAGAAATAATGGGAGATGAGTTTAATTATTCCACAGAAATGCTCAGCTTGTGCAGATGCCTAACTTTGGTTTAATATAATTAAGATAACTCATGTCTATAAACATGTCTGGGACTCAACCTGATGTTCAAGCTGTGGATCCAAGCCTGCAGTTTTCCTCCCTGATTTTGATTAAAGCTTCAAGTGTCCAACCTGAGCAGGATGTGCCCAGGATTGGCCTCATGCCTGACCCCATCAGTCACCACTGGACCAGAGGCACAAAGTTTCCGATGCTGAAAGAGATGTTTTTCCCAGGTTCCAAGCTGTTTTTTCATACAGATGGTGGGGGGGAAGCTGGGTCTCGCACTGGGGCAGACTGCCAGCCTCAGCATCCATAGTGCTTAATGAAATAGGATAGGAAAGGGGAAAAAATTACCCTATTTCTGACAATATTGGTGCTCTAGGGTTAAACTGAGCTGTCTCTTTTCCATAAATTGCCCTTTCCTCCTCATTTGGGATGGACAGGACTGCCCTGGCTGGGATGGTTTTGCATCCCAGCTGAGCCAAAACTCTTCTCCCAGAGTGGATGCTCAGGGTCTACTTTGCAAGGTGAGCATCTCCTTGGCACAACAAATACAGGAACTTGTTAGGTACTGAAGAGCTAAAATATTGCCTTGTTTTTTTCCACTTCTACCTCCCTCTGGGCTCTTTCCTCCCTCCAGCCTGGCTTGTTCCTCCCTCCCCTGGTGTGTGCTGCTCTTCACACCTTGAAATGCCTCCTAAAATTCCTGTAATGCTTTCTCAGCCCAAAATATTGAATTTTGGATGTTAGTTGCTAATGGGCATCCTTGGTTGAAGCATCCAGGGAGCAATTGCTTAGAAATAACAGGCAAAACCCATCTCCTCTCCTCACTGGGGGGTGAACCATCCCCCCAGGCACTGGCCAATCCCAATTCCCATCGATTAGGGCTGCGATTAATCTTCTCGGTTTTAACTTTGACTTTAAAATCCCAAGCAGCAGCGAGGTAAATGTGCGAATGACACACATCACTGCGGAGTAATTAGACCAAACGCACACACACACACACACAGAGGCACAGCAGTACTGATTTCTGCATTAGCATGATAATGAATGTTCTCACTAGAAGCTTGTAATTATGTTTCCTCTTTTTTTCCCCTCCCCCTGAAAGTATAATTAATTATGAATAGAGCCAGAGTTTGACGCTAACGTGGGTTTTTTTTTTTCTTTCTTTTTCCTTTTTTTTTTTTAAATCCCTTTTGGTTCTATTTCTGCCCTATTAAAAATTTATGAAGGAACCAGAGGTAAAGTCATTTTCCCAGACAGTTCCTCCTATAAATTCAATGGGAATAGTATTAAAAATAATAATAACTGAAAAAGGCAGGGGGGGACTTTGCTGAGGGTTTTTTCCCTCTCTTCTTTAGGCTGTTGCCCAAGTGAAAACTGCATTTGCCAGCTGAAAGCCACAGTCCATCTGTGTTGTGGCAGCTTGAGGGGACATGACCCAGTGGACATGGGCCTGTGGGTATCACGAGGTGACAAACAGCTCCTGGAGGTGTCACCCCTGCAGGTCCCCTCACCAAAGCAGCATCTGCACAGGGCTGAAGTCGGGACAAGTTGGTGATTTGCTCTGGGAGGAGAAAAATCTTTTTGTTTAAAATGGTAAAAAAATAACACAGAAGCACTTTCAACACCTTGGGAAATTTATTCAGGGAAAGCAGGTGCAAAATGAAAAACTTCTAAGGAAGTGCTTTTCTTTTTCATTTGGCTCACAAGGAGGAAGATAAGGGATGTGTTTCTTGTTGATAAAGTGTTGGTGTCTGTGTGACTGCAGCCTGGCAGGACCTTCCTGGGATGCCCACCCCTGTGGTGTCCTGGCTGTGTGGATGCAGGACAAACCTCAGGGTTTGGTCCCAAAGGCAGTGACAATGTGACTGCCCTCAGGGGGGAAAGATGTCTTCTCCATACCTCCAGTGTCCTTAGAAAACCTGTGTTCTCCTGTTTTCTTGGGGTAGAAAGTGGAAAAATGGTTGAAACTGGCTCAGCAGTTTGGAGTGATGGATGTAAAAAAGGGGACAGGGACTGAGGATGAATCCTGACCTGCTCCCAGGATCTCCAGCCACCCCAGAAAAGCCCTTTTCAGGCTGTTCCCCCTTGCTGATGGAGCCCATCTTGCTTCACCCTCCTCCTCCACCGGTTGCCATTCATACCACCAGCCTTCCCTTGCCGTAGGTGTGAACTGATTTTTTTTTTTTTACCTCTTAAATTGCATTTATTCCAACAAATGTCTCATGCAAACACAATTGCAGGGTTGCTGGAGGGAGATGCTATTTGCAAGGCAGCCTTGCACAAAGGCAGATTTATTCCCTTTCCATTCATTTGAAGCTAAAGTAATAGCTCTAACTACATCTGACTTATAATAAGCGCGTTGCCAGGAACAAACCTGTACTCTGCATGTATTTCCCTCTTTGTCAGCTCCATCTAGGCACTTTTTCTCCCTTTCTCTCTCTTTTTTTTCTTTTTTTTTTTCCCCTACAATAACAAAATCAGAGCCTTGTCAGTTGAAAGTTTATATGCCCTATTTATAGCACTCGGCTGTCTCCCAGCTTTTATGTTCCAGCATAAGTAGCTCTTTACCCTCTGCTCGCAAGGAGCCTTGTGTGAGCCTGAGCAGAGCCTGCACCTCCATAATAGCTCTTTTATGCTTCCCCTTGAAGGGAAGCACTCCCTGCTTCCCATGGATTTGCCTGCTCCAGCCTTCTCAGAGGCAAGAACCCATCCCTGGAGGCTGAAGGACTCCCTCCTGGGTATTTTGGCATCTCCTATGTCCATTGTGTCCTTCAACTTGGAGGGGTTTGGCTTAGGGAATGGGCAGATGGAATGATTTATTGTGGAGCATCTTGCTGGTAATCATCAGTCCTATTTTCTGGTGTTTGATGGCTGAGGAGGCATCACCAAAGTCAGACCCACAGACTTGCCATCCACTAGGTGGCTTTCATTAATCAGAAGAATATACAAGTGCTCCTCCAGGGAGCTCCAGTGGTTACTTCAGTGATTTTTGTGGTTAAGCTGGTCCTTCAGTGCAGTTTGTGTGTCTAAGAGGTCTGCACAGACAGGGATGTCTGGATTCAGCATTGCCTGTGGCTCCTCTACAGGCTGTGGCTGGTTCCTCAACTTCTCTCCTCCTTGTCTCTGAATGTGGCTCGAGGTGAGGACTCAGGGCAGGGTCTGGCATGGAGTTGAGGGAGGGCTTCCTCTCCACAAGAAGCATCTCCAGCATGGTGGTGGCTGGGATGGAAAGCAGAGATGGTGGTTTGAGAACAAGTCAGAGTCACTATAACCCACAGCAACCTCATAACCCCCCACCCCAGCTTTCCAGATGCTTCCCACACATCCCAGTGTTAATCCTGAGGGAGCAGAGCTGCTGGGAGCTCCCATCCCACTGGGTGCTGCAACATCAATGCACCCACATGATCTTTTCCCCTCTCTGGGGGGAAAGCAAAGTATCTCCTGTGTTAGTCACTGGGGCTCAGGCAGGGCTCTCCCATCTGTTCCAGACGGAAAGATTAGGATAAAAGGGGTCATTGTGCCTTTCACCCCGTGACTAACTTTAATCTTGGTAAAGGGAAAAGTCTAAATGCCAAAAACCCCTGGATGTGAGCATCCTGTTCAGATGAGCTGTTCTACAGGATAAACAACCATTATAAAATTGCAAAATATAGAAAAAATAATGAAAAATCATTAGTGTTTTGGCCAGTCTCTTGCCTGGTCTAGTGCTAGGGGAGCACAGCCTCAGCTCCTCCATGGAGTTTCACTTGCTTGAGGAGTCAGCCTGTCTGTTAAATTTAGCTGATGAGCTGTTCTTGAACTGCACCTAATTACGTCTCCTCTCCAGCGTGCTGGTGCTTCCCAGCTCTCTGTAGCTCCAAGGAGCAGGATGATTGCAGCTCCAACTCCTCAGGTGGAGTGAGATGCTCATTTGTTATCCCCCCTGTTTGCCTGTCTCAGGCTGGGGAGGAGGGAGATGAAAAGTTGAATTCTCTGAGAAAGGAGCCAAAAAAAAAAGAAAGGAAAAAAAAAATCCTGTTGAGATCCCTTTTGAACTCTTTGCTCATTAAGATGTCAAAAGGTTGGGTGCCCTGGCAACTGCTTCTCCTCCCTAAGCAGGGCTTGAAATTGCTGCAGTCATCCTGCAGGGAATTCACCCAGCTCCATATCCATGGGAAGATGCCTGTAGCCTGGTGCCTGGCAGCTACAGGATCCCTCCAGAAAATCTGCTCTAATTTAAGCAAATACAACTCTCCTAGCTGGGAGCAGACACCCCTCAGGGACCTGAGTGCCAGGTTCCCATCCCACATCATCCCAACCATCCCTCTTCATGCCTCTTCTCTTCCTTCCCAACCACAGACCCTGTGGGTCATTCCTGTGGAATTCACCAGGAAAAAGTCTTAGTCTGAAACACATTTGGGTCTTTTATTTAGAGACTGACTCTGGTTTTACTAAGAATATGGTTTCTTTTAAGATTGTGACAGATTTCAACCAGCCACTCTGTCCATCTCCTGTCTGTAGGGCTTGCAAAATTTCTGCCCCATTTTTTCCAGCCCCTCCTTGTGCTGCAAACCTTCTGCCTTTTGTTAAAAGATACTTCTCTGCCCCAAAGCAGGGCTATTACTGGGGTTAAAGTGGGTAGAGAAGAAGGGAAATATGTTTTTCCTGGGAGAATAATCAAATGTCTTTAAATGAAAAACTTCCACAAGCAAAATGCCTAGAGGAGCATATCCAAAGAAGGGGTACTTTTATTTCACAAGGATGGCATCAGAGGAGTGAGAAGGGGTCTGGATCAGATTCTTCAGCTATGATTTTGGGGAAGAAAACTAAATCCTGCTATCTCTGTGGTTCTGGAAGCATGGGGAAGATTTGGGATCCTGTGACAGCGAGTGGTCCCCTTCTGCTAAGGGGCTGTGTCAGGTCCCTAAAAGCCACTGTGGGGGAGAGAGGAAAAGGTGCAGAGTGGGTCCATGGACTGAAACACTGGTGAGGGGGTACTTGGGACCCCCGGGAAGGGGGCTGCCCCATAGGGATGTGTGTCAGAGCATCACCACCCAGTGTCACAGGCTGGGTGAGGGCAGGTCCCCCCCTTGCTGCTGTCGGGGAAGGCTCCCGCGCCACCAGCTGAGCTCAGCTGGGAAAGAGACAGAGCCGTTGTTACAAATAAACTTCAGATCCCTTCCATGGAGTAGGAAAAGGGCCAACACGACCAAAAATATGCAAAAGATCAACTCTCTGGTTAGAAGTGGCCAGGCTACCAGTCTTAGTCTCAGGCATTTGGCTTTGCTGTGGGAAGCCCTCATCATTTTCTGTTTTACTCATAGCCAAAAATATGATGAAACCAGAACTGAATGTGTTTTTTTTCTGTCTTATTACAGTAAGCATCATAAATTATTCACTCATGAGACTCAACCACATTTCTTGCTCAAAAGGAGCTTCCTTTTGTCTGCAGGAGCTTGGACCTCAAGGCCTGCCTGGGCTGGCAGCAGGGTCAGGGTGGCCTGGAGGTGACCAGCATGTCCAGCTGCCCTGTTTCCCTTCCTTGGGGCCTCTGGGGTTTTCCCACCCACCATAGCCCAAACACAAGGGGGTATCACCACCAGCTTTCTTGTGATAGCAAACCCACAAGATTTAGTTTTCTTACCCAAAATGATAGCTGAAGAGTACAATCCAGCGCCCTTCTCACTCCTCCAAGGTGATCCCTGTGAAATAAAGGGATATCCTCTATGGATATGCTCCTCTAGGCACAAATTGAGACATTTTGTTTGTGGAAGTTTTTCATTTTAAGACATTTGATTATTCTCCCAGGAAAAACATATTTCACCTCTTCTCTACCCACTTAAACTCCAGTAATGGCCCTGCTTTGGGACAGAGAAGTATCTTTTAACAAAAGGCAGAAGGTTTGCAGCACAAGGAGGGGCTGGAAAAAATGGGGCAGAAATTTTGCAAGCCCCGCAGATGGGAGATGGACAGAGTGGCTGGTTGAAATCTGTCACAATCTTAAAAACAAAAACATATTCTTAGTAAAACCAGAGTCAGTCTCTAAATAAAAGACCCACACAAGACTTTTTGCTCTTGTGGGACCAAACCTCATTTCATGATGTGGGGGCAGAAATGGGGCAGAAGCTGATTTTGGGGCAGTTCCTGGCTGTAAGCAGGGACCCCCATCACAGCCACCCAAACACTCCAAGCCTTAGTGCCAGGTCCTTCTAGAAATTCATGTCCTAGGACAATGTCAGCCTAATCAGCGCCCTCTTCGTTAGCGTGGGGCTATAATTAGAAGCAGCAGCCAGCCATCTGCTTTTATCTCCTCACATCACACACTGCCTCTCTGCTGTCCTTTATTACTGGCCATCGTTTTAGATCAATGTTTCCCTCCACCCCCCAACTGCATCTTATCTCACTTTCATTATTGCTAATGACCGGCACTGATGATGCTGGGTGGTGGAGGAGAGAGAGCGGGCAGTGCTGGCAGAGCTGCAGAAATTGAGCCCATATTTACTCCCTGCCTGTTCTTGCCTCCCCTGTGATGTTCTTCAGGGTTCACAGCCTTGCCAGTGGACCTTTCCACTGGGCATCGGGGCTGAGATTAAGAAAATATTAGGGGAAATATGCTTTCTCTCTAACATTTAGGGTTTTTTTTCACCTTGCAAAATACATTCTGCTCCTGTACCTGCCAGGACACTGAGAGGACACTCTTGCTGTCCACACCAATCAGCCAAGAGCTGCCAGGAGGCAAGACCTTAGAGAAAGATATAAGAAAGAAGTTCTTAACTGTGAGGGTGGTGAGACACTGGAAGAGGTTGTGAATGTCCCCTCCCTGGAGGTGTCTAAGGCCAGGCTGAATGAGGCACTGAGCAACCTGGTCTAGTGGGAGGTGTCCCTGCCCGTGGCAGGGAGGTTGGAACTAGATGATAATTAAGGTCCCTTCCAACCCAAACCATTCTATGAAAGGGAAGGCAAACCCTCCTTTTTTATGTATCTTTAAATTTGGTGCCTAGACAAAAGCATAAGACATACAAATGGATTAACAGCCATGGTTTATTAGCTCTCCTTAATTCACTTCACAGGGCTGAGGGAAAAGTTATTAGCAGATGTATGGCTAGTAATAAGCTAATTATAACCCTGTCAGATCAGAGATTTGAAGAGGTGGGTAGTTTTTTGTGTGAGATAGCTGTAATTGTCTGTTAAAGATTATGAATTAATATTGATTTAATAAAGCTGTGGCCATTTATTTCCTGCGGCAGGGACTAGTTAGTTATTCTGTGAGCTGCCCCAGCATCATGGGAGGCACCAACTTGTCTGCAAGAGATGTGTGTTTTTTGGGGTTCAAAATACATATGGGACTTCTCACTGAGCCTGTGTCCTGTCTGTTGGCATCATCATCACTGGTTTTGATGGGGACAATGTCAGTTCTTGGTTCCAAACTCATACCCTGTGTTCTGCTCTGCTGTGTTGGCTCAGTCTGGGGCTCATGATGCAGCTTGTGGTTGTGGAGTGCATCCCCCCTGACACCTCTGGGCCCCAAAAGCTGCAGTGGGGGGTCAGGATGATGCAGAGGAGGCAGCATGAACCAGCGAGTGCCAGGAGCTGTGGGGCCACAGTGCTTTTGTTGTGGGTAGGAAGCAGAGAGTACAGCACGCTTCTGCGAAGTGCATTAATCACCACTCTCATCTGCTCATTTTAACCATTTCTCTGTTTGCTGCCCAGAAAAGGTGACTTTATTTGGTACCTTGCTGCCTGCTGAGGGACTTTTCGTTTTTCTGTCATATTTTTTGCTAGAGGAGAAAGGTAGCCATCACCACGTGCTGTTACATACATCCCCACCAAAGATGCTGTGCTGGACCAGGGTAGATGATCTTAGCTGATGGCCTCATCATCCCACACCACAGGGATGGTGGCACAACCCCTTTGCAACTTTGCTGGGATACTGGTCATAGAATCATAGAATAGTTTGGCTTGGAAGGGACCTTAAAGATCATTTAATTCCAACCCCCCTGCCATGGGCAGAGACACCACCCACTAGACCCGCTTGCTCAGTGCCTCATGCCTTCCCTGTGGTGGGGCTGGGATCACCCAAGGCAGCCCTGGTGCTTTTTAGATCATTTCCCAATTTACAGCTGCTGTCCAGGATCACTTCAGTTTCTCCCCTCTCAGCACGTAGCTGAGTGCCACCTACTTCAGCATATTCATGCCTCGTCATTAGTTTCCACAAGCCGTTGCCAGATTGAGGGCGAGCATGGAAAAAGGCAGGAACAGTCATCTCCTGCAGATGGAGTGTGGCTGTGAGGAACTGTTGCAACCCTCCAAACCCCCAGCCAGCTCCCCAGGCTATTCCTTACCTCCTCCAGTCTGGCAGGCAGAGATCTTCACTTTACTTTCCTTTCTTTTTTAAGATAGATCAGCTTTTTTAAGTTGAGCTACAGCTCTTCCTACTGCCTGAGTCCCACCAAATTCCTCCCACACCCCAAAGCAAGTAAAGTTGGGTCCCTGGGGCAGTGGGAGGGTGCTTTGGAGGGGAGCATTTTGCAGGGCAGGGGTGCAAATCATCTTGCCCAGCATCCCCCACTCCCTCTGCAGTGCTGTCACCGTGGGTCATGCACCATCTCCGTGCGAGCACCGTGGCTCACACGTTCACCAAGGTCATGAAGGGTAAATCCTGACGTGGTTTTCACACTTATTGGTCCTGATGCACTTATGAAGTCAATTACAGGATGTTTAAGCCTTTTTACAGTTTAAGGCTGCAGCTCACTTTCAGGGTAATTACTTTCCCCTGAAGCTTTCCACGGGAGGGTGGTTTCAGAGTGAGGGAGGCTCCTGTTTTGCATCTCGCTTCTTTTCCTGGAGGAGTTGAGGTGAACCCAAGCGAGAAAACACCCCAGTTTCTTGCATTTGCGTTGGGCACGGAGCAAGTTCAACTCACAGCATCTCACAAAGCTGAGGCAGGACTTTAGTTTTCCACTGAGATGTAAAATCCCCATCTTTTGCTGCTGCTGCTGCTGTTTCAGAGGTGAGTCGTGTTACCCTTTATCTGATGGAAGAGCAGGTGATGGCGGCTTTGAAGCGAAACACCACGGAAAATCTGTGTAAGGTATCTGCAGGCTGGCAGAGCAGATACACTCTGATTACAGCCACAGCACAGCTCTGTCTCCTGGGTGTAATGAGCATGGACGTCTCCATCTGTGCCATGGTGCTCTCTGCCAGCTCTCCCCTTGCTCCCTCCTGCTGGAGGCAAACTCACCTTGAAGCTGCAGCTCTCAGAGCCTTGTGGTGTTCCTACAATCTCTCCTGTGGTTTAACCAGAATGAGAAGCTTCCAGGCTGAAGGAGTTGGGGTTGTTCAGCTTGGAGAAGAGAAGACTCAGGGGGGACCTCATGGTGACTTACCAATACCCAAAGGGGCCCTACAGAAAGGCACAGGTAGGACTTTTGAATAGGCTACAGGATGGCAGAACTAGGAGTAATGGATGCAAGTTGGAAGAGGGTAGATTTAGGCTGGAGGTATGAAAAGTTCTTTCCTGTGAGGGTGGTGAGACACTGGAAGAGGTTGCCTAGAGTGGTTGTGGATGCCCCCTCAATCCCTGGAGGTGTTTAAGGCCAGGCTGGATGAGGCATTGAGCAAGATGGTGTAGTGGGAGGTGGGAACTCCTGCCCACAGCCAGGAGTTCAAACTAGATGATCTTTAAGGTCCCTTCCATCCAAACCATTCTATGATTCTATGACTGCAGGGGAAAAGCTTGAAAACCTCAAGGCTGGAGGCTCTGAGAGCCACATCCCTGTTGCACAGAGCACACCACTGCTGTCTGCTGTTTGCAGGGCTGTTATTTTAAAGCCAAGCTCATTATTCTCCCTTTGAGACAGGGAAGGGGTTTGATTTACCCAACAAACACATCCAGGCTTTTGCACTGAGGAGAGACATGTTCCTGTTAGGAGGCTGTTGAGTATGATGAAGGCAGGATCTGGGCTGGAGGGGTTCACCACTTGATGTTGAACCACACTGGAAGTCACTTAGCCCCACAACATCAGGACAGCCATTATTCTGGGGTACTTTTGGATAATTTGGGTATTATTTAGGGCATTTGGTGGAGTGGTTTTGCATGATGGTTTTATAAACACCACGGGGATCTGGTGGCTGCTAGTTACAGGCTGCCAGAAGGCCTAGAAATGCAAAAGGAAATCATCCCCTCTGTTACAAGAGCAATGCCACCATGAAAAGCCCATATTCATGCTGCCAGACCAGTCCAGAGATTCCCATCGGGACTCTGTGGCCTTCTGGACTGTAGGAACACGGGCAAAAAATCCATCTGGGCTCTGGCAGGGTATTCAGCCTTTGCTGGAAAGTATGTTCAGCCCTAAGGGTTTTTGTTAAATACATTTGAGTCTAATGTTGCTGTAAGGTCACTGGAATCTAAAAGCCTGGCTCCTGTAAAATTAATGTCTTGAGTCTTTTTTCCGTGGTGCGGGACTTGCCTTCCATTCATTAAGTGAAACGTCACAGATATAAAAAAAAAAAAGAAGAAAAAAAAAAAAAAGAAAAAAAAAAAAAAAAAGGAAAAAAAAAAGCAGCAGCTTCAGCTGAAGAAATGCTAAATGACTGGAGCAGAGACACCCCGCAATGCAACACGGGTAAATTTGGTCTTTTATCTTCCAAGATAATCACATCTTTGAGAGGAAGATTTGATCTGCTGCTTTGCTTCACGAGATGCTCAGCCTGTCAGAGGAGAGCCTGCAAACAGAGACTCCAACTGCATGGAAGGTGCTGCCCAAAATTGCCAGGCATGGCAGGATTTTCCCCATTTGTCCTGGCATTACAGGCAATTTTGGAGCCATTTGACTCATGCTCCTGATGTTTATGCCTGAGTTTACGCCAAGGCGTGAGCCTGTGCTTACATTTGGAGTGGGGTGAGTTGAGGAGACCAGGTCCTGGCCTGGGAATGTCCCTCTGTCCTGCAGCCATATTGGGACAAGGAATGCCGTGTGCTGTCTGTCCTGCTGTCCCGCTCCCCAGGAGAATGCTGCTCGTGGGAAAAAGAAAAATAAAACTGTGGGGGGGCAGATTGTCAGGGAACCCCTGCATGTCCACCTCAGCTTTCCCGCAGGGAAAATGCTTTTCCAGCTTTTTTGGTCCTGCATCGCTCAAAGCAGGGATGGGAGGTGGATGTGTGTGAGTGAGGCGGGCATGAAACGGGGGAGATGGGGGAGCACGACCTTCCTCATCCCACCCTGGGAAGAAAAACGATGAAAAAGTGGAGCAGCAGTGAAAGGCAGAAGCTGGGAAGGAGAATCGGGGTAAAACAAGGAAACTTGAGAATTGAAATACAGATTTAATAGAATAAGATTAAATATTTAATAGCACTAAAGAACCTGAATTGATCCCAATTCCAATATGAAATAGATGAGGATCATTATCAGCCCATTCTCTCAGCAGGAAGCTGTGCAAATGTTAGATGTGGTGGCTTTGGGAAGATGGGGAGGACTTGGACAGCAAGATGAGGGGTTCCCAGGATGGCAGCCATCAAGGGATAGAAAAACTCCTCATCAAACTTTTGATTTGTACCGAATATGTCCTTTATGGTATGAAATAACCCCATTGGCCAGCTTGGGTCTAGCACCTGGCTCTTTCTCCTTTTCATCTCTCCACTTGATGAGCTCTAATGCACTGAGAACCTTGAAACCTGCACCCCAGGGATGTCTGGAAAGTATCACAGAACCATAGAGTTGGAAAGGAACTTCCAAAGCCATCTAGTCCAATAGTGAGCAGGGATATCCTGCACTAGATCAGGTCACTCAGAGCCTCAGCAACCTGGCCTTGCATGTGTCATAGAATCATAGAATAGTTTGGGTTGGAAGGGACCTTAAAGATCATCGAGTTCCACCCCCCCTGCCATAGGCAGGGACACCTCCCACTACATCAGGCTGCTCAGTGCCTTGTCCAGCCTGGTCTTGAACACCTCCAGAGAGGGGGCATCCACAACCTCTCTGGGCAACCTGTTCCAGTGCTTCACCACCCTCACTGTAAAGAATTTCTTTCTTATGTCAAGTCTAAATCTACCCCCTTCCAATTTACATCCGTTGTTTCTGGTCCTCCCATCCGATATCATATTAAAAAGTCCTTCCCTCGCCTTTCTGTAGGACCCCCTCAGGTGTCGAGGGATAGGAGACATCCACCACCTCTCCGGGCATCCTCTTCCACCCTCAAACTAAAGATCGTCCCAAATCGGGACACCGCAGTCTTCTCAACGCACTTTTCCCCCGTTGCCATTAGAAAAGGCCCTTACAGCGAACTTAAATCGGTGCCA
>VZTY01026706.1:95510-147759 GCA_013400935.1 Turnix velox
AAAGGGCCGGGGTTCGGGGGGGCGCTCCCGGCAGGTTGGGGTTCGGGCGGGCGCCGTTACGTAAAAGCGAAAAATGTGCGGCGGGAGCAACTTTCTTCTTTTCTTGTTGTTGTTGTTTTTTCCCCTCTCAGGGGAACGCGGGGCTCGGCGCTGCCCCGGAGGGGGGGTGGGGTGTCTTTGCAAACTAGCGGGGACACCGCGGGGCGGGGACACCCCAAGGTGTCGGGTGTCGTCGTCCTCCCTCCCCTCTCAATTTCTCCCCGTGTCTTTTCCCCCCTCTTCCCCATCCTGCTTTCAATTCTGTTTTGTTTTTCGGTTCCTGCCCCACATCCACTTCTGGTTTGAGGCTGACACGGCAGCCCTGGAGGAATTAAGCAGCATCCACGGGGCTGGTGTTGGTTGGGGACACACGCACGGACACCCGGGGACACCCTCCGCGGGCACAGAAAGGTGTCGCTTGAGCGCCGGGGACGGGGCTGGGGTCCCGGTAACCGGGGGGGGCTGCAGAGCCCGGCGGTGGATGAGGACTTTTAGTGGCTGGTGTGTAAATATTTATGGTGGGTAAACAGGGCCGGTGTCTGCAGGCAACAAGTGTACGTTTCTCTCAGCCCCAGCTGCAGTCACTCTGGAGTGATTGCTTTGGTTGGTTTCTCTTTTTTTTTTTTTGTTTTTTTGTTTTTTCCCAGTCGATTCTTTATAATTTCCTGTTCCCTCTCGTCCCTTCCTCCGGCTCCCTTGCCCTGACAATGCACAAAGAGCAGGCTGCGGTGGGTGCAGGCAGCTGCCTGCCATGTGGGCTGCTGCCAAAGCCACTGAAGCAGCAAAACCTTCTCTGCTCTGCTCCTCCTGGGGCTCTCTCTCTGCCTGGGGTGACCCCATAAACCCATCCCTCCCCCTCCCTGCTTTGAACCCTGTGGATGCGTCCCCCCGGCTGGATCTGCTCTGTGAACTTTGTGTTTTGGGTCAGCTCAAGAATTTGCCCTAGAGGATGGTGCTGCTGGAGGTGATCTCTGCAGTGGGTATTTCCTGACGTCACCCTTTGGGTTTGCAGGTGTTTATGGTTTGAACTCTTTCAGTGACCCCTCAAAGCGAAGGTTGAGTCTCTGAACCCCTGAAAACATCAGGGGTTTGCTGAATCAGGTATTTTTAACCAGACTTGGGTGGATGTGGTGTTTTGCTGTTTCTTACCCCTGTGAGGTGAGAGTTTTTTCCATTTAGTGTAGAGCTTTTTTATATCGGTGAGTTTTAAATTCTAGTTTGCTGTGTGCTTTGCAGATAAAGGTTTGGTGCTGCTAGTAGTTCATAAAGGGAAAGAATATGAGCTGAGGCAGCTGGGTGAGGATTTCCATGTCTTTTGAAACTGATGACAAAACTCCTGAAGGGTTTTAGTGTAGCTGTACTTACCTGGATGCCTTTGGTGAAGTTGTACTTAATTCTCTGAATTTCACTGCTGACTCATTCGGTGATTTTTTTAATTTTTTTTTTTTGGGACCTGGCCCCAGCCTCCTTTGAGCTGGGCTCTGTGCTTTGTGTGAGGAGTATGGTCAGCAAAGCTTGTGGAGTGCTTTGAGTCCCAAGATGCCGCTGGAGGGAAGAGTTGCGTGTGACAATATTTTATAACTTCAATTGAGTAAGTTTCAGTAGGAGAGAGACTCATGCAAAATGTGTTTGGTTGATTGAAAGCAAGTACGCTCAAAGCCCGGTTTGTTGTTGCCAAAAGGGAAAAAGTAGAAGCTATTTTTGGTGTGAGAGAGGGAGATGGGGCACACACATGTCTGGGGCAGGAAAACACTGGTACTTTGTTCTGTTGGCTTCATGTGGGTGGTGGTTTCTGTTATTTAGCTGTGTGTTTCTGCCAAGTTGCAAAACATACCTGGTTCTGAAAACCCTGTGGAGGTCAGGGCTGGCTCTGCAGAGCTGGTACCAGGCCCCTATGAGAACACCTCCCACACCAGCATCTCCAGCGCCGGAGCGGTGGGTGGATGCTTCTGGCTTCACACCTTTCAGTGCCAGGGAGGTGACTGGCATTTTTTTTTTTGTGACGGGATCTGGACTGAAACCATAAACTTGTTTCACACAAGCCACGGAACAGCTGCTGCTTGGCAATACCTCGCACTTGCTAATGGCTGTGGTTGGATTTGAACCAAGTTGCCTCGAGTGGAGGTTGTTCCAGTCCCTGGAGCCATCCTGCACTGATTCCAAAGGGGGTTTGGTTCAGGCTGTGCTTGTATCTTGTAATTAGCAGATCCAGTCTGGTAAAGGCAGTTTTGTTGCGATTAGTGGTGAAGGCATGCATGCAGCTGTGCTGAGAGATATGTGTGTTAAGTGATCTATCTACTCATCTCATCTCCACGGCAGCTCTGGACTGCACTTGGAATTGGGTCATGGGAGATGTCCTTATCTTTCCTGACATTGCTATAATTTATTTGTCCTCTCAATGGCTCCTGGTGTTCCTCCCACTGCTATTTGTGGTGGTTAGTGGACTCTGTTGAAATATGGTCCTGTTTGCAGTCAGGTCATCCTGGGAGAAACCTGCTTGAATTCAAGGGTAATTGACCCATTTGAGATGATGTCATCTTCAAAGCTCTTTGGAAAGGAGGAACATTGGAGTCTCCCCAGTTTTTAGGTAACTAGGTAGGAAAGGAATATTCAACTGGTAAATTTTCAGAGGTGGGTTTTGGGTGATTTGAGCAGCTGCAAAGGGGTGTTTAGGTTGGAGATGGCTTCTCCTCTGTTTGGGTCACAGTCTTGCCCTTCCCTGACCCGCTGCCTCATTCTGAGTAGAACAGTAGATATGTCTGAAAATTGAGGCCAGGGAGGTTACGTGAAGTTCAATGTGTCAGAGCAAGTCTGATGGAGAGCTGGTGAAGAGAAGCCTCTTTCCCCATGATTGCTTTGCCCGTTCAGCGTGAGGGCTCGTTACTCCCAGTGGCAAAGTACTGGTTTCCTCCTGGCTTTTGTGCCTGCAAGCTGTGATCCCCCAAGTGCAGACCAGGGGCTGGATGCAGGGGTACTTGAGGATGGAGATCCAGGGCAATGTGTTCCTAAAAGGATTGTTATCTTTGTGCAGCTGCACTTGTATGAGCTGTGGCTCGCTTTAGTTTTCACTGAGCGATTTCAGCTGAGAGCAGGGTCAGCTGTAATGGAGCTGGAAATGAGGTGTAGCAGCTCCCAGTCGCTTCTGTGATTAGTGACTAAGGATTTTGCAGCTGCTTATGGATCTGGGCATCATGAACTCATGGATTCTCATCTAGGTTGTTGTGGTATGAGCTCTTGCGTGGCATTGAAGGAGCCTTGCTGTGTGTTGGCATAGGAAAGTGGTGGGGAATTGCTGTTTGTGGTTGAAGTCGTGTTGGGACACGGATTAGTCTGCAGTTTGCCCTGTAATGTCAAAGATGTAACCATATAAAATGTAAATGGATGTTATTTAATAAACATGGTTACAGCAGAGGTGCTTCCTGAAAAAAGGATGGAAGAGCTGGAGCTCCAGATCAAGGGGTGTGAAAAAGCTCCTAAGAACCTGGTCAGAGTGAGGGAGGGATCTGGTGGGAAAGGGAGGGAGAAAGCAGAAGGAAATGAGTGATCTGGCAGTTTTGGGAAGTGAACCCTGACCCAGGCACGAGGTAGCAATGGAACTGTACTGGGAATTGAGAAATCTGGGTTGTAGCCCTAGCCCTGTTGCCCATACCACTTGTCACTTCCCTTCTTGAGGCCATCAGCTCTACTTTCATGGCAGCTGGAGGCACCAGAAGGAGAGGAAGGTACCCAGTGAAGGGGTGTTTCTGGTGAGCAGGCAATGCCCTACACTTGCCATATATGTTTTTGGGAAGCTCAAGCATAGGACATGGTTGTAGTTGGGCAGACTAGAAGAGGTTGTGATTGCTGTGAACCTTGCTGCTAACAGCATGTGCTTGGCTACTGGACTGAATTTACCTTGGAGAAGTGCAGAGAGGAGCCCTGCTTGCAGGGCAGAGGTGACTGGTGGAGAAGAAGCAATAAAGACTTTTACTGCTAGATGATTATGGCTGGATGGCCATGGCCGTGATTGCTACTACAGTGCTAGGGCTAGGACAGTGGGTGGGGGACAGGGAGAGCCTGCTGGGTGGTATGGAGGATGCTGGTAATGGTTAGTGCTCTCAAGCACTTTATAGCTGTGCAGCACTAAGCTAACATTAACGAATGTAAAGGATAGCAGCTTTGTCTAGTTGCAGAGAGGGGAAGTTAACTCCAAATTAACTTTATGATCCGTGAAACTGAGGGTTATTTAAAAAAATAATAACGCAAATGGAAATGCTGAAGTTTTCCAGAGTTGCTGTGAGTATGCTGCTTGTTGTTTAATGCCTTCCATTTTTTTTTTTTTTCACTCCCAGTCTGTGTTTTTGGCTCAGGAACAAATTACAAGCAATATCAGCTTACGCTTGGATTTGAACCCACATTACTCTTAGTCAGCTGAAATATTTCCCCTTATCGCTGCTCCCATAATGTTTATTTTAGACCGGATAGCATCATGGCTTTTCTGCTAGCTCTAGGGGAGAAGCCAGTCTTTGAAACAGCCCAGCACCTTGGAAAGAAATAATATCAAAGCTGGTCTGGTTTCTGAAGGAGATATGGCTTCATTTTCCACCCAGAGCTTTATGCAAGGCTGTGTCCCAGAAGGGTTTGCTGCATTGAAAACCCAGGAGGCAGCAGACGGATGAATTGCTGACAGATTTAAAATCCTATGACAAAACATAAAGCATTCAGATGTGAGGCCAAGGTAGGAGGAAGGTTGCAGAGGGGGAGGTGGAGGCAGAAAGGTCGAACAAGTTATTCTGGGCAGGAGGAGATGTGCAGGCAAAAGCAAACTCCAGCAGGCTCAGCCTACAAGGGGAAGGGAAGGTCTTGAAGAGGAGGGATGTGATGAGGAGCCTGTTTCCATCAAAGGGCAGGGACTCCTCTGTGTCCTGGACCGGGGGTGGAAGGAGGAGGATGAGGATGAAGTGGAAGAAGTCCAAGTTCAGCCTCCACAGCAGGGCTGAAGCCAGGAGGAGTGGGGCTTCCCTGGGAGGAGACAATGTGGTGGGGCCCAAATGGTTTCCTCCTGTGGGAAGTGGTTGGAGGGAGAGTGCCAGCTCCTGGGGAGGCAGAGGATGGTGCGGGTATTGTCTCTCGTAGCTGCAGCCCTGGCTGTGGCTCTCCTGGTGCTTCATGTGTAGAGGGAGGGAGAGCCGGCAGGATTTCCTCTCTGCAGTGCTGGCTCCCGGGTTAATAACTAACCAAGCAGTCTGGGCTTAGCCTTTCATTGTGGAAGGGAATTATTTACATAATACCACTGGTGTAATCTTTATTTAGCATTGTTTCCCTGGTGTGACACTGGACTGAGTGGTGGTGCCCAGAAATGCAGTTTCAGCCCAAGTGTGTTGGGAAGTTAACTCTTACTGGCTGGGTGTGTTTCATCCTGCTTGTGCCGGGAGCTGAAGAAGTACTCCAGTGGTGTGGCCATGTGATTTCTGGGACCATTGTGTCTTTAAACTTTGTTTTCAGCAGGCTCTGGGCACCTCAGTGCTTCTCACCAGCTTCTAAGCAACACAGGTGAGGTTTGTCCTGTGCATGTTAGGGCAAGAGTGTGGCTGGTATTGTGTTCTTCTGTGTCTCTGTGTTAAAGAAGGCAGAAGGAAAGAAATGTGTCAGCCTGTGGGTGGAGTATGCCAGGATTTGGGAAGGCTCTTGGTGTGGATCATCCTATTGTCTGTGATCAGTCCCCGAGGACTTGCTGTCTCCTGTGCAGGAAGGTTTTGTCCTTGAGGAGCCTGAAGTGAAAGTTCTGGAGGCTTAGGTAGTCGTGTAAAGAGCTGGAGTCTGATTATTACAGCATCTTGGGTGAAGGATTTCACTTGGTTTGGCTTTCAATGGGATGCTGTAGGAATTGGTGAGTAGGATGGCCAGGCGAAGCCAGGCTTCCTGAAAATCTGCCCATACCTCCAGCTGTGGAGAGCTGCAGAGGGTGGAGGGTGTCTTTCCTCTGTGCTGTGGGATATGTGGGCTTCTGACAAGCTGTGGCAAACAATGGGAAGTTGGCTTTCTTCTGAGAAATATTTTCAAACCTTATAAAATGACTCCCAACAGCTACATTTTTATAGGACCAGGTCTCAGCTACTTGATCACTTCGTAAATAGCTCGGTCTTTGGCCTCTGTAAACTCCAACACGTGCTCCCCAGCACTGCAGCAGCGCTGCTTAGCACATGGTTTATTGGTGGTGGCACCTGGCTCGTACAGCAGAAGCACTTTGCAGCTCTGCATTATGCGTTTACTGCCAAGCCTGCGTGATCTCTTTGGCCTGATGTTGCAAGAAGCTGGTTTTGGGAAGGCTGTGAGTCCCCAGAGATTTACTGGGTTACCTGCTGCCACCCACCCACACAGTCCAGGCTGGACTTTGGTGTGTGACAGCTTCTTCACTCAACCTTGCAGGAGGATGAAGCAGATCCTGTGTTGAGTTTTACACAGGTGAAGTGGACATTACCCCATCAAGCCTGGGACTTGCTGCAACAAAGGCATCTTGTTAACACCCTCCTTTGAACCAGTCACACCTGGCTGGGTGAGTTTGCCTTGGATCAGAGCTGAGACGTGTGACTGCAGTGTTCCCCAGCTGCTGCTGAAGCCCTAAAGCTTTGTCTACTGACTCGTCTAGCCCTTGCCCGTTACTGTCATGCGATTGATAATATCATGTGGTATGTAAATCTTGGGTGTGTAACAGCCCTGCTGGTTAGTATCAGAGCCCTGCTCTTGGGTAGTTTCTCCAGTTGTTTACCTGGGGGTGTTTTTCCTTCGTGGGGACCTTAAATAACTTGGTCCCCTCTTATCTACCACAAGCTTTTCTTCTGTTTGGTGGAGAGGATGACTCTTCTTTGGTGGAAAGACTTCCTTGATCAAGGCCTTGTTTTTCTGCAGGTACTGTGTTGTGTAATTCCATTAACAAACTTTTCAAGCTCCTTTTTGAAAGCAGCTGCAACTCTTTTGTAGTTCTCTCCCTCTTTGCTGAAGAGCTTCAAGCTCATGCCAGAGTCTCAGCTTCATTTCTAGGTCACCGACCTGCCCTTTCATTTCCCCCCTCGTGCTGAAGTTGGCTGGCTTGTTTTGATTTGGTAATATGTGAGGTGGTGTCCACAGACAAAACCAGGCAGGCCAGTGAAATTCATGTTTCCCTGCAGCCTTGTTCCTCTTGTGTGTGTGAATAATAATTTCCAAATGGCTGCACCAGGGGTGGTTAAAAACTGTCAAAGAAATAAAACTCACCAAGGTCTGTATTACAGGAATCTCTGTGTCCAGTGTTTTGAAAAAAAAAAAAACACCTCTCTGAACTAGCAGTAGTAAAAGCCTCCAGTATTCTCACTTGAGGCTTTCTAGCCTTAAATAAATGCCAGTTATTTGGGAGGTGCTGATGAGGCAGCCTGAGTGTATCCAGGCTGTGCAGGAAGCTGGTTGCCTCTGGCTGTGTGCGGGGGCTGGGGGCTGGAAGCTGGAAGCAGTGCCTTCTTTTTCTTGCTCCACAGAGTTATTTGGGATCTTTAGCTGCCGTTGAGATGTTTTTGCATGATGTGGCAGCTGGGCAGCCAGCTTGGCTGGGGGCTTGTGGCTGGAGCTGCTGAGTGTGACTGGCAAAGAGCAGAGGGGTGAAAGGCTTCTCTGCAGCCCCAGTGGATGCTTGGGTGAATGTGAAGAGCTGGAAATCCTGCCAGGGAGCAGCACACCATGTCCGTTGCTTGATCTGCGTGAGTACATGTTTTTTTTCCTGAGCTGCAAGGCAGTGGATGTTGAGAGAATTTTATGCAACCCCAGCATTGGGACCACGAAGCAGTTGTGTCATCAGTGCTCTGAGTGTCTATTTCTGGAGCAAATGATCCTGCTGACAGCACGTACAGGAGGTGTCAGCCAGCCCTTTATTTTCTTCTTCCTTTCTATATTTTTTTTCTTCATTTATAGAATTTAGCCTTGGCTTTGCTTTACCCTCTTGACAAGGCAACTGTCAAAAATTTTATGGTGGTTCTTTTTTTTGATGTCTATATATCTTAAGATGCACGTAGGGAGCTGCTGTGATTTTGGTCCAGAACTCAGGCAGCAGCATTCCCAGGGGCTGTCTGGTGATGAATTGAGTAAAAGCTGCAGGATTTTGGGTTTTCTCCAGCATTAGAAAACAAAAGTAGAGAGAGAGGTCTGTGTGTACCTTGAGAATTGTGTTTGTTTTAACTCCCTCGCTGTGGAAAGCAAAGGTTTTCATCTTTTCCACTGAGATGTGTGCTCATGAGCTCATCTGTGAATGTCCTTAAACTCTGCTGAAAAAGGTGAAACTTTATAAATGGAGAATTTGGCTTGCCCAGAGATGGAGGAGCTGTGCTACAGAGGTAGACACAAGCTCCCTGCTTGCTCCTGCTTCCTTGCCAAAGATGATGTGAGTTTTGTTGTCCTTTTCAGTGAGATGAGAACTTTAAGCTCCATTTGGGGCTTCTTTTTTTTTTATGATTTTTTTTTTTTTTCATTTTGTTCAGTTGTATTTTTTTTTGAATGCCTGTGCATTTCTTCTCGGCAGGAGGCTTTATTCCCCACACAATGTGTTATTGTGTTTGCCTTGCTCTAGTTCCTTGTTTCGATGCGGAAACACCTTGAACCTTTGCCTGAGTTGGAAGATGGGTGCAGAGTCAGACCCCTGGTGGGGCTGTTCCAGGAAGAACTTGTCTCTGCACGACTTCAGCCTTGAGTTACCCACTTACTGCTGGAGGTGTTGGACGTGTTTGGCTGAGGCAGGCTCTCCCCTGCCTTTTCATCAGGCAGACTACACATACTTATTTTTGTGTTACGGGGGCTGATCCCTAGGGTAAAGAAAGGCTGCAGCCAGAAATAAGTGAGTGTTCACACTTGCCTGTATGAACTTCTTGATTGTTTTGCCAATTAATTCTTGGGTAACTCAGGATAAAAATCCCTACTGTAGATAACACATCCAGGAATACTGCTGACCTGAGGCCTGATCCTTTCTTCACTCCAGTTTTGCATGAGCTTGATGAAGGTGTCTGTGCCACCTTCACCTTGCGTGGTCTGCTCTGCAAAGCTTCTCAAGCAGGCAGAAGAAATGTCTACATAAATACAGCAGCTTTGCCTTGCAGTCTTGCCAAGTCAATTTAGTGTGTGTGTTGAGGAGGCAGTGCAATTAGTGGCGGAGACAAATGGGTCTTCTCTGAGAAGCCAGCTCTGAGTGTCGTGATAAGTGTAACAACCAAATCTGTATTAAGCAACCAATTAAGGCATCTGCAGAAGAAATGAGGAGGTGAAAAAAGCACCAGCTTAATATTAACCTGCTAAAGAATTGTGTGTCTTAATGGGTTTGGGTCAGTCCTTCAAGGGTGATTTCTTCTGCCTTTTTCACAGCATCTAGTTGTCCCCTCACCACGTTTCTATCCCAGTGCTTCTTTGTTCTTTGGACCTTCCTGTGTTCCCCAGGAAACTGAAGTGGTCTGTGTTGTTTTGCCTTCAGCCCTGCATATCCAGGGGAGAGCTGATGGACAGGGAATTGGCCAGGTGCCCTCTTCCCTGCTCTGTGGCAGCTTCTTCAAGCATCAGTCCTGGCTCAGTTGGGCACTTGATGAACAGAAAATGAGACAGAGAGAGAGGAGGGTCCTTTTCCCAAGAGAGCTTAAAACTGCTCTTCTACAGGAGCTTTGCTGAATTGCAAATTGCTGTTTCCCTCCCACCTCTTTTCTAAATCTGCTGCTGTTCCCTGGTAGAAGTGCAGCAGTTGTTGCTGGTGTGCTCTGGTACATGGATGAATGTCTGTTCCAGTATGGAGTTGTGAGCAGCTGACATGACATTGATCATAATTGGGCAGAGAGTAGCTAATGACACTGAAAATATTTGCTTGTTTGGGGAAAAGCTGTAACAGTCAGCAGGGCTTTTCCCAGCCACTGGAATAGATTAATAAGATTGGGCTGTATTTGTCATGGTGTCTGGGGGAGACAGACAGCTTTCTGTCACTTCTGTGACAGGCAGGTTTTGAATTTTCAAGGCAAAACACAGCATCTTGTGTTTCTTATTCCTTTTAAACCAAACAGAAGCCAGGGTGTGGGGGGGGCAAATCCCATATGGATTCTGTTTATTTCCCTTCAAATGTTTCTGCTTTATGTGTCATTAACCTGATTGCTCTCTTGTGCTATTTTTAGCAGCCTTATGATCTATGGACAAGGACCTCTTCCATTAAGCATTTGTAAGCAGCTCAGACTGGGGTGAGGGGTGGTGTTTGTTTAGACCTTGGGAGGTCTCAGGGTGGTGGGATCCTCCCTCCCCTGCCTTGAGGTCTGTAGGAGCTGGACACATCACCCTCATCCCTAGTCCCATGTAGGGAAATCTATGCAGAGCATCACTCTTCAGTTCCTGTGACCATGGTAACCAACTCGAATACATCAAACTTGATTAATTAACCTAATGGAGAGTCGTTTCCAGGCTGAGTCTCTCCCTTCAGATTTCAGAGCAGGATTTGTGTGGTCTGATTCACCACCAGCCTCCATGGCCATCTCTGACTTTCTCTGGGTGTAGATTTCTCTCCTGGGTCTGTATGAGCTGCAGAGGATGGCTCTGATCTGGACTGATGACTTGGGTGCTTCTATCCCTTGACATTCCCTTCTTGTTTTATTGTCTCTCAGACTTCTAGGGGAAGAAGATCCCAAACTCAGAGGGGGAAAATCTTGCTCTGACTTTCTCCTTGGTGAGGTGAATGAGAATGCTTTTCTGTACTGCACTGCAAGGTCTTTGCCACCTCAAGTTTTGCTGTTTGAAATATGAACAAATCCTCAGACCTGAAGCAAAACATCCCAGAAATGTCTGATGATGTCTTTGGGGTCTCATCTTAATAAACTATAGTTAAAGGCATCACTACTTTGCACTGTTTCTCCTGGGTTTAATTATTATCTCGGTGATTGGAGCTGCAGACTGCAGCAGGGACTTAAGAGTTCAGCCTCAATTAAAAGCCATCCTGTGCCAGGCAGATAGCAGCAGGCAGCGCTGCTATTCTCAAGTGTCTCCAGCGGTCTGTCGAAACACCATGTGATCCCTTCAGTTGAGAAATCTGAGTAGGCAGAAAGCAGTTTCTGGGATAAACCTTGTGAGTGCTTCTCAAAATAGCCTGAAAGCAAGGTTTTGCTTTCTGTACCAGCTCTTGTTCCTTGAGACTGGTCAGAATTTTAGGTGGTTTACAAAGTGTCTTTAACCTCTGATCTTCAAAAATCAAAAGAATCACAAGATCTTTTTTTCTTCTTTCTTTTTTGATGCTGCTTCTAGTGTGTTTGAACGTAGAGGATTTATATTTTTCATGTCTTTTAGCCTTAGTTATAAGTATTGTGACCTTCCTTGTTTGTGGTTTCAGCTTTTCATATTTTTCAGTGATGCTGAAATTACCCTGCAGTTGATGACCCCCTGTTTGACCCTTTGAAACCTCTTTGGCAGCCCAGCAAACAAATGTGCTGTGAGAAGAGCACATGAGAGGAGCCTGAGCCATTAGGCTGGTCAGTCATTGACTAGGATTCTTGTTTTTCTTCCTTTGAAGATCTGTTTAATCATTGCCATTGCAGCCCCCACTGTGCTGGCCACCTGGAGGGGTTCTCTGCCTGCTCCCCGTGATGTCCAGGGTGACGTAGGAGATGGCAGGAGGGGGGGTTTAGAGAGTCCAGTGCTGTAATCAGGTTTTACTGGAGAAGAGATTGTCATTGATATCCCTGGGATTTGGCATCTATATAAATACACGAGCCAAGCTCTGTTTAAGCGTGTAGGTTCATGTCAGTTCATTTGTCTGGGAGATGGGGTAGGGAGCATCCTATGGCAGTGGTCCTTCCCTCTAATTTCTGTGCCTGATATGAAACATAGATGCTGCTGAGGTTGGGCTTGCTGAGTGTAAATCCCCATAAATGCTGGTGCAGCTGGAAGTGATTCCTTCAGACATGGATTTCAGGCTTGATAGATGAGGAAACTATCACTGCAAGGTAAAAACTGATGCTCTTACACTGATGGAGACCTACTGGACTTGGTACCCCATGTGTGACTAAAAGCTTATTGAAGCAGCTCTGAGATCTCAGGGCTGTGAGTTGTTTTTTTTCACTCTTATTTATCATAATTCCTCTGGGTGATACTGAGTGTTCAGGAGGCGCTGCAGGAGTGAGCTCTCTGGCTGTGTTCACACAGGAGAAATGAGAATTAGAATCATAAAATCTTGCTGCTGTTTGTTGGAGGGGGAAAAAAAAACCCTCTGCCTGCATCAGTCTTGTGATCTTTCCAGCTTGTGGCTGGGGAGATGGCAGAAAATTGATAGTGAGGGCTGACTGGCATGTGGGAAGAGGGAAAGTCCTGATTGTCTTGGATCTTATTTAATGAACTTTCTTGTCCTTTGTGTGTTGAGGTTGGTGGAACTGAATTTCATTGGCAAAAATATGGTTTGAACAGATATGTGAAGTGTACTCACAATTGNTGGATTTTTAGGTGAATCCCTGCTCTTAGTTTGACTTTGGTTGCTCTGGTTTCCCTTCCTGGACTCACTTTCTGTGTGAGGGGCATCTCTGCAAAGAGCTGAGTGTTTCATGGACCCCCTGTACTGAGTAAAACACATGAAAAACGTCCTTTGGGGCAGCTCTGGAAAACCATTTTCTGCTGGTGGATAGTCCCTCCACCCACCCTGCCCCTTCCCCAAAACAAAAGAAGAGATGAAAGGATTCATTAGGAATTATTCACTCGCCTCTGCCGCCTGTCTGAGATCTGGCTGTCTGCGTTCATCCCCCAGCTCGGGGAGGGTCAGAGGGCATCTCCCCAGGGAGGATTTGCTGTTGACTGAATTGCACTCTGTCATTATCCTGCTGGATAACGAATGCTGTGGCCTCATTGGCACTGGCTTCAGAAAAAGCACGGTCATCTGCATGCGGCCTTGAGGCAAAAGGGCAAAAACCTGAGGAGAGAGAGCTGTGGAAAACCTCATCTTCTGGGGAAAAAAACAGGACAGACCCAGGTGATGCTGAACCAGTCGTCTGGGCTTCTGCATTACCTTCCTCTTCCTCAGGAGATGGTGCAGACAGCAGCAAGAGGGTTTTAAGGACTAACCCCTCCCTGATAGGGTTAAACTAGTTAGGTTTGCTCTTGTTTTCCTCAGTGGTAAACATGGCATGGTTGGGACATGGCCTGAGTTATTTTTAATGAGATTTAAGCCTTCCCTCCCCTCCACCCCCCTTCATTTGTTTTGTTTTCAAATAGGTTTTCTGAAAGAAAAACATACAAATCCCCCTGAGCTAATTGGTGTGTGATTTGAATTCAGCTGCTACCTTGGAAAAGCTTTTCCAGCAGCTGATCTAAAAAAAACACCTTTCCCACAGTATTGGGGGTTGTCTGTCAATGCTGAAGGAGCTTGGAAGTTGCTGGTGGGGAGGAGATAGATGTGTTTTGTTTGATACACTGCATCTTGTAGTTTGTTTTTCATGAAATACTTGAGAGACATGTGAAAGAGAGAGGCTATGGAAGGGATGAAAGTTGTGGCAACTGGAAATGAATAAGAAGCAGCCGTGGGTGCTGGAGCCTGTTGGGCTGGCTTAGAGAGTGGATAGACCTGAAGAAAGTCTACACTTTAAGCACTGATTCCAGATGGTACCCACTGCCTTGTGCCTTGATCTTCTGGCAGCCGCAGGCTTAGAAAGGCTTGAGGCTGTGCCCTTCCATGTTGCTGAGCTGCACAGGGGTGGCCAAACACAGCCCTGTGAAGTCTAGTATTAAGCTTCAAACGTTGGCCTCGGTTGCCTTTAGGCTAAATCAGTTCCCTGGAAGGTGTCATGATAAAATTGCTGGCCCAGGTAATTTGCGTCCTGGTGGCAAGCAGCAGAGAGGAGGGCAAGAGTTTGTGTCTCTGCTTATTGCTGCCATCCGTCTTGCAAACAGAGATGTATGAAATGGCCTTTTGTGTTACAGCACAGTGTGTGTGAGTGCATATTTAAGTGGTTAGCAAATATATCCAGTTGCTAGATTGGATCACATCACCATCTAACAAATACAGACAGAGATGGTTCCCATCTGGATGTCTTGACAGTACAGTATGAGAGGAACTGGTCTTAGTGAGGTTTAAAGCTTAAAACTAAAGCAGGGTAATAATTGTTTGAAATCGCTGTGATTCTGCTACCAGCATTAAAATATGTTAAAAAAATAAAAAAAAATACAAGTGCCTGGGAAAGCCCTTAGTGCTGTAATCCAGCTTGAAGTGTTTGGGACTGGTTGTGAATCAGTTTTTAGTTGCTTTTGGGGGATCTGATCTTCCAAATTCTGCAAGAAATCCCTCTCTGAGCGGTAGCTGCTTTGGGCTGGTGTTCAGTGAAGTGATGCATGACCAAACAGTGGCTTGTAACGTTCATGAACTGGGGCAGAAGTAGATCCTTTTATTCAGGGGACCCCTGTAAGCCTTCACTACTATATACTAGGCCCCAAATTTGCCTATGTTATAAATAAGTATGTGGCTGTGTGCTTGTGTGTGTTTCTTTTTTTCAAGCTGAAGGCAACCCCTTAAGCTCTTTTCTGCAGGTCTGTTCAAGCTGGGGCATGGGGAATTCCTAAGAGGATTATCATGGTTTACTTGATACAGAACTTGAACTTGAGCAATGGCTTATCTTATCAGTGATAAAAGACATGGAAATGAAGTTTACGTAACTGAGGAGGCCTTGAACATGGCTTTTTTTTTTTTTTAAATTCCCTGTTGGAATGCCAGATCTCTTGAGTTCTTCCCTGTTCACAATTGCAGTGCTTTCTGTTGTCTGGCACGTACTGTCCCAGTACCACTGGTGATAATTTATTTCCAGTGCTGTGCTTGGAGCACTTACCCAAGAAAAGAAAAAGAAAGGAGTGGAAGGGGGAGGGCTGCAGAGGCTTAGCAAGGGAGGCTGGACAGTGCTGCTTTTACTGGAAAGCTTTGTGCCTGGGCTGGAGAGTCTGGTGCCAATCATGGCTTGGTCACAAGCTTCTGAGTTATGCAGGCCTTGGCAGATCACTTAAAGAACAACAGAAGCGTGGCTACTTCACCAGTGGGCTGTGAGCACAGGACTGGAAAGTAACTAAAAGTTGGGAATAAACTTGAGCCTGAGAATCAGAAAAGGCTGGGAAAGATTCCTGGTCTATTCCTTGTAAAGTGGAAAAAGCAAACAAATGGCCTGGATAATCCCTTTGGTGGCAGTTAGTAAATAAATGCAGACAAATACCTACTGCTGTGCTCCAGCTTCACTGACTAGTGGCCCTGATACAGGGTGGACAAATATTTGTGTCCCTTCCTAGGATACCCTGAGTAGATTGGCTTGAGCATCATCTCTCACCTTCCTGAGCTGCACTTTGGAGGGGGAGATAGGCAAGGGCCAGCAGGCAGCTGTGCCACCAGGTGTTGGGAAGAAGAGAGTAGTCCTTCCACCCTGCTGCTGGGTTTTGGTGCGATTGCTCACCATGATGTCTTACACTTCGTCTGTGCTGTGTGGGAGGAATTTTGTTTTTTAAGCTCTTGCTGTCACGGATTGTAGCAGTGCCACAGAGGTCCAGGCAGTGCTCTTCTTCCCACAGAAGGTCTCATCAGACAGTCAGAGGCTGGCAGGCTGACAGCACTTATTAGAGGTAACCTTCAGGAAATGCCACACGCAGCCCTCGCCCAGCTTTCTGGCTCTGGGCACATACAGTATTTACACCACGCTTCTTGAGTTTCCCTCAAGGCTCTTGGCCTTCAGCTGCATCTCCGTGCTCTGCTACCTGCCCTGTGTCCTCATGCTCCAGTGCCTGGGGTTGGTAGTGGCTGCCAGGCTCCTCCAGCAGCCACCCACTGTGCTGGAGGGGGCTGTCAGCACCAGATCCTTCTCTGCTTGGTACAGAGGTCATCTCCTTTGCCCTTTTAGAGAAGCTGCTTGTAGTAATGGGCTTCTGGAGCCCTGGGTAAAGCCAGCAATGAGTTTTCACACTTCAGTGCCCAGGGAATGAGCCATTAAGAAGTGCAGCACCTGCAAAGCAGCTCCTTCTTGAAGTGTGAAGGGAATTAAATGGGGTCAGCTCTTCTGTCCGAGCAGGTGATTTGCTCATTTGGCTCTGTGTGTGTGTGGAGTTAAAAGCCAAAAGCGAAGCTGTAAAATCTGAAAACTTTCCTCGGGTTGTCATGATAGTGTTTTCTCATCCCACATGGGGTGGGAGAAAGGAAATGTGATAATGTCTTGTTCTGGTAAATGACAGCACCTCAAATGCTTTGTGGTGATAGAGCCTGAATGTGTAGGTGTGAGGAGGCTGTGCTGTGACCTGCGCTGGGACACTTGTCCCCACTGAGGGTCAGCTACCCTGGGAGAGAGAGTGGGCAATTTATACTGAAGGGTGGGATACACCATATGTGCATCTGCCTTCGCTGACCTCAGAGTTAGTGGCTCATGTGTCTCATGCAGACTGGAGTGACTTTCCCAGCCACAAATGGCTGGAGGCTGAGCTTGGGTTCAGTTGCTCAAGTCAGTTCATCTTCTTGATCCACCCACTCTCATCCTGCTGCTTGTAATGCCCACAAGTTGTGTTCACTCTGCTCCCTTCACCAAAGGATCATCTGTGATTCCTATCTGATGAATCCACCATATGAAAGGCAGAAAACCACTGTCCTTCAGATTGCAATCCTTGAGGACAGCAGGATCTTTGCTGGTGCTTGGGGTTATATTCCAGGATGCTCCAAAGCCCTTCTCAGCACATGGATTTGCAGTGGAGAAAGCTTTCTCTCCTTGCTACCCTGTGAGGACTTACTGTGGCAGAGAGGAACCCACAGAGAGGAATTAAAATCACACTTTATAATTGTTAACTTCCAGTAATACTTTGCAAGGGGTTCGTTGCTTGGACTTGCTCAGTGGGGAAGAGCAGGACAGGCTGCCTCAAGCTGAGGTCCCTTGGCCGTGTTGGCTCTGAATCTCCTGCTCCTCTGGTGTGGATTTAATTTCCACGGTGCTGCAAATGCTTCCCAAGTGCCCAGCTATCAATTGAAAAGCAATGGAAAGGGGGAGGATGGNCTTGTGGTCTCCATGGCAACCTAGAAGACGATAAATGGATCAATGTGCTGTTCTGCACCGTCTGAAACTCAAGCAGTGCTGGCTAAATCTGGGGTCTGCCTTTGCCTGCCAGACCCTGCTGTGGGGCCATTAGTGTGAGACGGCTGGGCAGGAAAGCCTCCCCCCAGCGTGGCTCTGGTAACAGGCACTGGCTGTGTTTGCTGTGGTTTGTGCTGGAAATGGCTTGTTTTTTGGGTGCTTTCAGTGCTGCAGCACTGCTTTGGGGTTCTACAGGCAGCTCTCCAGGGATCCAAGTCCCTGGGATTTGGAGAAAGTAAAGAGAAATGGCTTTGTTTCAACTCCAGCACTTCTTAAAAATCTCCATTTCTTTCTGCACAAGCAGAGGGAGATTTATTCTTACCTTTCTGCACTTCAGAGGCTCAGGCTCTTGGACAAGGTCTGTGTTGGGGTGGTGGGTGAGGGCAGCTGCCTTTGTTCTGGCTCCTGCTCCTGGTGCTGTGAGTAAATAGAAAAACTGTCTTAGAAGCTGCTGCTCCAGTGTTTTCCTCAGTGGCCAGATTTACTTAACAAAAGAAAATATTGATCTTCCTCCACCAGATTTCTTTAAAACTTATCTTGCTATGAAGTTTCCAGTCTGATGCTTTTGAAACAAGAATCTTTCCAGTGCTGTGGTTTTGTACATCAGAGGGGTTGGACCATTGACTCCCCAGTTCTGCTGTTACTGGAGCCAATAGAAGGCAGAGGCCAGCTCAGATGCACTTCTTTGGTCTGTGCTTTTCTGTGACATCCCAGACATCCCCTGGTGCTTTGTGTGCTGCAAATCTAAGGGGCTGCTTTCTTTCAGTGTTGAAGTTGTCTCTGGTGCTGAGGATCTGTGCGGGCGAGCTCATGATCTGAGGCACTGCCTGGTTTCTGCTGCTCTTGCATCTGGATGAGAGCATGAGTGCTTTTCCTTGGCAAGGAGAAGAAAAACCGTTGCTTTCCTTTGCGTTTTACAAAGGGACCTGGAGAGATGAGTTTGCCAGAGGCTGCACCTGAGGCTTGTGGTGAAGCTGAGAATCCCTGCTGAGCTCTTAAGTTCAAGTTTTCCGCCCAGACAAATATCTGAGATGAAAACCAGTATCCGTTGGGCTCTTCTCACCTTCATTCCCAAATGTTTTTCAGGGTGATTGGAGGGATTTGGATTCCTTGGACAAGTGTGTTTGGGCAGGAATGGGGGTGCATTTCACTCCTAACTGGTGGTGTTATGTTTGCAATTTTGCTAATGCAGACAGGGAGACCCGCTGGCTGCTGCAGGGTGGAAAATCCCCAAAGTATGCCATGAAACCATTTGTCTGTTGTGGTTCTGCCTCTCCAGCTCTGCCTGTGACCCCTGGTGAGGCTGTTAAATGGGGTGGTGGCCTCTTACAGGCACCCGTTCCACAGATCACTATTGCTGCTCATAAAGGCTCAATTGTGGGACAGTCTGGCCAGATACCTCAGCTTGTAATTCTGGGTGGGGTGCCACTGGAATGGCCAAGAAATTGGCCATCTCTGTTGCCTTCTGAGTAATTTATGGGTCTCTTGACTCCAAGTTCACAGAAATCGATGACCCTTCTTGGCTCTTCTTTTTCTTTCCGGCAGCATCTTGGTTAAACTCTCTTAATTCTTTTAAGCTGCTGATGTTGAAAGGCTGTGACTTCTTTGCTTACCTGAGCCATGTTTTCTCTTGGCAGCAGAATCCACCCAGGCTTTTGCAGAATGGTGTCTGTTGCTGTTCTTCAGCAGGATGTTGGGCTCTGGTTACCATGGGAGAGAATCCTTCTCCTTATTCCTTTTCCATGGGCTGTTGCAAGTCTTTGCTGTGAAAACTCCTGCTCCAGGGCAAAACTGTGGAGCTTGGAGAGGTCAGAACATTTCACTTTTCCACTCCAGTGCTGTGGTACCAGCTGAGAAGAGGTTGCAGCAACTGCAGGGAGCCACTGGCAGCAGCACCAGGCCAGATCTGCCAGCAGAGCTGCAGCCCCCTTAGCCCAGCAATTTGGACAGGGGTATGTTAATTTATTCCTGCAATTTCTAGGCCTGTCTTCAAACGGTGAAGCACTCCCATGATCTTTGCTCCCTGTCAGGGCTCTGGAAATGGAGCCTGAAGTGTACCCGTAACAGCTGTGCCCTCTGTGTCGGGTTATTATCCTTTCAGAATTTAATAACGTGACACCCGTTTTTACTGGAGAGCTTGTCCTTCCCTCTAGGAACAGATCGATAACAGACCTTGTATCTGCTGTTTGGATGTAATTGCTGGTGTCAGCTGATGTCTGGGGCTGTTTCTCCAAACAGCCCTGGGAAGGGTGGTGGGCTGTGGGGAGCCAGGATTTCTTCTCCAGCTGCTGCTGCACCATATCCATGAGCCTAATGGTTGCAGAGAGATGGTTTTAGCTGTTGCCTTGTCCTCCTGCTTGCCTTTTGCAATACGTGGGCTGCATGTTGGGGAGGGAGAGAAGCCTCTAATGACAGCAGCAGATAACTGTGATGCTGCCTTTGGGAGGACTCCAAGGAAATTAGAGCTGACTGCTGGGTGATGGTCTGGCTCTGCAGAGCATACAGATTCCATAGGTGAGCTGTAGGTGGAGGAAGGGTTTGGCTTCTTGTGGGGAGTAGGCTAGAGGGCTCTCCATTGCAAACAATTTCTTCCTGAGTCTTTAGGGTAATTGAAGAGGGTAATTGCTGTACTTCCATGTGTCTGATCCACGGGTGTCCTGAGGAGGAAATAATTCAAGTGTGGTGCAGAGAATAATAAGGGGAGGTTTACTCAGAGATATTTGTCTTCCCTTTTCCTTGCTCAGGTCTCCTTCTGCCTGGTTGCAGGGAGACTTTACTGGGATAACCAGTGGGAAGGGGAGAGGGTGAGTTGTGGGTAGTCTGAGGACTCCTTTTCAAGGGAGCTGTATTCCTTTTTTTTTTTTTTCTTTCTGAGTGGGTTTGAGGTGAGGATTATGTGCATGGAAATAAGCTACTCAGAAAACGCAGGGATATAGTAACTATAAAAAGTCTGCAGTATCTAGAACTGAAATACTACTTTATAAATACTTCCTAGCAGTGGGGTTGGCCTGTGTAATCCTACAAGGAAAGAGCAGCAGAGTGATTGATGGCTGGCTCCATCCTGCTTTATCCCTAGACATGGAGTGGCGTATTAAATGTGGTTGTCTCATGGTATCACACCCTTAATGGGAGGCATAATATTAGGTTACAGACTGTGTGGCTGGCTGAAGGAGGTCCATGGGATGGCATTCCTGCCTCATTTCAGGCTGTGGCACAACTCCCCTAGATGGAGTCAAGGCCAGGCACTTGCTCTGTGTGTATTTGTGTAATCACCCCGTCTCCAGAGGACACAGATCTGCCAGGAAATGCAAAACCATTTCATTAAGAATACTTGATGCCCATTTTCCTAGCTGAAAGCTTCGTGCTATTGTGGGGATATTTTTGTTTATTTATAACACCTGCACATACAGAGCTGTGCAAATCATCTGGAGAATGGGATAAGGACTTAAACCCGGGGTGGGGAGGAGGTAGAGTATTTGGAAATACAAAACATACCCTGTGCAGCTGCATGTGCTTCCACCGACCAGAGCCATGACCTGCTGTTGGCCTGTGCTATGTACTGCACTTCCCCCCACCCCCCATTTATGTATTTCTTTTTAAATTTTCATTACTATTTCTATTTTTGTACCCAATTAAAGTGGGAGGAGGGGAATGGTGGGAGAGTGGAAGAAGACAGATGGATATAATGGGGCTAAATCCTGCCCAGCTGTTTTCTCAGCAGCCATCTCTCTTACAATCCCAAGGAAATAAATGCTCCTCTTGAGGGTCCTGATGGTTAATGATGATTTGAAGAGCACACACAAACATCTCTGCAGATGCAGCCTGCCTGTGAGATTCCGGTCGTGCAGCGAGCCCTGGGACCCCGCTCCTGCTGCATTCAGTGTGATGATAAATCATTCATAGCCTCAGCAAATGCAATTCTCTTCCTTGCTCTGCACATAAACAGTCCAGGACCCTGAAGAAAGCCTGAATTTGTAGTCCTTGGAGGATGAGGCAAGTGCTGTGACAGCTGGGAGGATCTGAAATTGAAGTTATGGAAAGGGTTCTCTGTGCAGGGGTGTTAAGGCAATTCTGTAAGATTGGGGCTTTTGTTTGTTTATTTTTTTTTTTCCTGTTTTGTGGCTGTCACAGGGTGATGGAGGGAGAATAGGGATGTGTTCCTTCTGTTCTGGGAAATGAAAGCTGTTCTGTGCTTAGCCCTTGTTTTGTAGGGAGCTGGTTGCAAAAATTGTGATGCCTTATATGTAGCTCTTGTATTCAGGTGATAAGGGGAGAGAGGTAAAGGGGTTCTTAGGTGGAGAAATGGAAGGATCCTAATTGTAGTTGTGCAAAATGCAGGCTCATGAAGGTCTCCTGGGATTTTTTGGGTTTGTTCCAACCCAAAATGTATGGCAAGTTGGCTGCATAGAGAGTAAGCTGGAGCCTAGCTATGGCTAGGAGAAGCAGCCTTGTCCAACATTGTCCCCAAATCAGAGTTGAGTGACAGCTGTGTCCAACATGATCTCCTTATGCTGAAGCCATTGTGGAAACAGAGGATGTGCAGGAGCAATGGGACCTTGTGTGGACACCAGAATCCCAATGTAAGCTTGGTTTGAACAGCCCTGCTCTCCTGGCAAGCTGAGCTCCCAGCTGGCAAGGTGCTGGCCCTGTTAGCATCTATGTTTGCTTCCTCTCAATGTGTTGGCTGGTCGATATTCCTGCTCTAATCCCCTGGAAACCCCAGGCAGGAGGAATGCCCTTGGCCATTAACAGCTGCCAGCTCCAGCCAGCCTGCTGAGGAGGGTCACTGGGCTGGAATAGCTCCATCTCTGTGTTTCAAACAGACATCCAGCCCCTAGACTTTGCTTCCCTCTGTGGAGTAATTTGGGTTTCTGGTTATGAGTGTTGCACAGCGAGCTACTACAGGGAAAGGGAGAAGCACACAAGCACCTACACCAGCTCTAGAAATATGTCAGAATTGGGCTTGCTCAGAAACTCAAGCCCAAGCATGACCTACTTCGAGGCTGTTACAATCTGCAGGGGAATGCCCTCTGGATTAGATCAGCACGATCCTATCAATTTGTGCTTTGGGCTGGAGGAAGCACTGCCTGAGTTGCTTATTTTCCCCTTCTGCACAAGAAATGAGGGAAGATTTACTTTTTTTTCCCTGCTTCCTCCCTATCACTCAGACTTGAAACCAGAGGAGGTGTGCTTGGCAAGTACAGCAGCCTGGGCTCTGCTTTTCCAATATCTTCTTGTTGGGTCATCACTACCACAGAACCACAAAGTCCACCCTTGTTTATGTCTGCTCAGTGGAGAAGTTTGACACAGATTCTGGTCCTGGCCATGGAAGGATGCCTCAGCTGACTTCCCTCCCCTACTCTTTTGATATTCAGCTGTTCCAATCTGTTTGTTTGGGTTTGTTCTTTTTGTCTCATGTGCTGCGCTGAGAGACACTTTTAAATGTGAGAAATCATCTAACCCTTGTCTTTTCCCCTCTTGTCACCAGCCATTGTTTATGCAGGAGCTAGAAATCTTTATTTTTTACCAACTAACAAATTGCTTCCAGAGCTCAGCAAGGATGTGCAGATCCACAGTGAGAAGGAAATAAACTGTGGGGCTGCATTTAATTTCAGCGTCTGCCAGAAAGGGGGGAGGGGATGGACTTGACACTTGCCAAGGAAAGATTTTTTGGAATAGGGGTGCACCACATGCAATTTTCCAGGAGACTTTCTGAAAATAAAGAAGCTGGAATGGAAATAAAGCTGGCTGTGATGAAGAGTAATCGCTACCCCTTGGCTGGGGAGTTCAGCCTTTGATGGCAGAGGTAGCTTTGCCTCGGGTGACTCTGGGGGGCTTTCAAAGAGGCTTTTCTCCCATCTGCGGTACCTGGCACAGCAAGAGGAATGAGGAGAGCAAGGGCTGTTTGGTCCTCTGGTGTGAATTGTTCTGCCAGACTTCAAAGAGACGTGGAAATACCTAATCTGTCGCTTTCAAAGGGAGGAATAAAATATTCTGATAGATTCTAAATGGAATCGCGTCAGCGGTGCCTCTTCCACCGCTGCCTTTGAGCTGCTCACTGATCTTTCTGATTGGGGTAATGCAGTGAGGAAGATACAGTATTCCCTGGAGGGGAGCAGCTTGTGAACATTACTGTTCAGTCAGCCTGAAAAGCTCTATTACAGACAGATTTAGACCCGTCTTTGTGTGCTGAGAGGCACAGCCTGGCTTCCGGGAGCGGGCTTTGTCTTGAGGACAGGTGCACGTTGGGCTGAATTATATTTACCCTTTTTATCTCTTGCGGGTACCACTTTCACCTGCTGTCTGAAGGGAGGGGGGTGGTGAAAGGGTTAGGATGGGCTGTGTCAGGGCTGGTTATCCGGTTTGTGGGTCCCGGCAGGGAGACATCCCTCCATGGGGCCACAGAGTCATTTAGTCAGTCCCATCTCTTTTTTGGCAGCTCTCCAGGCACCTCCTGAGCTGTTCTCAGCAATGCTGGAAAGGTGAAGGGAGAGGAAATAGATTTGCAAACAAACCACCTGCTATTGAGTTTCTTATTTTCTTGCATATGCCTGCTACAGGGTTTCTGAGCACTAACCCGGGAGCTGTGGGTTGTGCTTGTTACTGGTGGGACTGGAGCAGAACATTTTTGGAGTGTGCTTGGGGCTGCCCTGCTGCCACCATGGGGTTTCCTTCTGTGTGTGGTCAGGCTCAGTGGGTTGTCAGTGCACAATTCCCTCAAATACATATGTTGAGTTCAGAAATGGAAGGGTTGTGCCTTATGCTGGCTGCTTATTTTGCTGTGTTATTTATTTCCGTGCTCTAATACTTGAATTTCTGTCTTGAGAGCCTGATCTTGCAGTGAAAGACACTGGGTACTGCACACAGAAAAAATCCCAGGAGGTCTCTTATGTGTTAATGGGAGCTGCTGATGACAAGTAAGTCAGGTGGATGAGCCATCAGCCTCCTGAAATGTGCTGCAAGAGTGTCTTTGGGGTTTTGTCTGTGTTTCCTGAGTTCTCTAATAGCTTGCACTGATCTGGAGGAGATGTCATGTAGGAGTTTTTGGAACCATATGAATGTGGAAAAAGGGAGAAAATTTCCTGACAGCACAGTACAGATTGTTCTCAGTGTCTCAGCTCCACTGGCATGCTTGAGAATAAATCTCTTCATCTCTGATCTTTCACTGCCATGCTTCTGGATCAGGTCCACTGAGGTGGGAGAGTGCTTTTAAATGAGCTTCTCAGCTGCAGCAGAAAAGTCCTGGTCACAGCAGCAGGGGAAATTCTTGGAGATATCCCTGCTCTGGCAAGTTGGTGTCCCCAAAGCAGGACGTAGTGGGCTCTGCAGAGCATTCTGTCAGATCTGGCTTAGCATGGTCACAGCTATGGTTTTAGCTGCCAGAGGAGATGATGTAGAAAAGCAGTGAGGAGGAAGGAGAAACTTCCCTTTGAAAAATGGGAGCGACAGCATGAGAGCAGTGAGGGTGAGGCCTATTGATTACATGCTTATCTTGGTTTCTTTTCATGCCTCTGTTGGAAGGCACACTGTGTGGACAAAGAGACCTTTCTCAGTGGTCTGAGGAGGATGGTGGTGGAGCAGAGTCTGGCACAGCCTCTGGGAATTGATGCTGCAAAGCCTGGTCTCTTTGGGCTTCACCAAACTCTGCTTTTTGGAGGCACCAGAACATTCCTGGTGAGACAAGCTCTCCTGAAGACAAGAGTTTTGCTCTTAGTAAGGGGTCTGAACTATCTAGTGAAGGCAGCTAGAGTGCAGGCTTACTGAGCAGCTCTGAAATTTTGAGGATGCCTTTGTGAATCGCTGTGGGAAGCCATGAAAGTCCTATTCATGCAGTTGGCATTAAAAAATGTAAAGGATCATTTATGACGGGAACTAGTCTTGCCCCTAGAAAGAGAGAGCTGGCTCAGCAGCTGTGTGCAGCTCAGTTGAGTCGCCACATGGTCTGGGATTTATCCTGCTGGTAAAATGCTGCATTTAAAGAATCTCTCAAGCCCTGAAATGCTTCCCCCAAAGCCACTTTTGGCACATTATTTCCCTTATCTTTCAAGGCTCTGCTTTCAGAGCACAATAGAGATTAGTTGTAGAGAGCTTCTCATCCTTTTGGAGATGGGCACTGGTGGCTGAGCTGCCTTCTGGGTTGGGAAGCTGAGACGAAGCACCAAGGTGGCTTATCTCCCTGGAATCTGTGGTGTTCTCCTAATTCACACTGACTTGCCTGGTTGTGTCAGTCTGTTTTGATGCCTGGTTCTACATCAAAGGCTGTTTGCAATAGGCAGGGATAGTTTTGCTTCAGTCTAAGGAGCTCATGTGAACATGGCTGCCACTCAACCCTGCTTTGGAGACAATGTTGGATAAGGTTGTTTCTCCATGTGCAATGACACCTTCCCTAAGTCTGGCTGGGAGTGCTGTATTCTCTTCTAATTGAGCCAGGAATTGGGACCTGTTTAGCTTGGCATTTGCAGGGTGTTTCTGTCATCTTAGAGCTGTGCTGAAGATGTATGGCTTGCAGCAGTCCCCTCCTCGTGTTATTCTGTGGCTGTTCTATGTGCATGTGGGAGCTGGAGGCAGCCTAGTCCTGGAAAATGCCACCTTTTTCCTTCTAGGAAGGATGGAAAAGACAGCACGAACTGGAAAAACAGGCTGGTGTCACAGAGGGGTTTGGCAGCCAGTCTTATGTAGTTTCTCTAGATGGAAAACCTGGGTGTCCCTGGGTACAGGCTGTGCTGGAGAGGGACAGTTGTGGATGGATACAGTTAGTGTGGCCAACTGGTGGAAGCAGATTGCCTTTCTCTCTGTGCACCTCCTGCTAAAAATATCGGGGTGGCTCGGGAAGGGTATGATGTGGGTTGGAAAACCTGTGTGTGGGCAGAGAAATATGGTAGCAGCCTGTTCCTTGGGGAAATGCTGAGGAAACCCAGCACCGTTGGAGGGAGGATCCAGGACATAATGAGCCATGTTTGGGAGCCTCTCACAAAGTTTCCTCTGGGAGGATTGAGTTCCTTGTGGCGTTTGGGAGTGTGAAACGTGGTGATGCTGCTTCTTTCCCAGTTTTTTTTCTGAAGCCAACTGTGTCCTCTGTGTGTCTCTGACCGAGTAACACACTTTGTTTTGTTGATCTGGAGTGGGAGTGCACATGGCAGATGCCTGTTTTCTTTCAGAAAGCCTGGGGGTAGTAAAGGCCTAATTAGTATTCTTGTGAAGGCAAGTCATAGGGAGACTCCAAGATTTAGGCTTGCAAGGAGGGAGTTGGCATCGATGGAAACAACAGATTGCTGTAAATGTGTGAGCAATGTACTTGATGCTCTGGTGGAGGAGAGAAAGCAGCATGGCAGGGAGCAGTCAGGTACAAGAGCATGGGTTCCTTCAACATTGTTTGAATGGTAGCTGGAGTCAGTGCTGGTGCTTTCCATGGTGAATCCCACTCTGGTGATGCTGAGCTGGGAAGACCTATGTCAAGGTCATAGCATGCTGAGGACCAGTTGTGCTTGGTGCTGCTCCAAGTCAGAGCTGGTCAGTGCGTTAGACACGTTACAGCATTGAGGGATCGATGTGCTGCAGCAAATAATTTGAAGAAATGGATGTCAGAAGGCTTGGAAAAAAGGCAGATGACTACATTTCCATAGGCTGGGCAGATAAATCCAAGGAATGTGATAGAAGGTAGCTCTGCCTTGCTTGGTGGTCACTGCCCTGCCCAGGCACCAGACTGCTGGTCACCAGCACTGCAGTTGAGCAGCTTCATCTCTTCTTTCCCATTTCCTTTGCTGTTCTGGAAGGCTCTCTTTGGAGGTGATCCAGGGATAAAATCCTTATGTGAGGCCAGTGACCTCCAAAAGTGTATGCCTGTTTTTCCCTGTGCCCTTTTGTCTTTGAAGGAGGCTGTACATGTGCTTGTGTTGTCTGGGAGAAATGCTCTTGAGGAAAAGCAATTAACGTTGAAGACATTGAACCTCCGGTGTACATCTAATCACTGTATTTTTGCATTTGCAGTATGTTCAGCAGGTTTCATTTATCATGATGAAGTTTAGTTGAGCACAGCTCTCTTGCTGGTCTTCCAGTCCTCTGCCTGAGGCACATATGCTTCCATTAATTTTCTGCTATTATCTACTCAGGTGTCCTGTGTGATCCAGCATGCTTAATTTCATTCTACTGAG
The DNA here is from genome assembly GCA_013400935.1 of Turnix velox. NCBI lineage: Eukaryota > Metazoa > Chordata > Aves > Charadriiformes > Turnicidae > Turnix > Turnix velox. The sequence goes on from VZTY01026706.1 coordinate 122,779, forward strand.
CACCAGCTCTTCCGATCTGAAGTCAGCAGTGTGATTTGCAAGCATCAGAAGGAAATGAATCTTTCTTTTCTGGAGATAACTGCTTCCTGAACTTCTGTTGTATTTGTAATGCACTAATAGCCTCCATCCACCAAACCCTGCTCAACTCTTGCTGTCCCTTGGGTCTCTGTTGAACCAGAGTGTTCTTCGTTATGTTGCTGCTGCATCCAGAGCATGCTGAGGACCAGTTGTGCTTGGTGCTGCTCCAAGTCAGAGCTGGTCAGTGCATTAGACACGTTACAGGATTGAGGGATTGATGTGCTGCAGCAAATAATTTGAAGAAATGGATGTCAGAAGGCTTGGAAAAAAGGCAGATGACTACATTTCCATAGGCTGGGCATATAAATCCAAGGAATGTGGTGATGGGTGTGGTATAAGGCTCTCATGTAGAATAAGGATGATTATATAAAAGCTGACTTTTATAAATGGGATGAGGCTCAGAGCTGGCCTGAGCATGACCAGGGGCAGTCTCTTTGGTGGTTGGTGGGCGGACAGGAGAGCTTTGAGGAGCCCTTGCTGTGGCTTTGCAACTGCTGGATGCTTTTAAAGTACAGCTTCAAACACTCAGTGTTTTAGGTGTCTTTGTTCCTGGGTGAAGAGGCTCAGCTCCCCCTTGCCTCTAACAGCCTGGAGTCCTCTGCAGCATCCTTGACATCCACTCTGATGCTCAGGTAATGATGGGCAGAGGTATCTCTGCTTTTGATGCTGGGTGATGGATCACTTCTCCTGCCAGGCTGCAGTTGTTTTTCATAGTCTGGGACTCAGAGCTGGAAATGCTTGACTATCAGGGCCTAGAGCTGGATGAAAAAAAAAAAAAAGGCAGGAAATTTGTGGACTGAGCAAATAGCTCTCGTAGCAGACTGTTTGCACAGAGAAGCGGAGTTTAGCAGCAAAAGCAAACATGCACTGGCGAAGGGAGAGGGCGAGGCTGGGGAAAAAGGCTGAGCTGAGTTTGTCTGTCTCCAGCTCAATTTCTTACTTGGCTGCTTCCAGGATTTAATGCTGATGATCCAAGACTTGACAAGGCGACGTTTTGGTATATACACGTTAAAGCCCTCAGCCAGTGCAAGACGTTTAAAACCAGACGATTTATGGTACCTTCTGCCTGCAGAGACCTAATGGAGTTGTGTGAGCCTGGCTTCTCTTGCTTCCCTTGGAGGCCAGACTGCATGCATCCTTTAGAGCAGAAAAGGGTGTCTGGGCTCCTACCCTTAGGGCTCAGGCAGTTGAATCACCCAGTTCTGTGTATAACAGGAGACACAGGAGACTTCTAACATGGTGGAGTTTCCTCCTGAGTGTTCCCCAGGCTAAAGATAGCTCTGTTTCCCAGAACTAAACACGAGTGGGCATGGCTGGCCTTAAAGAGAGGAAGAATGTTGGATTTTTGCGTTTTTTTCTTGTGCAACTCCTTCTGTAGTCACTTTGTCTGGCTTTTGAAATACTTGGGTGACTTCACAGAGTCACAGACTATCAGGNGAGGCTGTACATGTGCTTGTGTTGTCTGGGAGAAATGCTCTTGAGGAAAAGCAATTAACGTTGAAGACATTGAACCTCCGGTGTACATCTAATCACTGTATTTTTGCATTTGCAGTATGTTCAGCAGGTTTCATTTATCATGATGAAGTTTAGTTGAGCACAGCTCTCTTGCTGGTCTTCCAGTCCTCTGCCTGAGGCACATATGCTTCCATTAATTTTCTGCTATTATCTACTCAGGTGTCCTGTGTGATCCAGCATGCTTAATTTCATTCTACTGAGCACCAGCTCTTCCGATCTGAAGTCAGCAGTGTGATTTGCAAGCATCAGAAGGAAATGAATCTTTCTTTTCTGGAGATAACTGCTTCCTGAACTTCTGTTGTATTTGTAATGCACTAATAGCCTCCATCCACCAAACCCTGCTCAACTCTTGCTGTCCCTTGGGTCTCTGTTGAACCAGAGTGTTCTTCGTTATGTTGCTGCTGCATCCAGAGCATGCTGAGGACCAGTTGTGCTTGGTGCTGCTCCAAGTCAGAGCTGGTCAGTGCGTTAGACACGTTACAGCATTGAGGGATTGATGTGCTGCAGCAAATAATTTGAAGAAATGGATGTCAGAAGGCTTGGAAAAAAGGCAGATGACTACATTTCCATAGGCTGGGCATATAAATCCAAGGAATGTGGTGATGGGTGTGGTATAAGGCTCTCATGTAGAATAAGGATGATTATATAAAAGCTGACTTTTATAAATGGGATGAGGCTCAGAGCTGGCCTGANACAATCCACAGGCTGTGGGGGTCTGTGAGGCAGCAGGAGGAGGAGAGTTATGTAATGATGGACTCCGAATATTCCATTAGTTAATGATGTTCTTTAATTTAATTAAAAATATCTTAGAATATCTAGGCAGCAGGAGGAACATGTCTTTGCCTCTCCTCCAGCCAAACTGCTGATAAGTGCATTAATCCATTTGTGTTTGTTCTGTGAAGGCATGTTTCTGTCAGGTTTTCAGGAAAGTCTGTTTCCTTTTAAATGAAATAAAGATAAGGCAAGACACTTGAGTCCTTTGTGGGTAGAGCCTGTAATCCCCACATGAGGGGAGTTTGTTTGAGGCTTTGTCTAGCGTTTCAGTGGTACAGTATGTTGCTGACTATTCTTAGCCTGCTTTGCATAGGTAATTAATTTCTCCCCTACAGTAATTTCTCTGTAGTGATAATGCAATAAATGCCAAACTTATGTGAGCAAATGTAAAAGAACCCGTCATGGTGTAAATGACTGAGATGATGAGATGGGTGTGTAGAAAATATTGTGCATTGAGTGCTGACAACAAGCTGTACTGTTTTCAATGTATAATGCAAATAATTCACGCTCTGAACAATTCCTGAGCCCTGATAACAGTGAGTACAAAGAGTGCATGTCACACTTGGGAAAAGCTTTTTATTTTTTTACAGGTGTTTCCATTTAGACCTTACAGTGGTGAAGTTTGTTTTGTTGTTTTTTTTTNTGGTGGTTGGTGGGCGGACAGGAGAGCTTTGAGGAGCCCTTGCTGTGGCTTTGCAACTGCTGGATGCTTTTAAAGTACAGCTTCAAACACTCAGTGTTTTAGGTGTCTTTGTTCCTGGGTGAAGAGGCTCAGCTCCCCCTTGCCTCTAACAGCCTGGAGTCCTCTGCAGCATCCTTGACATCCACTCTGATGCTCAGGTAATGATGGGCAGAGGTATCTCTGCTTTTGATGCTGGGTGATGGATCACTTCTCCTGCCAGGCTGCAGTTGTTTTTCATAGTCTGGGACTCAGAGCTGGAAATGCTTGACTATCAGGGCCTAGAGCTGGATGAAAAAAAAAAAAAAGGCAGGAAATTTGTGGACTGAGCAAATAGCTCTCGTAGCAGACTGTTTGCACAGAGAAGCGGAGTTTAGCAGCAAAAGCTCTTGTGCAGCTGAGCATCCCTTGCAGAGAGAGCTGTAGATTAGACACCCTGAGATGCCTCAGCTCTCTGTTCCTTCAGGCTGGGTGGTGGAGCTCACAAATGTCAACTCTGCCTTTTTCCTCCCAGGGGCAGAGGAGACTGAGTGCCAACAAGAGCTGATGATGAGGATATGCTTGCAGTAAAGAGGAGGCCCTTTATGGAAAGGGCACTGCCTGTAATTGGGCTGAGCTGTGTGTCAGCTGTTTCCTGCTTGTGTGGCATTTGATCTGCTGTGGAGATCAAGTCCCAGTGACGTCGCCCATTGAAGCTTTTGCTGTTGTTGTTTCAAGGGAAGCCTTGCATGACTTATTCATGTGGTTTTCAGAAGTTGTCCCACAAGAATATGTTGGAGGGTCGTCTTGGTTTAGTTTTTTTCTTCTCCAAATGCTTTCCATCCATTAGGTATCCCCTTTGTCTGCCACTTCTTCAGAAGCAAACATTTCTGGCTTTCTTGGTAGTTTATGTTTAAAGGGAGATAAAAAAAAGGTTGAAAATCAACAAAAAGACTTCTGTTGTGTGTGCATTTATTTCTTTGTGTGCAGGATCTTTCACTGCTCAATTCTAAACAGTTGAATTATTAAACTTGAAAAGCATCTGCTCTTTAGAAAGCATTCACATGTACTGTAAACATGATGGATAACAAGGCAGAGCCTAATCTAATTGACACAGCTCTGTAGATGTTTGTAATATGTCTTTGTGGGAGCTCTTATTTTAAAGTTGTGGCTTTCACAATTTACTGCTGGGGTAGCTGCTGACTGGTATCCTGGACTTGGTTCCCTTCTCTGCTTGAGCTGGGTTTGCCCTGGGCCAGCCAGGAGAAAGACCAGGAATGATGAGGGTGGTGGTGAAAGGTGGAGAAGGTGAAGCTCCCCAGCCAAGGGATGTTTACAAAGCACCCTTGCACTGTTCCCTAAAGAACTGCAGCCATCCCTGCCCTTCAGGGAGACTTCACCAGGCCTGGAAATGATTGTGCTAATCCATGATTGCCCACTGGTTGCCTCTTAGAGGCTTTTCTTTGGCAGGGTGGCTAGCAGTTGGGCTGTAATGCCTGGGAAGGAGCTCAGAGAATGAAGTACTGCCATGTTCTTGTTGTGTGCTAGGGGAGAAGGTTTGTGCTCACTGATCTGCTAGAGGTGTTTCTGGGACTCCTAATATTTGGGTGAATTAGACTTGGCCATATTGTCTTCATCTCAGTGGATGAAAAACTCAACATGAGACACCAGTGTGTGCTTGCAGCCCAGAAGGCCAACCAAATTCTGGGCTGTATCAAGAGAAGTGTGACCAGCAGGTCAAGGGAGGTGATTTTGCCCCTCTATTTGGCTCTGGCGAGACCTGAGCTGGAGTTACTGTGTCCAGTTCTGGAGCCCTCAACATAAGAAGGACATTGAGCTGTTGGAGTGGGTCCAGAGGAGGGCCGTGAAGATGATAAGGGGACTGGAGCACATCCCTTGTAAGGANTTGTTTTTTTTTTTTTTTTTTTTTTTAACAGATGGAGAAATTGAGGTTTGGAGACCTTAAGTGACATGTTCCAGGAAGATGTTATCAGGGCCAAGATTAGCTATTGGGTGTTTTGTGGCTTTGCATCTTGCTCTTGTGCAGCTGAGCATCCCTTGCAGAGAGAGCTGTAGATTAGACACCCTGAGATGCCTCAGCTCTCTGTTCCTTCAGGCTGGGTGGTGGAGCTCACAAATGTCAACTCTGCCTTTTTCCTCCCAGGGGCAGAGGAGACTGAGTGCCAACAAGAGCTGATGATGAGGATATGCTTGCAGTAAAGAGGAGGCCCTTTATGGAAAGGGCACTGCCTGTAATTGGGCTGAGCTGTGTGTCAGCTGTTTCCTGCTTGTGTGGCATTTGATCTGCTGTGGAGATCAAGTCCCAGTGACGTCGCCCATTGAAGCTTTTGCTGTTGTTGTTTCAAGGGAAGCCTTGCATGACTTATTCATGTGGTTTTCAGAAGTTGTCCCACAAGAATATGTTGGAGGGTCGTCTTGGTTTAGTTTTTTTCTTCTCCAAATGCTTTCCATCCATTAGGTATCCCCTTTGTCTGCCACTTCTTCAGAAGCAAACATTTCTGGCTTTCTTGGTAGTTTATGTTTAAAGGGAGATAAAAAAAAGGTTGAAAATCAACAAAAAGACTTCTGTTGTGTGTGCATTTATTTCTTTGTGTGCAGGATCTTTCACTGCTCAATTCTAAACAGTTGAATTATTAAACTTGAAAAGCATCTGCTCTTTAGAAAGCATTCACATGTACTGTAAACATGATGGATAACAAGGCAGAGCCTAATCTAATTGACACAGCTCTGTAGATGTTTGTAATATGTCTTTGTGGGAGCTCTTATTTTAAAGTTGTGGCTTTCACAATTTACTGCTGGGGTAGCTGCTGACTGGTATCCTGGACTTGGTTCCCTTCTCTGCTTGAGCTGGGTTTGCCCTGGGCCAGCCAGGAGAAAGACCAGGAATGATGAGGGTGGTGGTGAAAGGTGGAGAAGGTGAAGCTCCCCAGCCAAGGGATGTTTACAAAGCACCCTTGCACTGTTCCCTAAAGAACTGCAGCCATCCCTGCCCTTCAGGGAGACTTCACCAGGCCTGGAAATGATTGTGCTAATCCATGATTGCCCACTGGTTGCCTCTTAGAGGCTTTTCTTTGGCAGGGTGGCTAGCAGTTGGGCTGTAATGCCTGGGAAGGAGCTCAGAGAATGAAGTACTGCCATGTTCTTGTTGTGTGCTAGGGGAGAAGGTTTGTGCTCACTGATCTGCTAGAGGTGTTTCTGGGACTCCTAATATTTGGGTGAATTAGACTTGGCCATATTGTCTTCATCTCAGTGGATGAAAAACTCAACATGAGACACCAGTGTGTGCTTGCAGCCCAGAAGGCCAACCAAATTCTGGGCTGTATCAAGAGAAGTGTGACCAGCAGGTCAAGGGAGGTGATTTTGCCCCTCTATTTGGCTCTGGCGAGACCTGAGCTGGAGTTACTGTGTCCAGTTCTGGAGCCCTCAACATAAGAAGGACATTGAGCTGTTGGAGTGGGTCCAGAGGAGGGCCGTGAAGATGATAAGGGGACTGGAGCACATCCCTTGTAAGGACAGGCTGAAGGTTCAGCCTGGAGAAGAGAAGGCTCAAGGGGGACTTCATAGTGGCTTCTCAGTACCTGAAGGGAGCCTACAGAAAGGCTGGGGTAGGACTTTTTAATTAGAGTCCAGGATGGCAGGACTAGGAGTAATGGATGCAAATTGGAAAAGTGCAGATTCAGGCTGGAGATAAGAGGGTGAGGGTGGTGAGACACTGGAAGAGGTTGCCTAGAGAGGTTGTGGATGCCCCCTCAATCCCTGGAGGTGTTTAAGACCAGGCTGGATAGGGCATTGAGCATAAGCTCAGTGTGTAGTGGGAAGTGTCCCTGCCCATGGCAGGGGGTTGGAACTAGATGATCTTTAAGGTCCCTTCCAACGCAAACCAGTCTATGATTCATTCTGTTATCTCAGTACTAACTTATAAATGCTCTTCTCATAGGCAGAGAGGGACTGAGTGATTTGAACTGAAGCATTCCTGAATCTGTAGCTGTCTTTCCTGTGTGCTTCCTCCTCAGTGCCTTTGAGCCTTGTTTTTTAAGTTCACAGATGTGCAGAATAAGCAGCTCTGTCAGCAGCTGCCTGGGCAGAACAGGAGGCCTGTGCAATCCTACCCACGGTGTCTGAACCTCTGCTGTGAGTGGCTTTTCTCCCATCTCCTTCCACCCCACCCTGCTCTGCTGTGAATGACTAACCAGTGCAGAGCTCATGGTGGCTGGGAGGCCGAACTGGGGTGGAAAACTTTCCCACATGAAAGGTGCTGGCAGTGCCAGCAGAGATGAGGGTGAGAGGAGACGGCTGTGCTGTGCCAAAGCACTCTTTCATCTCTTTTCAGCTCTCCCCACGAGGGGTCCTGGCTCCCATCACATAGATGCCTTGTGCAGATGTCTTGGCTGGGAAAGAAGTGGCCCCTTTTCCCTCCCAAACAGGGCAGAGAGATATAAGAAAGCCTATTGATTTGCTTGTAGCCAAAGTGAGCTGAGCCAGGGCTCTGCAGTGCTTTATTGAGCCTGGATTAAGGCTTTGTTGCTCACTGACATTGGGGGGGGGGGAAAGTTGAGAGTGGAGGGGTTTTTCTGTGTTGGTAAGCAAATTGCTGGCTGGGTGGTGTTTACCTGCTGGTTATTTCCCAAGCAAATGAGAGGCAGGGAAAGACCTTGAATGAATGCTGTGTTTTCTCATCCTCCCGGAGAGGGGTGGCACAAGGGCAGTGAGTTGGTGGCATGAGTCCAGTCATTATTGGGCAGGTGCCTCTCCTGCTGCTGGGAATTGCAGAGGGCTCGTTAGCAGTGGTGAGAAAGATGCCAAGGAGTGGCTGGTGGGGTGAGAAGCTGAACTTTATCACAGCCCTTGGCATTGGTGGCTTGTGCCTCAGTGGTGCACAGGAGATATGTTCAACTGATCTTCACTGGTCTGTTTCTCATCTGCTGGAGGAAAAACAGAACAGGTCATCTCTGGGGGGCTCTTTATCTGGTCTTCTTACTGAGCCTTAAATTCAACCTCGAAGGCTTTTCCCTCAGGCAAGCAGGTATTTTGGAGGAAAAATGAATTTCAGGATCAGCGTAACTTATTTCCTTGGTACCTTTCTGGAAAGGTCATCAATCTTTGCTTCAGGTTCCCTTTGCTGCTGCTGGGAAATGGTGCTTCAGTGCCACGTTCCTGGTGCTGCCAGCATCAGCCTGGGCAGGTTTGGGAATGCGCAGGGAGTGAGGGGTGCCAGCAGGGATGAAGAACTCTCTGGATGGTGCTCAGTGTGGGGAGGTTGGCCAGAGGACTGCAGCAGCCAGCTCTGCAAAGGAGGATGAGTTGGCACTGAGCTGCTGCTGTCTAAACGTGTTAAATTTTAACTCCAATTGTGTGGTGGGGCATAAGCACGGGATCACATCAAATGCTTTTGTTGATCTTAAAGGCTGAAAACCCCTGGTACGTGTGGTGTGGCTGGTTTAGCACTACTTTATGGAGCTGAGATGTTGGCCAGAATTGGTGCCTGCTGCTTGTCTGAATTGCCCTCCTGAATTTTCATCATCTTGGTTTATTCTGAGGAAATGAGGCTGTGCTGTGGCACTGCGTGAACTTCAGCTGAGATGTTCTCTGCCTTATGCCTGGTGTCATCTCATTCTTGTTTTGCTCATGCATGACAGAAGAAATGCTCCTTGGACTTGAAAAGGGAGGGGGGGGAAAGGGGCTTTTTCTGTGTGTTTTCTGTTGCTAGAGAGCCAGAGCAATCTTTAATCTCGAGGTGCAAATTGTCAGCACAGCATTTTCCTGGGAATAATCATCCTTGAGAGGAAATGGGGCCATAAATGAGCCTTGGCCAGGCTTCTGGCTGACTGTTCTGAGAGGGGTTGTTGGTGCTCTCCTTTTACTTCCTGGACCAGGCTTTGGAAGGCAGCTTGGCTGAGCTGTGCTGAGCACTCAGGTAACCATTTACCCCTCATCCTCCCATGTCCCAGTGCCCACACTGTGGCACAGCTGATAACGTGCACGTTCACAAACAGAGTGCTGTGATGGATGTGCGTGTGCTGGCATTGCAGGCTTCACCCACTGGCTCTGAGAATCTAACCTAGTAATTTTAGCAGCAGGATCAGCAGATAGGCTCGTTAAAATAAATAAATAAATAAGGCAGGCCCGCGTTTCCTGTGCATGTCAATATTGGAATAATTCTAAATGGTGTGTTTTCCCCTGGTCACTGACCTATAGTTTATTCCATTATCGACTGCTGGGTTACTGGCTCTTTGTTATTCTGTGGTTAAGTGAACTGTAAGGCTGAAATCATTTGGCTGGGATGGTGTTGCTGGGCAGGAACTTGCATCTGGCTGACTCAGATTGGGGTGAAAGTGTACCCTCTGGCAAGTCGCATACTCATTTATCTCCACCTCCTCCCCCTAATAAACGGGTTAAACAACATAGTGGAGTATTGATCCTGCTTCCATCAGGCAGCCCCAGGCTGTAGCAGTTACCTTTGTGCCACATTCCTGCTGCTTTCCCAGCAATGCAGATTTTCTCTGGAGCTTCCTCCCTCCCCATGGTGACTTTCTCCTGGTTGGGCTGTGGTGGGCTTTCCTACTGGACACCATTGTCCCTGTGAAGCACCAACAGCAAGGGGCAGAGCTTGGCAGCATCCATAGGTAAGAGCTTGCTGGGTTGGTTTAATGCTGTGATCACCATAGTGCTGAGTTCTGTGGCTTGGTTAATGTGCTTTTGTTCCTCAGGCTCTGTTCTAGGATCTCTCAGCCTTGGGTAGGGAAGTTGATCCCAAAATAACAATGCTCTGTTCTTTCATAGCATCCTGGGTAGACTTAAAGGCTGGCTGGAGACCATGCAAGCCACCTTCTGTCTTTATTGGCATTTGAGTTAGGACCACAGTTACTGGTAGATGTTTGAGTGCTCCTCATGGATGTTCTTCCTGATCTTGTGTCAGTGGTGGACTTCTGCCCATGCTGTGACTTGTTTGGAACTGTGATTAAGTGGCCAGTATTGCTGCTCTTCTTTCTGAGAAGTACCTGAGTACAGCCTGATCCATGACCATGTACTGCCCAAGGTGCATCACCTGCTTTGTGTAAAAGCTCTGCAAACACGAGTGCAGAGAAGTGATAAACCTGTAAGTGAGTCTGTTAAGCCGTGCTAACACCCAGTAAACCATCATCCCTTTTCATCCTGTGCAGAGCTGAGGAGCTCCAGCCTCTGCAGAGTCCCACACTGAAAGATGTGCTTTATTTTCCAGGGAGAAAGTCTGTTCAATATTTCTTTCCTTTTAAGCACAAACACTTACTCAGCTTGCACGTCCTGCCTGGGACAGCCTTAGGACTCTTTGGTTTTGTTTTGTTTTTTTTTTATTTTAGTGCTGTAGAAATGAACCTTTTATACCCAAATACTCAAAAATTATCCATTTGTGTTTCAGGTCTAACGAGGACTTGATCTTTGCTAATGACTGATTTGCGTGTCTTGCTTGTGGGCTCTGGGGGTGTTAAGAAGGCTTTTTTGTGTGCTGCTGTTCAGCTTCTCAGCCAGATGCATCCATCATCTTCAAAAGAAGTGGGGGAAAAGGATGGCTCATACTGGATTTTTTTTTTTTTTGGAGCCACTGGTATTTGGCATCCAAATAAACAGGTGTTCTGGCATGGGAGCAGAGGAGGACTCATCTCTCAGAGCTCCTTTCTCTAATGTCATGTGAGGTTCTTCAGGGAGTTTGTATCAAAGAGCTGGATTAGTATTGATAGCACTTTTATGATCTCTTTCTCTGCTGGGAGATTGGTGGATAACTGAGTTCCTGGTGTCCATGGCAGGGGAGGCTGGTTGCAAGAGGTAAATGCTTCTGGAGCACAGCCAAAAAATCACCTTGGGTGGAATTAAACACTGAAAGTAAATAAATGAGCTGCTCTGCAAACCTCTGGGCTTACAGGGCAAATATTTAGGACTCTATCAGTCCCAGTGTTACGTGCCATGTTCAAACGAGGTCACGTCTGCTGTTACCCAGGGATAGATAGAATGCTGGGAGTAGCCCTTAAACAAACCTCTGAGGAAACCTGAGTTGGAAAAGTTCCAGAGACTTGGGATTTTGGCACAGGAGGTGAAATAGGTGTCAGCATTTGTCAACATTTTGTTTGCAAGTCCCTTCACAACTCTAAGTCTTATCTCCAGGATTTGACCTCTTAAGCCTGGCCTTGGTGGTGGCTTGGTGTGAAGAAATCCAGTAAGGATTTCTAATGACGGTCCCCTCTTGCCCATGCCCTACCAGAGGTGTGTGCAGAAGACAGAGTGGTCCTCAAGAAGACCAAGATAGCCAGCTGTCCATCAGTCTTAACTTTGTTCCTTGGCTTCCAGGGGGTCCTTGTTCCAGGAATGGGGCAAACACTGTGGTGGCCTTATCCAGGGACCTCTCTGACGTCAATGTGTGCCTGTCCATTAACCTTATTGGACTTTGGGTCAGGTTTCTTTGAAGGCTGGGCATTGAAAGCAGAGCCAAAAGGCTAGGCAAGGTCACCTCAGGCTTTGCTGGGGTAACTCAAGCAGAGACAAGGGACAAACCGTGTGAGCCCAGCTGGTTGGGAAGGTCAGCCCAGATGTGATTGAAGGCAGAGAGGGGTTAGCATGGGTCCCTATCTAAAGCTTCTTATGCCCAGTTATCTCTTAGAGAGTTGGTGATGAGCCTCTTGACACCCCTCTCCCTTTAAATGTATATTTATCCATGTGTCCTCAGGGTGCTTTGAAATTCTGTGGGGGTGCCTGAAAGGGTGGAGACACCCAAGTGTCTGTGCTCAGGGTCAGTGCAGCACACTTGGGGGTTTTTTTGCCCTTAAATAAAAGCAGCTCCTGAGCAGATGGAAGCATTAGTGTGAGAGCTTGCGTGCCTTTGTGTTTTAATGCTGCTGGAGAGATGCATTATGAAGTCCTTTCTTTGAAAGACCTTGATGGGTGCCATTGGCAATGGCTTGTATGCACCTTTTTGGTGCTTTCTGTTGTAAAGCTGCTGTGTGCTTTGAGGGCAGCCTGTGAAATTCATTGCAAATCTTGTGATGCAGAAGAGTCAAAGTGGGAGCCTGGGTTGATAAGCTGGGAGTGACACAAGCTGTGTTGCTGCTTGGCTTTAGAGCTGTACCTAGTCAAGAGAGAAACAAGTAACAAATGTGTTTACTTCCCAGTGGTGTGACCTTGCTTTTGCTGTAATCCATGGGAGAAGAGTGACTTTCACCTAGTTTGACCTTCTTAGAAACCACAGCATCTCCTTCATTTGCTGCTCACAGAGCACACTAGTGGATGCCTGCTCCTCATGCTCTCTACTGTGTTCTTTGTGCTGATAACTGAAGTATTCAGGTCCCTTTCTGATTTGTTTTCTTGCTCATTTCCTCCCCTCATGCACGTGTCCCTTCCTCAAGGCATTTTGGTACTGAGGAGAATGCAGAAGTAGCATTTAAAACCTAAAAGATTCCAGATGTGAGCTTGCCTTGGACACTGCTGGTGGAAGAAAAACTCATAATCCATGCAGGTGTTTACATTACAGTGTGGCCACATGGTACCTGTGGATCAGTGTAACCCAGATAAAAGTTGCTTGCTTTTTGTAGCTTAGTTTCCTCTCTTGTTTTTTAAACTGTAGCTTGAAATTCACACCCTGGGGATCTTGCAACTGTATACCTGTCAGCCGCACTCCCTGCTGTGGTGTCAACGTGATGGTTGGAGCTTCACGTTCTTAAATGTCAGCAATGAGGTGTTAGAAGTTCCCCTTCTTCCTGCTGGAGGAGGTTGGAAGAGGCCCCTGAGAACTGTTTGTTGTAGGAAATGAGAATTGCCAAGATCCTCTATTTCTGTGGAGGAGACTGTGTGATCCCTTTTGCCTTGGGAAGGATGGAATGATCCTGGCATTGCCACTTTGGCCCCGTCCCAGGCCAGATGGCAAAGCCTGGTCATCCTTCTGAGGCTGTGATTAGTCTCTGCTGCTGTTCTCTGAAGACAGGCCAGCAGAGATGGCTTTTCTGAGTGTCCTTTCCTCTGGATGGGAACTCAAGCACTTACATTTCCTCCAGTGCTGGGCAAATAATTTTGTGAATTTTGTTCCCATAGGAGCAGGCAACTGGCTCATGTTGCACTGGGGGGGAGGTTGCGAGCAAATGAAAGTGAAAATTACATTTTCCTTGGCGTGAGATTTAATTTTGAGCATCTTGAACAGAAGATCAGCGTGGGGTAGCGAGCTAGACTTTGTTTTTAGCTTTGTTTTCACAAGAGCTAGCTGGAAAACTCATCGCTTCTGCTGCATTCCTTGAAGGCTTTGTAGTGACTGATGGTTACTGCTGCTGAATATGTGTGGGCTTCATGACAGAATTGTTCCCTTTTTCTCCTGCTTGAGCTCCTTTGGACTTCTCTGCATTCATGCAGGAAAAAAATGAAGGCATAAAACCTAAGGGAGGTGCTGAGTGTCAGGGGAACCTGGGCTGGGGGCTACAGCCTTTTCTGAGCTGCTTCCAACTGTGTCCTCTCGTGTGTTTCCCACTGTGGTGGGGCTCAGAGAGCTTATCTGAAACAGTAGTAACGTAAATTGAATGAGCAGTCCAGTTAAATAAGTAATGAAGTTAGCAGGGTGCCTAATTAAATTAAATTCAAAATTATGTATGGATGATGCCTTTCTAATAATTGCTGTAGGTTTGTCATTGAGATACTTTGTACCATCCTCTTGGAGAGGGAGATTCCCCTTTCTCAGATGAATGTTGGTACCACAAAAAGGATGTGTTTTGCCCTTCAATTTGCTTTGGCTCCTTCTTGATGCTCTTGTGACCATTTCAGTGTTTCCCTCCTTAATTTTTCTGAGATGTATGATGGGAATTTGAGCAGCTTCAGTCTCTAGTGTTTATATATTGGGATTTTTTTCCTTTTATACAAAGGGGCTTTTGATTTATTTGAAAGCAATCTCTCAATTTCTATCTTCCCAGCTTCTTTCAAACAGCAATGCCTTAAAAATGCTTGTCAATTTGGGGGTAAGCATTAAGCTGAAGATGGGGAAAGCTGCTGAACTTAAAGATGTGTAAGGCACAACCATCACAACCACCAAAGGAAATTCTCCACTCTCCAGATAGCACGTTGAAGACGAGCTCTCAGTGTCCTGGGCACACTCAAACACTTAGTGCATTTCCAAGATGGGTTGTCAAGGCAGTGCTGGCTCTGGCTAGCAATTACTGACCTTTTGAGGTAATGTGCCCTTAATAGAGGGATGTGAGAACATCAGAGGAAGAATTATCATTGTCATAATGGTCTTTTCACCTCTTTTGAGGAGGACAGGTCTGATGAAGAGCTTGTGCTCCAGTGAAGCTGTTCCTCCCCTCCAGGAGACAGACACTGGTTTTTCTGAGGGTAAAAGTAGATGTAGGGAGGAGAGAGAGCCCTAATGACTTTTTCTTTCCCCTTCTCTACTGTTATATTTTGCACCAGGGCTTATGTATGAAGTCCCACACAATGTCTTCAATATGTTCTAAGCTTGTCTGAGACAGGGGCAGGACCTTCACAGCCTCACAGTGTGTTTTGGGAGAGGAGACTGTTGTGCATGAATCAACTCGTGCATTGCAGAGAGGTGTCTGGGGTGGCAGCTGTGGTGATGAATTATGAAGAGCTTTGTCATATTTGGGGCAGAGGCTGATTCTTCAGTGTTCATCTCCCTGGGAAAACCTCCCAATGATGAGCAGGAGGCTCTTGCCCCCAGTTGTTTTTTTTTTTTTCAGGAATGGGAAGCATTTTGCAGTAGATTTCCTTGTGCTTCTTTATCAGAGGAACTAAAGGTCCTTTGCAAACCTCTAATTAGTCCTTCATTTGTTGTGGCACCTTCACGCCCACTGCCCTTGTGACTGAGTGGAAGGCTGGTCAGCTGTGTTACCTGCCACCTCCCAGGGTGGAAATGTGGGATCAGGAGGATCTTGGCCAGTGGAGCTTAGAAAACCACAAGGTCTCAGTGACTGATGGGACTAAGTGACTTGCATGGGTGCAGTGACCTGAGCACGGCTCTGAGCATTTCATGCACAGTTGCCTCAAAGGGATGCTGATCATTTTCAGCATGACCTGCTAATTATTAGAGCAGATGAAAGCTGTTGTGTGGGTTTGTCTTTTTTTTTTTTTCCTCCTTTTTTCTTGCTAAATCCTCCTCCCCTTTCTTGTCCTCTTCTCCCCCTTTCTTCCCTAAGTCCTTATCTAAGCTAATTGAGATGACACAAACAGCTGAAAAAGCAGAGTTCTTACAGCAGCTATTAACTAGAAAGGATTCAGCAGGCTGCTGGAGCCCCACAGGAGGGACTTGGCTGTTAAAAGGGTTACACCAGGCAGAGTCAGAACAGAAAAGGTTTAAGATCCTTTCTTTTTGTCCTGATACGCAGTGACCTGTATCCTGTGATGCAGATTTTTAAGATGAACTAAATGTGGAATTTCACTGGGATGAGGGGGTTTCCAAGATGCCCAACACATCCCTGAGTAAAAATAAGTATTACTATCTCCATATCCCTTGCTGGTTTTCAGCAGTTCAAAACATATGGCTTGTTCTTTTTTAGAGGAGTCTTTCCATCCCCCAAGTGTTGGTGCAGTGTCCCTCAGTGACAGAAAACACAACTAGATGAGGGTGATGTTAATTTGGTGCAGGAGGAGTTTGTGTGATTGCATCAAGCTGGACACATGGCTTTGTTTTCTCCCATGTTTCTAGGTTTCTTATTCAGAGCCATGGGTTAGATTATTTTTGGAGTTCTCTGGTCTGTTTTAGATGAGTACTTAAAAGTGGTGCTCGTGGTGGTAACAGAGGAGGCTGAGGCAGAGGATGAACTTGCCTTACCAATTTGAGCTGCGGTGGTATGTTGGGAGGAAGCTGAGCAAATGGCCCCGATGTTTAAATAGCATGTCCCGGATTGCTTTCATTTGGTTTTTATTTTGTAAGCCATTGGCTGGGTTTTCTGTCCTTTCAGAAATCAGCAGCTTCTTATGAAATATGGAGCTGTTTAAAAACAGACAGCAGCTGCTCCATCCTTGCGTCAGCGAGGCAGAAGGAAGGGGAATGGGAGACGCTTGTTGAGCTGTGATATTCTTCCCCTCCTTGCTGTTGTCATTCTGTGTTAACAGAAAGTCTGATCAAATATACACCAGGAAAAGTAAGACTTAATGTTTCTTTGTTCTCCTGGAATGGCGCTGGGAGGGTGTGTGTGTGTATGGGGGGGGGGAAATGTTTGAATGAGACTTTTATTTATGTAGTTCAGATCGCTTGGCATTGCCTGTGTCAGTAGATATGTTTTGCTCTTATTTCTTAGGCTGTGGGCTGTATTTTTAGCTGGGAAAAGTCTCTACTTAATTGTTTGTATAAACCCTCTGCTATGTGATATGGAACCCTCTGGAGGGGGTAAATATTTAGCAGGGAGAGTATGCTCTGTTCACACTGACTTCCTAACTTGTTTTAAACTCGGGTTTTTTTAGTTTGTTTCTTTTTTCTTTTTCTTTTAAAATCTCAGCAAGATTATTTAAATAAAATGAAAAATGAGGAACGTTGTTGCACAAGAACTGGAAGGAACCCAAATAGTTTGCTTACTGTTAAAATTGCGACATGAGTGGAAACATTTGGTAAAGAAAAATTAATTGCTTGGTGTATTTGTGGTTTCCTGTTGAATCTCAATTTCTAGGGGAGGTTGAAAAACTCGTGGATGTTTCCTCAGATTACTAGATAGCATTATACCTTGTGTGCATGATGAAAGACCTTCGTGAAAGCCTGCCAGATATCCATGAGTGCTATAAAAAGTCTCTCCCATCTGCAACATGACTGTTTTCTCCTTTTTAGTAGAATGGTTTCAGCTGAAAGAAACACACAATGAATTCACCCTGGTCCAGTCTTAATTCACTGAAAGAAGACTGAGTGTAGGTACTGTCCAGAAGCATCCTACCTGTCCTCAAGTTGGTGACATGGGCAGGGTTTCTGAGCCTTCATTCTTTTAGTAATGATCTGTCAGCATGGACTTCTTCCAATCCAAGAGTCATCTGAAGAAGGATTCTCCTGTGGTTAACTTCAGATGGCTTTGAAGCCATAGATCAAGCTGGCTTGTGAGGGAGGAAAAGGTCAAACAGCCATTTGACAGAGGAAGGGCTTGAATGTGGTTAAGATCTGCTCTGTCCAATCTTGCATCACTCACAAATAACAATCCTTTGACTCTTCAATTGCAAAGCCAGAGCCTGAGGGAATCACATGGGAGAAATATCAGGCTGCTTGGAGCCTCCCTTCAGGTGTCCAAGGATGTTTGGGGTGCTGAGGTGATATCAGTCTGGGATCTGGAGCCAGTTTGTCAAGGTAAAGGTACCTACAGACCCTTTGGTGTGGCCACTTCTGTTTTGTGCTGTGTGTGGTAGGATCCTGGTTGCTGGTATTTCCTGCCCTTTAGGAGGCACCATCATGTCCAAAATGGCAAAGCTTCTTCTGTGCTAGGTTGGAGCTCCTTTTGAGGGGCAGCTGCTTTAGTGCAGGGTGGGGAGGACAGGTAGGGTGATGAGTGCTCCAGCAGATTGCTGGGAAATGTGGTGGTTCCTGTGCTGATGGCTTTGGGGAGCATCTGTGAGCTGCTGGGTGAAACTGTGGGCTAGAGACATCTGATCAGAGGTCAGATCAGAGCATCTTTCCTTTGGCCCACAGCCTCTGCATCTGTGTCCTCGTTTGATCATGCAGAAGATGTTTGTGTACACAAACTCATGATGACACAGGGCTTATGGTTGTGAAATCTTTGAGGCTCCTCTGAGTATTCCTGTGGGAAGGGAAGAGTTATCCCTCAGATAACTTCCATGGGGAAATAGTTAATCCCATTAAACACCAGAGGTTGTTTTCTGAAGTGAAGGCAGGGACTGTGGGGGGAGCATGGTTAACCATGTACACCAGAGACAGGCTAAAATTCATAAAGGAAAAATGTATATAGGAGTGTGTGTGAGTGTGTTAAAGCTTTAATTTAAGATCACTCACTGAGATCAAAATGAGTTGGCATGAAGCTACATGGCTTTTGGGGAGCCAAAAGCAATTCTTTTGAGGTGGATGTTGGCCCCATGACTGCAGGCACTTGATGTCTGAGAACAGGTACAGTTGCATAAAATCTGCTTCTGGTTCCTCTGAAAAACAGTAGTGTTGGAGGTTGCAGTATTTTTTTTTGCTACAATGTGAATAATGAAAAAATTATTTAAAAAGTAATGCTCACTCAATCCTTTAGCTTTCTGTGAGTGCCTGGTCCAGTTTTCAGTGTGCGTGTTTGCTCTTGGGCTGCTGGGAGTTAAATTTTCCTCTTGACTCAACTGGGGAAACGGTTCTTCATTTATCATTTCTCAGTTTAGCTCCCGTATTAAAATTGTAACAGGGCTGAGGTTTATTTGGTTTATTTTTGTCTTGTGTACATTTATCTCCTGTGTATCCTTGAGTCTATTCTTAGAGCCCTACTCTCTTGCTAAATGGATTGGCCGAGCTCTTGGGGACAAAATATTGAAGCGTGTGACGAGTCTGCAATGCCCCTCAGCCACTCAGCTTCTCGGGACTGGGTTTACCCTCTGTTTGTCATAGCTGGCTTGTTTTAAACACTGAGGATGTGGTGGGCAGAGCCAGCAGATAAGACATCTTAACTGGCATATCAGCCTGAAAGTGGAAGGCTGAGAGGAGGTGGATGTGGAAGCTCCAGCTGAAAATAAGCAGAGAGCAGTGTTGTGCATTTGGGGAGGATCTGAATTTCACGACCAGGGTACAGCCTCTCTTTCTTGGCTTTTTTTGTTTGTTTTTCTTCTCTTGATGGGTTATTTCTGTTTCAGACTGCACATGGTGGAATGTGGAATCCTCTGAAAGAGGACCGGTGTGGTTGGTTTGCTGTGGACTAAGCCTTTCCTCATTTAAAGAATGAATTTGAAACATTTCAAATGTTTCAAATTTCAAGGGTTTCAAAATCCCTGTTACTATCCCTTCTGCTGGTTGGTGTCTGGACACTTGTCCTCAAGCATGTACCAAGCCTTTTGGCTTGCACAGACTCATTCTGTAGCTGCTCTCACTCTCCTCCTGTTTCCACATCCAGCCTGAGCTAGCTGGTTCCTCGGGTTTTCTGGGGTTTGCTGTGTTTTGTAACTGTGCTATTGAATATCTTAACCACGTTCTTGCTTTGCTTGCAGGGTCTGTTTGTCCATGTGGCCTCTTACATTTTTCTGCAGCTCTCTCAAGTCTTAGGAAGATAGTTGGGGTCTCACACATTGTGGTGGTATGTCTTTCAGACAACTAGTTTTTGCTGCTTTAAAAAATACCCTAAAATAGCTGAGGCAGTGCCTTTGGCAAGGACACACTCCAGAATTCCCTGAAATTAGAGGAGGCTCTTACTGGTACAACCCGTCTTGGAATCAGATTCTTGATTTTGTTTTCTTACTAATTTTTTTTCTCTGAGAGGCGTGATGGAACACTTCCCCTGCTCCCCTTGGGTGGGTTGTTTCTCTTTCTTTTTTATTTATTTTTTTAAACTCCCTTCTTACTAGTGCAGTTTTTCTCCCTTCATGGCTGCTTACCCTGTGCCACATTTGGGTGTGTGTCTCCTTGGCTCTGCTTTGCTGATGTGGAATCATGTCCACAGGACACACTTTGCTGCTGGGTTCCTCGATGCCATTGACGAGGTGCTGCCTGGGAATGCCAGCTTTCACTCACATCCCTCAATGAGTCCTGTTTCTTTTTCCATCTCCTCCCTTCTTTGTGTTCCTTGTCCAGCATCCTTGGGTTCCTGCATACGTGCCACGTGCTTCCTTGTTTTGCCTGTGTTCAGTGTCTTGTGATGTGGCAGCCTGTTCCTGAAGACACAGCTTGGCCTGTGTGAGGCTTTTTCTCCCCTGCAGACTCTGCTGATAGAGGCAGACATGCCCTGTGTGTGATTTTTACCTAGAGCTGGGTGTATTTTTGAAGGCTCTTTCGTGAGAAGCAAGAGGTTTAGCCCTGCTGGGTATAGGAGACCAGGAACTCTGGTGGGGTCACCACACAGGACTGAGCTGCCTGAAGGTTTTGCTACTGTGGCCACAGTGAGAGAGGGTTGATCAAACAAACCTACTTCCACTAATTGTCAGGCTTTTGTATTTGTGACTTTTTTTTTTTTTTTTTTTTTTTTTTTTAGATTTTATGAACTTTAAAGCATGCATGACTGAACTGTTTAATTAGCTGTGGGAACTGCTGGAGACAACTGGGATTTTCTGCAAACCTTGCTGACCTTTCCATGCTTTTGACACAGCAGAGTTGCTGTAAGGCAGGCAGTAAAGCCCATCAATGTAGCCAGGAGAAGATGCTGTCATCTCAACAGAGATGAAAAGTGCTGCTGTGTGGTGTGTAGGTTGGCTGCTTGCTGCTGGGAACCCATCCTACATCTAGTACCTTCTGTGTTTGGATCCTCACAAAGATGGGGGATGCACCTTGGATGCATCTAGCCATGTCCCTACATGGACCTATCACTTTGATCCAGGTCTCCTTCTCCTAGGTGTTTGGAAACCCTACATATCCTGAGTTCTAATTTGTTAATCTTTGAGTCCTCAACCTGACACTCCAGAATGTTTTTGTGGGTATGAAACTGCTTACAGGGGGAATACCAACAGTGCTGTTAAAATTATATGAGCTTTATGGACGTGTGGAGATTTGTCATGGTTTGCAAGCACATGTTTAAGGCTTCTTAGGAGTAGTATTGCTGGAGACTAGGCTTGAAACCTTTCTCCTAGTGCAGTGAATGGTGGTTCCCCTTGGTTTTGCCAAGTTCAGCCCAAGTTCTTCTCCCAGTCCCTTGAAAGTCATAGAATCATAGAATACTTTGGTTTGGAAGGGACCTTAAAGATCATCGAGTTCCAACCCCCCTGCCCTAGGCAGGGACACCTCCCACTAGATCAGGCTGCTCAGTGCCTTGTCCAGTCTGGTCTTGAACACCTCCAGAGAGGGGTCTTCCACAACCTCTCTGGGCAACCTGTTAAAGTGTTTCACCACCCTCACTGTAAAGAATTTCTTCTGTATACATCCATTGTTTCTAGTCCTCCCATCTGATACCATATTAAAAAGTCCTTCCCCTGCCTTTCTGTAGGACCCCCTCAGGTACTGATAAGTTACTATGAGATCCCCTCTGAGCCTTCTCTTCTCCAGGCTGAACAACCCCAAATCCTTCAGCCTGTCTTCATAGGGCAGTTGCTCCAGCCCTTTGAATCATCATGTTTGGATCCTTGTTGTGGCTGATTGTGGGCTTTCAAGACTATGGCCACTACCTGAGTGGTGGTAAGAGAGCTGTAAGTGGTTGTAAGCAGCTCCTTTCCCAGAAAGGGTAGAAGTGAAGACCCACTTTGGAAATAAAGGAGGTTGTAACAACGAAGCTTGTGGTTCCAGCTTCATTAGCAATGGTCAGAACTGGCTTTCTGATGTGTTTTTATTTGTGCTTGTGGTGATTTTCTGTGGTCAGATCTGCTTTTTTTTCTTGTTTTGTCCCTCTGCATGAATGGATTGTGTTTGGGACTGGCTTTACATGCTGCAGGGTCTGCTTCATCCTCTCGCCCTGCTCTTGCAATCTGTCCACAGGCTGTACATGACTGTTTTTAATTGACTTTGGCTTATTGAAGGTCAAGGATATTGTTGCAGAAGGTTAATTTGGGGGGGAAAAAAAAAAGGCATCCTGTAAGAGGTGCTGCTGGTTATTTCCTTTAAATCCTTAGATTTTTTGGATTTGAGAGGAAAAACTATTAAATGATGTTTTAAAGCTGAATAAGGAAGTTGGTATTGAATGTTTTAATGTCTTACAGATGCTGTGGGGTTGCAGCGTTTTATTTTAAATTTAACAATGGGAGTTGGAGCAGCTCCAGAGCTGTAAAGAATAGGCCCTTTAATTAAGGGTTTAGGCTGGAAAAGCATGTGTGGGGTGATGCCGTCTTAAAGTTTCAGCAGGGCTTTGTAGTTGGAACTTGTTATTCCCCATCTTGAATCACGTATCTGCGTGTCTGAGGTCGTAGTGGGGATGTTCCTTCCCTGGAGAGAGGAGGTTGGTCTGTGGAAGGGTAGAAAGGTTTCTACAGAGATTTTTGATGCTAACTGTATTTTCTCTTCCCTGTGGCTCCCTCTTTGAAGGTTCTCCATCTTTGCAGGCACATGCACAGGGTGTGTTACGCTCAGGAGGAAACATCAGCTTTGTTTTTACCAAATCGTGTTGGTTTTTTTTTGTAATTTTCAAGTGTGGGGGGAGGCTATTTCCTAGCCATGGTGTTGCATGTCAGTTTGGTAAAGCCAATTGTGAAGGAAGTTTGTGAGTCACAAAACACAGATGGGTTCAAACTGGATCTGAGGCCTTTTGTGGCTCTGTCCCCTGATTCTTGCTAAGTTGGATCTTAGAAAATTGGCCATTAAAAATAATTCTCCCCCAGCATGGCTTTACTGGCTCAGTGATTGCACAACATTGGACTAGATGATCTCTCCAGGTTGCTTCTGTGTGATTCTGTAACATGTATTGAATTATAGGGGGCAAGAACTGCTACTTTTGGCCATCTCTAAGACTTTGCTGTAAGAACCAGCATTTGCCAGGGTTTGCTGCAACCTCATTTGCACTAAGATGATTGCTTGACTGTTTTTTGGGATAGTTGCTGTGAGAATTAGGCTCTTCTGTGGCATTAAGAGATGCAGTTTCATAGCTGTGAGCCTGCCAGCTTCTGAGGCACCTTTATGGTTTGAATTTAGTGTCTCCTGGTATGTTTATGTTCATAAAATAATTAATTGAACTAGAGCTCCAAGCAATGCTATCACCTTTGCACATCAGAAAAAATCGTAATTGTGCTCTCAGACTTAATGAGATTTAGAAAGAGTTGTTCGTTTTTTGTTTGCCTTCTGATTTTCCAAGTGTTAAAGGCTCCCATAGGTTGAGCTTGCAAGCCTTTCCCTGAGCTCTTAGAGGCAGCATGTGGTGTCCTGGCCATGGGGAAGTCACCAGCGAGCAGAGCAGGAGCCTATGGGTTTCCCAGAGCTGCTGCCAGACTTGGAGCTGGATCATGAGCACAGGCAACATTATTTTGAGCGTTGAGAAGGGAGCTGACTGTATTTTTGTGGTGGCCTTGGCTCTGCTGTTTTTTCAATTTTCTTTAATTTCTATTGTTTTCTGTGTTTTATTTGCTAACTCACAAAATTCAGCAGATTGCAGGGGATCTCCCAGCCCTGGGGGTGAGTTGTACTGGGAGCTGCACTGAAGCCAGCATGTGGCAGGGAAGCTCATTGAGCTCCTGCTCCAGGAAGTGTTACATGGGTCTGGTGTGATGGACCTGCTGGCCTTCAGGTGGTCAATATCCTGGGCAGCTTTGTGTGTGTGTTAAGGGTAAATATCATAGAATCATAGAGTTGGAAGGGACCTTCAAAGGTCATCTAGTCCAACCATCCTACAGTAAGCAGGGACATCTTACACCAGATCATGTTGCTTGGAGTCTCATCAAGCCTGGCCTTGAATGTCTCCAGGAATGGGACCTCCACCACCTCTCTGAATAACCTTTTCCAGTGTCTCACTACCTTCATGTTGAAGAACTTCTTCACAATGTCTAAGCTAAACCTGCACTGCTCTAGTTTAAGAATATCAACTTCAAATGATCTTGAGATGTGCTGCCTGTTGACTCAAGATCCTCATTGTGATAGGATTTGGTTGCAACTCAATCCTGAGGCTCTTTAGCTTCAACAGTCTCCACTACATTGTTGACTTGAATGATGTCTCAAGTGTCTTCTCTCCCTGTGTTTGAGTTTCACTGAAGGTCCTCATTCTCACTGGGATTTGTTAGTGCTTTGAACTTATTCAACTACAGAGTAAGCCCAAACTGTACTCCCTGTGCTGCCACAGGATGACTGGAGCGCTCTTGATTGTCCAGGACATCCCTGCAGTGCTGTCCTGAAAGGACATGAGTTCTCCAAGGACGTGCTGAAAGAGGATTTGTGAAGTGTCTGGCTTCCCTGCAGCTCTGCAAATCACACAGGGAGCCCCATGAGCCTCCTCACAGCTTGCACAGGAGGGCAATGAACAGAATTGCCGGCACAAGTGTTGTTTTGCTGCTGTCTCTCTTCTCTCAAGCCCTGAGCAGAGTGAGCCTTGCAGACAGTTCTCTGGGGCCACTGCTGTGGAGCAGACCTACCTGCTGAGTAACTGGCTGAAATCAGACTGCAAAAACCCAAACATCATGCCAAGTCTGGGGCAGGCACTGCAGGTGCTGTGGTGAAGATGGTGAGAAGTCAGCACATCCGTGACATGGGAAATGGTCTCCTGGAAGAGGAGCATTCCCTGCCCTGACCATCCCAGTCCCAGTTCTGGCTGGGTGGTGCAGGAAGGAAATGGTTAAAGGAGGGGGGGGAGAGGTTGTCGAGTTGGGTTAGCCATCAGATAGCTAATATTTTAGAGGTTTTTTCAGAGCTAAGCTATAAAAAGGCTGAAGCAGTATTTCAACTCGCCCATTGTCTGCTGGAAGCCAGCCAGCGTTGCCATGCCGACGAGGAATTATTACTTGCTGCCAGAGCTGGAGGAAAAGCTCATACTTTTGGCTTCAAAACAGGAGGGGTGGACTTATGTAATCCACTGTGTTTATAGGCTGAGACTGGCAGGAGCATTGAGAAATAATTACAGGCTTTCCATTTCATTTCCAGCTTGGTTTTAAGGCTGTGTGGCCTCCCTTTTATTTATTTATTTCCAAGTTGAGAGGGCGGCTGCTAAAGATGCAGGAGGGTAGCGGGAGGTGATGCGGGGGATGCTGCTAGGTAAGTAACCCCCCCCCTCCTGCCTCTTTCCCTCGATGGGGCTGCTTTTGTTGTGGTGGCGTTTTGTCTGGAGAGCTAAACTAGGCCACAGCAGAAAGAAGTTGCTTTGAGAAAGAGGGAGGAAAAAAAAAAACCCAAAACAAAACAACTGGGACTTGGCCTGGCGACACAGAAACAGTGTTTAATGCTGAAGGCTGAGACTGCACTTCTGTGGTTG
>VZTY01026706.1:148089-160969 GCA_013400935.1 Turnix velox
AGCAGTATTTCAACTCGCCCATTGTCTGCTGGAAGCCAGCCAGCGTTGCCATGCCGACGAGGAATTATTACTTGCTGCCAGAGCTGGAGGAAAAGCTCATACTTTTGGCTTCAAAACAGGAGGGGTGGACTTATGTAATCCACTGTGTTTATAGGCTGAGACTGGCAGGAGCATTGAGAAATAATTACAGGCTTTCCATTTCATTTCCAGCTTGGTTTTAAGGCTGTGTGGCCTCCCTTTTATTTATTTATTTCCAAGTTGAGAGGGCGGCTGCTAAAGATGCAGGAGGGTAGCGGGAGGTGATGCGGGGGATGCTGCTAGGTAAGTAACCCCCCCCTCCTGCCTCTTTCCCTCGATGGGGCTGCTTTTGTTGTGGTGGCGTTTTGTCTGGAGAGCTAAACTAGGCCACAGCAGAAAGAAGTTGCTTTGAGAAAGAGGGAGGAAAAAAAAACAAAACCCCAAAACAAAACAACTGGGACTTGGCCTGGCGACACAGAAACAGTGTTTAATGCTGAAGGCTGAGACTGCACTTCTGTGGTTGCCCGGAGGTGACCAGCCCTTTGCTGATGGTGGGGAAGCAGAAGTTTTTTTGTGAGCTGCTTTCTGAGGTGATTTTATCCCTCCAACCCACACTGGCTTGGAGTATTTTTTTGGGTGGGGGTAGCAACAAGGAAAAAAGCAGAGTAAAAGTTTTTTTTTTCTTTCCCCTCCTGAACGTCTTGGTCTCACTTGCGTCTCCGGCTGGAGAGGGGTTTGTCAGTGTGATCAAAGCTGTTTTGCCTAGTGTTTTGTGTTTTTTTGAGAGGTGAAGAGCCAAGTTTAGCCTGTAATTAATGTGGGGCTTGTTCGTCCTGGGAAGAATCAGCAGAGGATGCTGTAATTTGGGCTTGCCTGGAAAGCAACGCGCCGCGTGTTTTGACTTGGGTCAGGCCAATGGGAGTTTGCTGCTGTTTTTGTGCTGGCTGTTGCATGGAGAGAGTTGTTGCTGGTGAGCTCCACTGGCAAAAGTTCCAGGTTTTGGTGATTCTGCTGCTTCGTGGGTCCTGTAGTCCTGGGTAGGATGCTCCTGGCATGGTGGGAATCCCTTGCTGGGGTGGGATGGTGCTTTGGAGATGCTGTGGTGGGACGTGAGGGAACTGGCAGTTCCGTCAGTGCTATCTGAGCTGACTCTGGGTTCCTTGTGCTGTTTCTCTTTTACTAAATGAAAATAACATTGTTTGTGAATGCTAAAATCTCTTTGATAAGGGATATAAAGCTCCTAGGAGTGGACAGACCCCATTTTTGAAGGGGGTATGAAGAAAAGAAAGCTTTGGTATGCTGCAGACTTGCTGTGGAGGTTACAAAGGCGTATACTTTGTAGAGTGCTCTGATTTAGTTTTGTTTTTTTTAACTTTCTCCTTCACTGCACAGACCATGGTAATCTGGCTTTTTGCTGTTGTGGGTTTGATGTGTACAGATTAAATATCTCTACTGCTGTGCCAGTGTACTCCAGGGGGTGGAGGACCAGTGTTATCTTCAGAGATACTGCACTTTTTAGGGATAGTTACATCCCATCTGAATGTGTCTGAACTTGAAATATAGGGGTGCCTCGGTGGAGCTGATGTACGGGAGGGATTTTCAACTCACTGCAGAAATAAACTGCTTTTGCCACAGTTTCTGCACATCTTCAACTGTGCTGGTAAAAACTTGGGGAAGAGTTGTAATTATTAATATATTAATTCACACTTTGAGTTGGGAAATATCCCTTGGAACAGCAGGCTTGACTGGAGTTTACCAGAGATGCATGGGTCTGTTATGCAAAATAATTCAATAATTTAATGATCCATAATACTGTTCTAACTCCTACCACAGATGCTGTTGGACTCGGTGTGAGTTAGATTTGTTACTGCAAGGCTTTTTTCTTCTTTTTTTTTTTTTTTCCCTTCCTCTGGGATTCATGCCAAGTTGAACTGTATGTTCTGTTCCTAAGAGCTCTGAGTAATGTATGTGTGAATCTATAACATAACTAAGAGGAGTATATAAAAATGTGTGAGTGTGTGCAGGGTTGGTGTATCCTGTGTGTGCTGTGTGCCCCACACGTGCTCAGTGTGCCATCAGAGATGGGCTGTGATACGTGCCTGGGCACAATTAAAATCACGCCTGGCAGTGAGTGCTCACCCCAGAAATCCTAGAGAGCTGAACCCAAATCCAAGTTTCTGGCTATGTTTTCACTCTATAATTTCCCCTCTGGAGAAGTTAGAAATTAAGGGAGTTGGAAGTCCACCCTTTGGTAAGATGGGAGGAGATGCCTGAGTTTTCCCAAGTGTTCTGAGGAGAAGTAGGGGCTCTGCCTTGGGGCAGGGGGGCTGGAGGTCCCCTTCTACACCTCCCCCACATAGATGCCACTCCAAGAGCTGCTGTACAAGCAATGCAGAGAGGCTGTTTCTAATGGGACTTAAAAAAAAAAAAAAAGGCTTTCTCCCATAAATTTTTTTTTCATGAAAAATGAGAAGGTGGCAAGTAGCCAAGTCCCCCACCTCCCTCTTCCCAGCTCCGATGAGGTCATTGCCTCTTAAAAGTTTATACCACGCACTGAGACAGGGCTGGAGGAGAGAGAAGGCAACAAATGTCTCCCTCGGGGCTGTTGAGAGTGATGGGCGCCAGTCCCTGAAACCTTAGTGAGCTGTAAGTGATGCCTTAAGCAGGAATTGTGAGCAGGGAGGGGGCCCCTACAGCTGTCTGGGAAAACCTGGCAGGATGCAGATCCGGGTGGAAGGAGAATTTCCTCATCCCTTCGATGCTCCAGGGTGTCTCCAAGGCAGGAGCTGGGATGTATAGAGTCCAGGGGCTGCTGGGTGGGCTGCCAGGTGGACGAGGTGTGCATGTGAAGGTGAAATGTGATAGGCAGCAGTTCTGGCACTCCTCAGCTTGCTCTTGCATCCATTTATTTTTTTCCCCGGGAATTTCCTCAGTGCTGTTTTTGCAAGAGAGTTGCAAAAGTTCATGACCCAGTGAAGGATCTCTCCAAGACCTTTGTGTTCCTGGATGAGTGGTTGCCTGGAGAAATTTAGTTTACTTTTTTCCCCTTGAAAGCTGTGTCGAGCTGCTTGCAAATTCCAGAGCTATTGTTTTCTCCTTGCTTTCCCCCCCCCCCCAAGGTCCCAATTTCATTTTCCTCCATAGTGGACGTGATATGGGAAGAGGAGTGTCCAGAGCTTTCCTCAAAACAGCCCAGGAGGATGAATTTTAAGGGCTGTGTGGATCTGGCAGCCTCTGCTGGAGTGCTTGGGGATGGTGGCCTGAACCATATGTGGTTTGAAGATGACCTGAAACAGCTATTCCATAGGTGCCATAATAAAGTAATAACTACAGTTTGAAAAGCCCTTGACTCTTCTGAGGAAGCTGTGAAAAGGTTAAGAATTGAGCAGAGGATGGGAGGAGGCAGCTGAGATGTCATCTGCAGCCTTGGAGATTTCTGAGCAGAGGACATACTGAGAGACTGGTGAATCAGCCAGTACCTGCAGTGCTTTGTAAGGACAGGAAAGATCTGGGAGATGCTTCCATTTGCTGATGTGGGGAACTAATATCCCTTTTTCAAAAGCAAAGCCTGCAGGTAGCTGTGTGATGTATGAATGAGTACCTGAGGGCCCCTGGTGCATGAGTGTCAGCAGCCTAAAGCTCCCCTGTGTTGGCTTTGGTCTATGCAGGTAGAAATCCATCTCTCATCTTCTCCCCAGCACTGAGGGTGGACCCAAAGTGCAGTAGGAAGTTAGTGAGGGAGGGGAATCGAGGAGGAGGGTCTGATGTACTGCTGAGCCTTTAGGCACGAACTTCAAAAAAAAAAAAAAAAAGCTGAATTAAAATCTCTCACAGCTTGTCTGTTCCATGGAAATTATTTAGGCATCCCGTTAATTGCAGCTGCTCTTGTGCAATCTTCTGTTTGCTTCTCCTTTGTCTTTGTGCTTCTCCTTTGCAGCCTGGTTGATTAATTTTTTTTTTCCTGTCCACACGATACAATTGCTCCTTGTTAGCCTACCTCACTCTTTTTCCTCTTTCAAGGAAGGGAAGGAGCAGGGGAACCAGATCTGATAATTCCAGTGAGTAGAACTGTTCCCCTGAGCCCTTTATAAAGAAATAAAAAGGCTCTCCTTCTCTCTGCTTCTCTTTGAGTACAAGCACTTTACCCTCTTGGATTCCCTGCAGGCTCCTCACACTGCTAAAATTGAAACATCAAGATGTCTGAGGCAGCAGGAATTACCATCAGTGTTTTGACACCTGGAGGTACAATTTCTATTAGCTTTTATATAAAAACAACACCAGTTTTGCCAACAGAGTTCTTGTTAAATAATGCATGAAGACCCCACTCCTGACAGGAGGCATTTTTCTTTTGCTTTCCTGGACTCTTGGTTAATGACTGGATTTTTGTGACCACTGGGGAAAAAGAGACACGGAAGGAGATCTATGTGGATGCTCGTGTGCTTGGCTGCTGGGCAGAGAGTCAATTATCCTGTTTGCTAATTAACACAGGCAAGGGAAGCAATTTAAGGCTGGGATGTTGCAAAGGCTTGGATTGTTTGATATTTTGGAAGCAGAAGGCTGTCTTCATGAGGCTGTTGATGGTGAATAAGGCTGTTTATATGTGATGGAAGGGAGAGTGGAGGAGGGTCTGTGTGCCCTTGTCCGGAGATGAACCCAGAGTGGTCAGAAACAAACAAGGAGTACCTTACATTTTTTTTGCATAGATGCTGCTTGGCATCAGGCATATGCTCCGTGCTCTCTTTTGGGGGAAATGAAGTGAAACAGAAGGGCACAGCATGTGGATGTGACTGCTAATAGTGAGAATCAAAGCACAGTTTTGACATTTCTAACCTAATAAGCGGCGCTGCGTGCTGGAGCCTGCTTATTTTCCTTTTCACCATGAGATGCTTTGACAGAGGAGCAAAGTCCCATTTTGACGTTTCTGTCATTTTAACTAAAGAGAGAGATTACAGTAAATTGGATTAAGTGAAAAATCTTCTTCAGATGTTTGTGGTTTGGGCTGATTTATGGATAGATGTCATTTGAACGTCATTCTGCTTTTTTTTTCTTTCCTTAAGCATCTGCTTGATGGTTGCTCTAATGCTGCAAATAGTCCATGCAGAGGAGGGGAGTCTGAGCAAGAAGCAGCTACCCGTGACAGATCTGATGCTGATGTGTAGAGAGGGGACAGCAAAATGCTGTCCTCCTTGTGTTCCCAGCACATGGTGCCAGATCGTGTAACGGGTGCTTGGCTCTCATTTGAGTTCCTGCTATTAAACTTTGTTGTCTTCTGCTGGGAAGCATTTAAATAGACTTTTTAAAGTGTTTTTCCCATCCCATAGAGAGAGATGGTTTGGCTCACACATTCCTTATCTTGGGCTGCCTATTCTCCTGTGACCCATGAGGATGTTCTTGGTTATGTTCATGGGAAGTCTCAGTGCTGACTGCCCTGTTGCAGGATCCTGCATTCCCAGTTACTTTGTGCCTGTATAAATTTTCTCCAGGAACCAAGGTACTCTCACAAGTATGTGCTGGACCACTGACATAGTGTGAAAATACTTTGTGTAGTGATACTTCCAAAAGATGAAGTTCTTCCCCTAAAATTAATGTCGTGAGACTTCTTAAAAATGTATGTCCTTTGTGGCTGCCTCTACCTAAGCCATTTAGAAGCTGCTGGTGCTATTTGGAAAGCTGCATAATCTCCTGTGGTTGATGATGTAACCAGCACTGTAATCAAATCTGTGGGTGATGTCATTGATGGAGTCCACTGTTGCCCACTGAGGCTATTAGTGGGATGAGATTGAAGTCTGTGCAAAGAGTGATGGGAGGATATATCCCTAAATTGTGCCATTTGCATACATAGATCTTAATTTCTGGCACAATTTTGGAAAATACTTGTAATCTACACTCAAAAATCACTAGAAGTGAAGGAGGTGTAGGACACTCTTCAGCCAGTTCAGCTGTTGGAGCTGCCTTTGCTCCGTGCCAAGTGAGGCAGTGCTGAACCAAGGGAATATGTGACTGGGGCTGGGAGAGAAAATATAAAAAACTGTCCTTAATCCTCTGGAGGGGTTGGATGACTTAGATTCTGTCCATATGGATTTTTACAGTTCTGGGGTAGGAAGATGCTGGTCAGATGGGAATTCAGAATTACTGCTGGGAGCAGAACTCATTGAATCTCTGCTTCCCAGGATGAATGAGTTGCTGATGGTTCACATTTTCCCTCTGAATCCAGCCCCACTGCTTTGGTTTGCAGCATCTCTGCACTGCCTGGTTTTTCCCAGGCTATTACTGACACCAGTGTTTGGGTGTTTTGTTTTCTGCATCTCTGTCATCTTGGCAGTTATGATTTTGCCTTTTGCCACATGAGTGTTTTATGCCTCACTAGCGACTCAAAGTGCAATTCTTAAAATACTTTCTCTATTATTTTTCTGTGATATGATTATTAGTGGGAGATCACACTACCGAGGGAAGATAAATTTGTAATCCTGCTTAGTGGCTGATCTTATCCTGGCTGAGTAGCTCTTGTTGCATAAGGGACAGTGACCTGAAATCATCTTTTTAAACCGTCAGACAGGATGCCTTTCCCTTCTCCCCTTTGCACATACGAGTGTGATACAGACTTTTAAAATGGTTTAAAGTTTAATGGTTTTACTTTTGAAATCTGAGCACCTCCCTGATAACTAACCCTTAGGCAAAGAAATTGCAAAGTTTACCTGGCACAAATCACAGGGGGGACCAAGCAGAAGAGCTTGATCACCACCCATCCCAGGATGCTTGATGGGAGCTCTGAAAGAAGGCTGTGCTCCATCTCCAGTATCCCACTCCCACTGCTGGATGCTGGCAGAGAGGGCAGGTGGATGAGCAGGAGGGGAAGAGCTGCTGCTTGAGAGCAGTGAAGAATTAAAAACATCTGGTCCAGCTGTGTTCCTTTGCACTCATTGTTTTTAACTTCTCTCAATAAAGCAGATGAGAAACTGGCAGAGCATTTCTTGGCAGAGATCTTGTCAGAGTTGAACATGTGTCCCATTCTCCTCCCATCCTTCCCAGACACGTAGCAGCCCCAGGTTGAGCTCAGGTGAGGATTCTGTTGTCTCCTTGCTGTGGAGGATGGTGGGAACACACTTGAACATATCCCCAGCCCCGGAGAAATGTCATGTTAGGTATCTTAGTGTGAAGATCTCTATCTAAAGATGTGAGACTCATTCTGTCACCTTGCCTGTCTGCCTTCAGAAGTCCCCTCCTTGGAGGAGAGAGCACAGGCTGCTGGTGTGTAAAATCAAGGAGCAAGGATGGGAATTATGGCTCCTCTTTAGGTCAGAAAATCAGTCTGTCTTCCCATGGTGGGTCAGACCTGCACTGTGCAGCTCCCAAGGTCTCAGCTGCTCCAGGCTGTGGGGTGACTGACACTGGACACAGCCTCAGGCTGCTGAGGAGCTTCCTGCAGGCTGAGCAAGCAGAGAGATGCTCTGTGTCCTCTCAGAATGCTCACCTGTGATGGGATGTTGGCAGCCCCTGAAGCTGCTGTTGGCACTCAGTTTGCAGCCTGTGGAGCTCCCAGCTGGGAAGTGTTAGGCTGGAGGCAGTGCTCTGGAAGAGATGCTTCCTTCATTTACCAGAGGTGATACCCCAGTGGTTTGCAACGGGGAAAGAAGAAAAGGGCTTTTTCTCTTTGGTGTGGGTGAATCACGGTGCTGCCTGTGATGGATTCTTGCTGTGACATGCTTGAGATGGGAACTCCCAGGGGAAATTAACCCACAGCTTTTGATTTTATTAAATATTCTCCAGTGGCATCCCAAAGGAACACTTTTTAGTGCTCCACAACGTTTCATCTGTATTTTAAACTTCACCTACATGAAGTGTGACCATGTGTGGTACAGAGAGTTCAGTGATGGTGTGTTGTTCTCCAGGTCTGAAATGGGATGATGTCTTATAGGTAGATATGAGACCTTCACTCCAACTGGAGATAAGGCATATTATTATAAAGTCCAGTAGCTCACTTAAAGCTGTAGCATATAATGATTGATGTAGCCATTTATTAAAACCCCTATTTAATGATTAAGCCTTTATAAACTGTTTGCTTTTTGTCTCTAAGTGTGGATGTCTTCCTGGGTTTTACCTTTATGTAACCAAGAACTGGAAAGTAGAGGTAAATGCTGTATACAAAATAGAGGGGACTTTTTTTTTTACTCTTTTAAGAAAAATCTGCCTCTCTTTCTGTGTGAAGAAGCATTTTTTCCATGGGCTGCTCAACTTTCCGTTTGCTCAGGCTGAGCAGAGCTGGCTGCTGGGATGAGCTGTGTAATGGGATATCTGAATCGCAGCAGGAAACCTGCTCCAGTTTAAGCAGACCTTGATTTGAAAGCAAATTCAGACAAACTGGTACAAACTCTCTTACATGAAGAAATTCAAGCTGCTTTATGTCTGATTGACTGCTGCAGAGGGATGCTCAAATAGACAACCAGTAAAACCTCTCCAGTGTAGTTTGGGTGATGCATGTCCCTGGTGCTGCTTTTGTCACTGGGCCATGGGAAGGAGATGAATTTTGCCAAGGAAAGAGTTCTTGGTTTAATGTGTGTAATCCTTCCCTCTCCTGCCTAGCCAAGAGACTTTCTGCTGATAAATGGTGTTTGTGCTCAAAGAGGTTGATGGTGATGCTGAGTTTTTTCTTTGGAGTCTGATCTTGTAAGTCTCAGTGATGTTGTGGTGAGGCTGATGGTGAAAATAAACACATGGGGATTCATAGGGTGTGGGAATGGTCTTGCCTGTTCACAGAATCACAGAATGTCAGGGATTAGAAGGGGATTTGTGAGGGTGCTGTGTTTGATTGCCAGGTAGTCTTGGACACTGAGCTGTGGCAAAGAAATCATAGAATCATAGAATAGTTTGGGTTGGAAGGGACCTTGAAGATCATCGAGTTCCAACCCCCCTGCAATGGGCAGGGACACCTCCCACTAGACCAGGCTGCCCAGTGCCTTGTCCAGCCTAGTCTTGAACACCTCCAGAGATGGGGCATCCACAACCTTCCTGGGCAACCTGTTCCAGTGTTTCACCACCCTCACTGTAAAGAATTTCTTCCTTATGTCAAGTCTAAATCTATCCCCCTCTAATTTATATCCATTGTTTCTACTCTGACTGCTTCAAGTTATATTCTTCCGTTTTTTTTTTAAAATTTTTATTTTTCTGTGGAATTTGTGACTTTTACCCAGGGCTCAGAAAAAAGTTGTGGTGGATGCTGATGAATTGCAAGAGGGGGAAGCAGTGAATTCCCCTTTGGGGAAGAGTTTACCATTCAAGCCTTGACCTTGTTAAAACGTGTTAACTCAATAAAAGCCCGAGTATTTAAAGACAAGTGACTTCTTCCTGCCTTGAGGGGCATAATTAAGCCATTCCACACCCCTTTAAACCAGAGTTGTGGGAGGAGGACTAGGGAGCTCCCTATCCTGTTTGCCAGTCAGTCTGCAGCCTTCACCGGGGTCATCCCAGTCCCTTTCACTGGGGTTGTCGCTCCTGAGGTGCCTGGAGCTGCTGCTGGGGAACTCAGTTCTGGGAGAGCCTGGCAATAGGAAACTCACTGTTTCCCAACTGTTGAAAGGGTGACATTGCTGCTTTTGAGGGGCAAACAGTTCTTGCATCGGTTGAGATTGTGGTCAAGTGTTCTGTATTAAAGCAGGCTGAATTTCCTGGGTAAAGCCTGCAACAGAGCTTTACAGGAGGGAAAGTGGAGGTGGTTATGTTCATTCATTAAAAAAACCTTGTTCAACTTGAAATTGGAAGAGTTATCCCTTTTCTGAGGGTTTTCTGCATTTAGGGTTTCACGAGCAGCTCAGCTGCCTGAGCAGAGGTGGTGGGGGTTTGAGAACAGTAGTCCTCTTAGGTGTCCACATGTAAGTTGAATTTGTCTGTTGCAAAGCAGGATGGACTGATAGTCCAGGGTCTGGGTGTTTTGCTGGGAAACATGGTGAAACACTCCCCTCCCTCTGGTACAATGAGGTAGGAGATTTCTGATCCCATCTTGCTGGTGCTCACTGCTTCCCTGCAGAAGAGCAGACCCTGCAAGGTGTCTCATCTGTGTACCATGAATTTCACTCACCTTTTCCCTTCAAACTAAACCAAAGGCTCTCAGAAGCCTGTAAATGACAGGCTGAAACCTTTATTCCAAGTCCAGGAAAGGCAAATGAAGAGGGATGTGAATAGGCTGGATTTGAGAGGTGTCCTGGTTGGAAACCCTGACTCCTGATTTTTCTAGGGACTGACTGATGGCTCTGGACAGCTTGTTGTCAGCAGGACTGAGCTTGGCAGGGAAGTGGTGAAATCCCATTTGCCTGCTTGTGTGGATTCAGTTATTAAACACATCAGGAATCCCCATCTGCTTTGTGAGCTTGTCTGTAGCAACATAACCCAGAACTCAGCTCCTGCAAAGTGCTGTTTGCCTTTGAGGGAGCTGGAGGGAGCTGGAGCCTACTTTTTGGGGTAGAGCTCCCTTATGGATGCTAATGGGGTGAAGCCCTTTGCATTGTGCTCATGCTGAAATGGGCTGCTGTTTTGTGTACAGGTGTATTGGAGAAGAGGATGGAGCAGGTGATGTTCTCCTTTCCCTCACTGCCAGTTGTCTGTGGTGTTCTGTGAGGTGCTACACATCATATGCAGGAGTTGAAATAAATTTCAGTTCCTCAAAAGAATTTTGAGAGGCTTTGACTTCACATCTACAAGCTGTTAATTGCCTAGAGGAGGAAAGCAGAACCCTTATGGTTCCTGCTGCTTAGACCTGTCTCTCTGGCTGATCTGCTACCAACTAATGAGCAGCTCCTTTTGCTGGGCCACCAGCGAGCTTGAACTTCTCATCAGTTTTCCCAGGGAGAAATGAAAGCAGCAGCAGCAACGTGTGGGAACAAATGGCTGGAATTTGGTTATTAACCCGGGCTGAAAATTGACTCTATCTGCTAGTAATTACCCGGGGGGAAGTAAAGAGAAAGGCCTGGTGGAGGGTTTGGAGCTGGTATTTGACAGATGATCACAAGCCATTGAGTTGGCATCATTTAAGGCCCCCTCCTGCGTGGGAGGTGGGGAGATGTGCTGGGTAAGTGTAGTGACTGCAGTGGAAATCTGGAGTAAAACAGGTTGGTTTTAAACAGCTCTGTTCCCAAATGACTTCCTTCTTTGGTGATATTTTATGTTGCAGCTGCATAGCATCTCATATATTTTTGAATACCTTAGTTTACAGGTCATTTAATTTATTTTCCAGCTTTGTTTCGCTTCCCTGAGGTAATTGTGTTCCTTTGCACGTGTCTTCCTATGGAGGCATTAAATTGTGCAGTTTGTCACAATAGTTCAGCTTTTATGCTGGCAGTCAGTGCTCTTCAAAGATCCTCCTGTGAAGTTTAGACTCCTGAATCATTAGAGGATCATGAAAGAAAAGGAATAATTTAGAAGGCGAAGATGTTTTGTCGTCTTTGAAATTGGGAACGTGCGAAAGGAGAAAATGTTTAGCGGTACAATCTGCCTCAAAGAACGTATCTTAGGAACTCCAGAAAATGAGTTTCCCTTCTTTATTCAGGATGTAAATAATCGAAAATGTCACTCCTGAGCTGAGTAATTTGTTCAACAAAAGGATCTCGAGGAGATGACTCCCCTTGCTTTCATGAATGTGCCCAAGACATCAGAAGACCTGTCTCTGCAGCAATATGCTCTGAAGGGTTTGAAAATGAAATGAGCAACGTGTTCTCTGCAAAATATATAAATAAATCTCACAGGTGCTTTGTAACCATCCTTGCATTTTAAAAGCCTTGTTTATCTGGGCAGTGGAGATTTGGGTTTAGCTCCTGGGGCCTGGGAATGGGTGTAGGCATGATGGACTCTCCCAGCAAGGGTTGTTAAAGCTGGGATTTACCCTACTCAGGAGTGTGGTTAAAAATATGTGCATGGTTACTCTGGCCTTGCATGTTGGTAAGATATTGCAGGTTTTTTCCCTGGTTGAAAGTTGCCTCTGTGTGTTTATTAAACTGAGATTAGTACTGTGTAATGCTTAAAATATTTAAGCTCATGTTTAATGTAGGAGGGGAGCAGCTGAAGTGGAAAAGATATGGTATGGTGTGTGTGTGGGGAGGGGACCAAAGGGTGGTGGTTGGGTTTGAGGAGAGACAGAGCTTTGCCCTGGAACAGGCTGTGGCTGCACTTGCCCTGGGGATAAAATTGCCCTGGATCCTGGTGGATGTGGCATTCCATGAACAGAGGTCTGGATAGAACAGGGGAAGGGTTGGGTTTATGGCTTTGCACGGTCCATCTTGACCCACAGATTTTAGTTTCAATTAGTGCATTTCTGTACCCAGAGCTTTAGACTGGGCTTCCACCAGAAAATAGGGCATTTCCAGCACTTTCTCACCTTTTCCCCCTTGCTGCTGGATGGTTTTGTGTTTTGATCTGTCATTTTTTAATTTCCTCTCTAGGCTTTTCCATTTGTCTTTGCAGATCATCTTTAACAAAGACCTGCCATGGTCTAATTTGTTTTCTGTTTCCAGCCCAGACTTAAAATAACTCCTTTGTTCCATGAATGGCCTATGCACTGATCCAAATCCCACCTCCCTATTTTTTTCTTTTCCAATTTTTTTAAGTGAGAGTTGCTTTTTTGCTGTTCCTTGTGGATATCTTGAATTACTTGAAGTTTCCCTTTTGAGCATTTACCCCACAGCAACCAGACTGTGGGTTGTGTGTGCCTGCTGGGCTCATCCCATTTCATAGAATCATAGAATAGTTTGGGTTGGAAGGGACCTTAAAGATCATCGAGTTCCAACCCCCCTGCCATAGGCAGGGACACCTCCCACTAGACCAGGCTGCCCAGTGCCCTGTCCAGCCGCGGCTTCTCTTCCTCCAGAGATGGGGCATC
>VZTY01026706.1:161253-203483 GCA_013400935.1 Turnix velox
CTGGTCACACTCCTCTTGATGCAACCCAGGATTTGATTGGCCTTCTTGGCTGCGAGTGCACACTGCTGGCTCATGTTGAGTTTGTCATCAACTGACACCCCCAAGTCTTTCTCTAATGGAGCTGCACTCAAGCCACTCTCCACCCAGCCTGTATCTGTGCTTGGGATTGCTTCGACCCAGGTGTAACTTCGGGAATGAGTTTGCAGGGCCATGGATGCCCTGGCACAGAAGCAGCAATGCGCTTGAGTGTCAGGAACATCTCTACCATCACATCCTTGGTGGTGAGATCTCCTTTGAGATGATCCATGTGCTTATGCTGTCTCAGCTTCCAGAACCAGGAGATGGTTGAAGTTTGGTTTGGGCTTTTTTTTTTTTTTTTGGTTGATTAGGAAGGAAAAAATCCAACTATGGGAGAAGGGAAGTTGTGGCATGATTTATCAAGCAGAGGCTCAGGCCAGCCACACTGATGCTGGAGCTGTGACCAGGCTGGCACTTGGTGTGTGGCTTTAGCTTTTTAATAAGATGATGTTTCTGCAGCTGTGAAGTGACAGCAGAGTCCTCCTGCAAAGAGAAATGGGTCAGTCTTGTTCATTTAAGCACGTATGTGCCCCTCTGGGAGCTGTCAGAAGGTCACTTGCAGCCTCTTTGCTGAGGGCTGGGAGGTCCCTAAGACATGTGAGATGTGTTGCAAGTGCTCAGCTCACCAGGGCTGTCAGTGGTGGACATGCTGGTGTTGATATCTCACTCAGGTTGTGCTGTTGAGCAGTAGGAATCACGACATCCCCTTTCATCAGGCCAAGGTGGTGTTGCTGCTTGAGGCAAAACCTGCCTTTGAAAACACAGCCAGGAGCAGGGCTGGCAGAGTCCAACCCTCTGACCTTGCTGAGGTGCCAAGATCCCTACACAAATGCTGGCAAAGGTTATCTCGGGGCAGAGCTAAAGATGGATCCCGTGCCCAAAATAGCTTGGAAAGATTGAAAAAGGAGAAATGCAAGTGGCAAATCCTGCTCTGCTGCTTTGGGCAGAGGTAGAAGCAGGTCAGAGAAGTCTCCTTTCATTGAGGATCAGAGCTGGTTATTCATGGAGCTGTGCTGCAGTGGGAGAGTTGATGTGGCCTGGAGGCAGAAAACCAGGATGAGAGGCTTCTGCCATCGCTTCATGGGCTTAGGGATGGGTTGTACCTTCTTACAAGGGTGACATCCTGCCCTGGGCAGCTTTGTCCTTGTGTTGCAATGCCCCTTCTTCCCCAGATAGGCTGCTGCAATTACTTGGGCATCTGCACCAGCAGTCAAGTGAGGGAAATAATCTAGTTTAAAAGTCATCTGGCCCAGAAGAGAAGAGGGAGAAGGGCTGTTGTCAATGGGGGGACACCTCAGAGTGAGCTGGGGAATGGGGCAAGAGCTGCTTCAGGTACTAACTAGTCTTTGGGGCACACGTGAGGAACTGCAGGATCTGGCTTTGATGTGCAGGATGCTGTGAGCCTGGCTTTGCTTTTTATACTCTTTCAAAGCAAGAAAAATGCTTTGAGATCACACACACAGGTACACTCCTTGACCTCTGGGGTTGAAATAACCTTTCCTCTGTGCCATGGAGCTTGGGACGTGCCTGATCTTTCCTGTTGACCCTGGGCTGCAATTTTAATTTAAAACCTCTGTACCCTGCTGTGATTGAACGCTGCTGTGGATTCCCAGCCTGCAGACACTGACATCGCCCTCTTTGTTATCCTGAATAGAGCCCTAAATTTATGGCAGGCAGCCTGCTTCCCTATTGAAAAGGCTTAATAGATACAGTACATACCAATATTTGCCTATAATGTCAACTGTCTTCCTAGAAAATTTCATGCACATTTTGATTAGACAAATCCATTACACTATGGTGCATTTCTGGGGAATGTCTCTCTCTCTCTCTCTCCCCTTTTTCATCACATCTTAATTATTTCTTCCTTCCACTAGTCCTTTGAAACAGGTGTGGGTAAATCTTATCACTGCTTTTTGGGTCTGGTTTTGATGTAGAGCTGTGGTGTGTCAGTGCCATCACTGGCTGTGGGATGGTTGCTGATGGTCAACATGCTCTGCATGCAGGCCAGTCCTGGGGTTTTGAGGTTGATGGGTTGATTGATGTCTTGGAGGTGAATGCTGTAGCTTGATATTAACTAGACATTGTAGACAAAGCTGTCCTTTTATTCCAACATACATGAATTGAATGGAGGTTTTCTTGTTGGAGGAGGAAAATCATCAAGTATTTAGCATTTGAATAAAGATGGTATGGTGGGGTTTTTCTAAAACCCTACATTATTTAATAGAACTATAGCATTACCCATGCCAGAAATTATTTTTCCATTAATTGTGCCTTGCTGAGTCCTTGCAACATTTTGCTGATTTGCCTTGTCTGCATGGAGCACTGCTACTAGTCTTTGCATTTCAATGAGATCTTTTGCAGTCAGTTTTTTGGACAGCTTTCTGATGTCTTCTGTAGACCACCCATGGTCTGTAGACCACAAGTTGAGTAACTTTGGACTTCAGATACCAGATATTCTGTTAATCTTATTCCAGTATGTCTACACTTAAAGTAGTTTATTTTGAACTTGAGTGGTGTGTTTTTGTCAGGATCTGCAAAACTCCCATGATGATGGATAAACCAATATTTTCTGTGAGCTGGGAGTGTTGTCTTCTCCCTTTTCAGCCAGATGAACTAAGGCAAGGGGTAATTACTGCAACTTGCCCTCATTATTATTACGTTAGTGGCAAGCTGAGAATCTTGCCTGGGAATCCTGTTCTCCCTGAGGAGTATGGAGCCAATGGGGATAGCTGCCTCTTATTTTTGAAGATCAACAAGAGTTTGAATGAGGTCAAATATCTTTTTCTGAAACTCAATTTAATTGCAAAACCTTATTTTTAGGCTTGTAGTAGGGTTTTGGTGTGATCCTACCTGGTATTGATGTATGGTTGGGCTGTGCTGAGGAACTGGGCTGAAGGACCAGCACAGAAGTGAAGACCCCATCCCTGGAGATGTTAAAGGCCAGGTTGGATGGGGCTTTAAGCAACCTGGGTAGGTGGGAGGTGTCCCTGCCCAAGGCAGGGGGTGGCACTAGATGATAAGAGTCCCTTTGAACCCAAACCATTCTATAATTATGTCTCAAAGTGGCATTGTTGGTGAACCTGTACATCTCTGTGGGGTGTTGTGAGCTCATCTGCCCCCATCTTTTGGGCAGGACATGAGCTCTGACACCTCTTTAGCAGGGGCTGTCCCCAAGCTGAGGGACACTGCTGGGAGGTGGCAGGCATGGACAGATCTCTGCATGCAGACAAGCCTGCAGCAACTTGCTGGGGCTTGTAGAGTGTATTCATGGTGTGAACTTGGGAGAACAAGTGTTGAGGAGAAGATTGAAGGTAGTAAGTGGCACATGGAGAGGAGAAACAGGCACAGGGTGGTGATGGTTTGCTGTGTGGAGCTGGTGGGGGAGGAGGAGAGAGGAATTCTTAAATATCTCAGCAGTGAGGCAGGATCCTGGGAGTCTCCCAAATGGATGGAAATAAATGGGTGGGCTACCACCTCCTCTTGGTGGTGTAGCCCTGGTGCTGGGCTTGCCAGGAACTGCTGGCTTTCTCCTGTTCCTAATCAGAGGCTGTAAATCTCCCAGTACCTAAAGCTGTAATGGCTAATGCAGGTCTATGGATAAAACTGTCTCTGATGGCGACTCCAACCAGGGGGGGAAATACTTTTGCTGTGAGACAATGTCTGTTCCTCATCAAAATCAGTTGAGAAAAGGAGGAACCAAACAGTTTGATCGTAAAGATTTAAAGAGCCTGGCTGCACTCTTTCTCTTCTATTTCATCTGCTGCTCTGGTCTCCTCCACCTCCAAGTGTGTGTATCTATGTGTGTACTTACATGTGCTAATTATCTCTTAGGTGGGTGCAAGCCAAGTTGTCCGTTATTAGGAAAGTACCTTGAACTTCTGCAGATTCCAGCCAACTTTTGGAGCCTTTGAGAGCTCTGAACGTGCCATCTTGCATGGTTTTCCCCTCCTGAAGCCCATGGGGGCTGCAGTGGGGCTTGGAAGGTGGTGGCATGTCCCCAGAGGGAGCAGAGGGACTGTTGAACTGCCTGCTCCTGACATTGTCCCCAGCTTTGGGTGAGAATTGGTGATGAAGATCACATCCAGTCGGAAGCACAAGGGGAAGTGGGGTAGTCATACTGGAAGTGTAAATACACCCCAGGTGCCTCTGAATTCCCCTGTGTGTGCAGGGGCTTTCCTGCTCTGGGAGTGGATTGTGCCAAGCTCCTGTGTGGGGAGGGAGGTCAACCCCTTCCGTAATGAGTTTTGAGCTGTTCCTGGACCACCAGTACTTCCCAGGACAGAGGCTGCTGGTGAGCTGCTGTGGGGCTTGATGTGGGGATGTGAGAGTGCAGGGCTGAGGGGAATCCCAGCTTGGGTGCAGGGGAGTGAACCTGGCTGTCTTGGTTGTTTCTTATCTCCCTGCCTAGAGAGCCAAACCCTCCCTTGGTTTCACCCCATGCATAGCTTGGCAAAATACCTCTTGCTCAAGAGGCTCATCTGACCTGACCACAGAGATGTCTCTACATGCCTGTCATCCTTAGGCCCTTATGGAAAATTGCTGAAAACTTTTACTGTTTTTTTAGAACATGAACCCTTGGCATGAGGGTCTCCTTTAGCTACTTTTCTCCTGCTGTTGTCTCCCAGCTTGTGTCCAACCTGCTGGAGGCTCTTGCCTTGTTTTGGTTGTATTTCTGGCTGGTGAGCAGTCCATGGATGCTGGCAGCCCAGTGTAGCATCTCATGCCTGGCTGCAGCAGATAGCAAGTGGTTTGTCAGCACGGGCTGATCTGTGGTCATACAGGGTAGGGGGCAGGGGGAGAAAATGAAAAAAAAAAAGATTAGAAAATGAGAAACTTCCTCTTTTTTCCCTCCCACCCCTCACACCCTTTTTGGTTGTTGCAGATGCCAACTGCTATTTCAGTTGAAATTGTGTTGGCTGGGGCTGTCTGAGACCACAAGAGCATGAGGAGATGGTGCTGGAGGCTCTCTCTGTGCTTCTCATGTGCTGATAGAAGATTTGGGATGCATTTAGGGTTCAGCTGGACACAGAATGCTGGGCCATTTTGTCTAGACTTTGCTTCTGCCAGGAAAGGTTGGACCAGACAATCCTTGTGGTCCCTTCCAACCTGGTGTTCTGTGCTTTTCATACTGCTGAAAATCCACTTGCTCAGCTTCAGAGACTGAAGAAGGGATCTTGGGGAAAAGGAGTTTTGAAGATGCAGTTCTGATCCTGGAAGAATCCTCTGAGCCTGGCAGCATCTCAAATTTATTAACCATTAATATGGGAATAATGGTTAATATGTCTTAAACTGGCAGTGGTGAAAGGCATTTGTTACTTTTCATTGAAATGTAGCTGAGGCTCAAAATCCTCTCCAAACAAACTGCTGGAAGGATCTGCAAAAGACAGCAACTTCTCAATCTCCCACTTTGTTGGTTTTACTGAGGTTGTTACAGCTGTGAAAGGAATTGTGACACGAGGTGAAGCCTCAGGGGTGTTTGTAGAAACACCCTCAGTGCTGGCACTTGGATCTGATGAGGAAGGCTGAGGAGGGACCTGGTTGTCTTTGGACCTTGTGTTGAAATGCCAAAACACCAGCTTGTGATTTTGGGAGCTAAGTCATTCCTCAAAATAATGCCCATCTGCAGCAGACTTGGAGTTGTGGATCCACAGGGGCTAAATAAATTGCCAGCAGTTTGCAGGCCTGCTTTCTGGGGTGGTCGGTTGGGGTGGATTTGGGTTAATCTTATTTTTGGACTTCCCTGCAGCAGGAGTAATCCACAGCAGAAACTTGGCAGTGGCTTTTGCCAAGTGGAAAATGGGGCCACTGGAGAGCTGGGAGGGCAAGTTGGGGTTTGGTGATCACCCAAGGCTTGATGTTTGGTTTTTTTTCTGGTTCACCCATTTATTTATTTATATATATTTTAACCTGCTGCTTTCCCTGTTTGCTTTCAGTTGTTGCCTGACGTGGAAAGCTCACACAGGATGAAGAGGAGCTCTTGGCTCTCCTAAATCCTTTGTCGGTGATTTGGAAGCAGCTTTTCCGCCATGTCTGGATCGACGCAGCCCGTGACTCAGAGCTGGCGCGCTGCTGAGCCGCGCTACCCTCCCCACGCCATGTCCTATCCCGTCCAGATTGCTCGACCACATGCGGTAAGGAGAGACATTTTCCTTCCCTACCCTCTAGGAGAGTAGGAGCTGTGTGGTGTCCCCCCCATTGCAGGGCCCGTGCTGGTCTCAGATGTGGCTGTTTGAGAGGAATCAAACCCGTTTCCGTGCCTGTGGTATTGGGATTTCATTGTTCCTCTCTCGTGGGATCCTCTTTTTTGTTTCTCCATATGGTGCTTTCAGCTTTTTCTCTTCTCATGGGTTCTGGCTCATTGCTTATGGATGCAGGAGTTCATTTGTCTTCCAAAATGAGGCACCCTTGGTTGAGTGCCTCAACCACTTTGTGGGGAGATGGTTTGAAATACAGGGAGTTCTGGTTTTGATGAAGAAAGGCTGGAGTGGGACTTCTGAGTGGGGTCCAGGATGGCAGGACTGGGAGGGATGGATGCAGGTTGGAAGAGGGGAGATTCAGGCTTGAGAGAAGAAAGAAGTTCTTTCCTGTGAGGGTGTTGAGACACTGGAAGGGGTTGCCCAGAGAGGTTGTGGATGCCCCCTCAATCTCTGGAGTTGTTTAAGGCCAGGCTGCATGAGGCATTGAGCAACCTGGTCTGGCGGGAGGTGCCCCTGCACGTGGCAGAATGGTTGGAACTAGATGATCTTGAAGGTCATAGAATCATAGAATAGTTTGGGTTGGAAGAGACCTTAAAGATCACCTTAAAGGTCCCTTCCAACCCAAACCATGAAAGGGTGGTTGACCATCTGAGTGTAGCTGGAGCATGTGGACTCCAGCCCTCTCCAGCTTGACCTTTTCT
This sequence comes from Turnix velox, assembly GCA_013400935.1. NCBI lineage: Eukaryota > Metazoa > Chordata > Aves > Charadriiformes > Turnicidae > Turnix > Turnix velox. The sequence goes on from VZTY01026706.1 coordinate 168,230, forward strand.
TGGTGTTGAATCTTGAGGGAACTGGCATCCTCTTCTGGTTCCAGCAAGGCCAGTCATTGGTCTTCACACCCGTGAGGAGCTCCTCCTGCTGGGCCATGAACCCACTGAGAGCCCTTTGGTCAGGAGATCAGCCCATCTCCACTTGATGTTCCTTGCTGGTGGTACTGGGGCAGGGCAGCAAGAAGAAAACAGAGCTCCTGACTTTATTCTTTTTTATCCTTATCTTGTTTTATCCATTTTCACTTCTCACATTTGACCCATAGTCTTGTCTCTTCTTGCATCAGTGCATAAGCTGGTGATAGTTTTTTGTTGACTGTCTTTCCTTCTATGCCCTGGAGCTCACACAGGTTGATTCACCTGGATTTGGCCTCTCCCTTCTGTGCTTTGTCACTCTCGTCTGTGCTTGCTCATCCTTGGGTGGTTGAATGTTTTAGATTTAAGCCCTTAACGGGAAAAACTCTCCTTAGTGGAGCAGCTTTAGTCAGCTCAAGCTGCTTAAATGAATCTTATTAGCTGCTGGAGCATGGCATACTCTTGCAAGGCTGCTCTTTGGAGACACATCTTGGTGGGTTATAGTGAGGTGATTGCTGTCAGGTAGGTGCTTGTAGCAGGAGTCAGGAGGAGACCTTTCTCGTGGTTATGTTTTTGACAGTGACAGCTGTTGAATGGCAAAATTCCCACTGGGATGATTTTTGAGTTTGACTTGAAAGCCTGGAAAATCCCCACAGTGTTAGTGAAGGATTGAAATTCCCTCATCTGCCCTCTTTGCTGGGCTTTGCCAGAGCAGGGCAGGGAGCAGAGCTGGGCTTTGGAAAGGCTTTGAAACAGAATGGTTAAGGAGGGCTCAGGACGAGTTTTTGGCTGCATTTGCTGGCTCATCTACATTGCTGAGGGCCTGCGTGCCTCTGCACAAAGAGGCTTTTCATCCTGGGTATGAGACATGCTGACCTGCCTCGATTTATGGGCGTTTTGATTCCATCAGTGAGAGCCTGTGTGTTCAGGAAGTGGGAGAGAACCAGAGCATTTATCTCAAAAAAGAAAATCCCAATTCTTTTTATCAGAAACCTGAGGAGCAGGTGTGCAAGATGTGCAGCTGTTGCGAAAGTCTGATATAAAAGCCTACCAAAGAAAAGGGTGGAGGTGGGATTTTAAAACAGTGTGAGAGGCTCCTAACCTTGGGAGTGTTGAGTCCTTGTCTCCTGAAAATCCTTTTTCTTCCCCTTGGTGTTGCAGCAGCCAGATGAACCAAGTGGGGCCGTTGTTTGCAAGTTCTGGGTTTCTCCAACTTGCCCTGCCCTCTGGCTAGAGTGAATACTGTTTTTATTCTGTCATATTAATGTTGGAAGAACTTGCTGGCTTTCACTTCTAGAAGCTATTTTTACAGTCTCGTGTAATCTTCTGAAGATATATGATAACCTTTTAGGTGTCTGTGTGCAGGAGAGGTTCCAAGCCAAGATTTCTTTGGATGGAAAGCTGAAAGGCTCCTCTCAGGAGCCCCACTCAATCCAAAGGCACCTTGTCTCTCCTTGGGGAGGGCAGGCAGAGCCTTTCTTCAAGCCTGTCCCTGCATGATCTGCCCCATTGCTCTCAGCTGTTTGCAAACACGTGTCTCCTGCTCGGCAGCGTCGTGAGCTGGAGCCTGGCCATGGCTCTGGGGCTGATCTCTGGTGGGGTTGCTTGGGAGAGGGAGAACCCATTTGCTTTGAAGTTGCTGCCTCTGTTTAATATTAAAAGCCCAGCAGTATTTGCTTGCATGTCTTGGCCAGGTCAGTTTTGTCACGGGGTGTGTTTGCACAGTGAGAGCTTGTTTGGAGGAAAGCGAGAGAGGCCAAAACCAACCCGACGCTGGCATGTTTTGCATCTCATTAGGGGTTTGGTTCTGGTTTGCTGCATTCCACAACATCCTTTCCTGGGAATTTGGGGGATTCATCAGCCCTGGGGATCCTTATCCTGGTGGTGGGAACGCCCTGGGTCAGCTCCCAGGCGCCTGCACGGGGCTGAGCCCAGCAGGGCAGCAAATGCTGGTATAATATAAATAAATAAGCAGAGTCCAACTGTGCTGGTTGCACCCAGAGAAATGCAGCACAGCAGGGAATGCCCAGCTCCCAAATGAGCCGTGACATTATTTTAGGCTTGGAGACACTTTATGAAAAGTGATTTAAAGGATTGCAGCTGTTCAATTTCACAGATGAGGCAAGTGAGAGAGGGGATGTTGTGAAGGGGCAGGAGGCAGTGGAAGCAGGATTGGGCGTTTTTCTCTCCCCGTTGAATCAAACCTGTAGGAGTGTCCAAGGAAATGAGGAAAAAGACTCATTTCAAGTGAGCAAACAGCAATATGCTTTGTACATATGGGTACTATCTATCTGCAGCAGGTTCCAGGAGTTAGTGCAGAGTTTGGAGCTGTGGAGAAGATCCAGTGCTGCTCGAGTGAGGATGTTTACTTGGCTGGTGGCAGCTATGGACAGGGGTGTAATCTCATGGGTCAGATCCAGAATGACCTCTTGGGTGGCAGCTAAAGGCAGGGCTGTAATCTCATGGGTCAGATCCAAGGTGACTTCTTGGGTGGCAGCTATGGGCCAGGTGTACTCTCATGGGTCAGATCCAAAGTGACCTCTTGGGTGGCAGCTAAGGGCAGGGGTGTTATCGCTTGGGTCAGGTCCAAAGTGACTTCTTGGGTGGCAACTACAGGCAGGGCTGTAATCTCATGGGTCAGATCCAAAGTGACCTCTTGGGTGGCAGCTAAGGGCAGGGCTGTAATCTCATGGATCAGATCCAGACTGAGCTCTGATGCAACAAACAGGCTCTTCCACAAGGTTGGTTGGTCCTTATTGGCATCAGGGTNTCAGATCCAAAGTGACCTCTTGGGTGGCAGCTAAGGGCAGGGCTGTAATCTCATGGATCAGATCCAGACTGAGCTCTGATGCAACAAACAGGCTCTTCCACAAGGTTGGTTGGTCCTTATTGGCATCAGGGTGTCCTCCTCTTCCACCTCCTCCTCACTGAGAGGCATCTGGTCCAAATAGCTGCCAGGGAGGCAGGATGTGAAAATGATCTGATGTTTTATAATGACCCTGGATTTAATTCCATCTTACTAAAGGACTTCTCATGAAAAAAAGACTTCTAAAGGGAAGAATGAAGCTTGATGAAAAGGTTCTGGTTTGTTTGATTTTCTTTGGGGAAAACTAAAATTGCCAGTAAGCAGCAGCTTCTTCTGAAGAGCTCTGCCAAAGTGTGGTTCTTGGCCAAGCTGCAGGGGAAATGGTTTTGGTTTCCATATTAATTAGCTGTAATGTTGGGGTGCTTGGTGGATTTCTCTCGTGTTTAGCTTGGGAACAGAGGAATTGTTTGAATACTCTGTGACCTTTAGCTAAAGGTGAAAAAAGCCATTACTTACACGCTTAACCTTCTAATGTGCCCCAAGTTCATGCTCTCTCAAAAGGAACTTTTCACATGAAGGATGTTCATTTTCAGACAACCTGCAGACGTTCTGTAAACAGGTCAATGTCCCTCTGTAGTCTGTGTCCCCTTTTCCTTTTAAAGCACGTTTGTGATCAATACTCCCTGGGGACAGAAGGGTTCCCCTCTTGTCCTCCCCTGTGGATCCAGTTTCTTGCTGTGTCCTCCTTACCCATCATCCTTCTCCTGCAAGAGCTGTTGAAATTTTGGCACTGCAGTAGCATTGCTCTGGAGATGCAGGCTGGGGCTGCTGGCAGAGGGATGTCCACAGCAGGAGATGCTGGGTGTAGGGCACACAAGGTGTCCTTACATGGCGCTGTCTGTGCCAAAACAGCTTCTAATTTTGTGGTGCTTTTTAGTGTTTTACAAACTAGAGATGCCAAATGGGTTGGGGGATTAGTAGGATTGGGGTATGAACATGTGTGTGCAATTTGTGCTTCATCATCACCTGAGTCCCCACTGGGGAGCACCATTTTCACCCTACAAAGCCTCAGCCAGGCACTCAGAGGTGTCCAGCTTGCCTCAAGTGCTGATGAGCCCTGTTCCCTGCTCACTGCTCAGCTGAAATGGCAAAGGGAGCTTAAATTAACCCTTCTGCTCCAGCTTTGAGACCTTCATGCCCCTTCCCTGTCCTGTCTGGGAGTAATTCTTCCATTAAACTCCCCATTTGTAAAATCCCACTTGTCCAGGAGTGTCCCAGCCCAGGGTTTTTTGGACCATGAACTTGCTCATCTGTCTAATTAGGAGAAAAAGGGTTGTTGCAAGCTCATGTCTTCATTTGGTGTCCTAACCAAATGGTGGCCTGGGGGACATTTAGTGCATTCCCTGCCCAGACTCCTGCTCCTCCCAGCAGGACTAGTTAAACCTCGAGTATTGCTGCTGGAAGGTGCTGTAAGGAAGTACAAGCTCTTGAGATGACAGGAGCAAGTTCCTTTGCACAGTGACACGGTTGATGTGGCAAGGTGACACCAGGTAAGCCTGCAGAGAGGCAGTGTATTTTGCATGACAGACATGAGGCACCTTTGCTTCTGTGTTGGTTTTCCTTGGAGCAGTTATTCACACTTTTATCTGCTGGAAGCAAAATGCCAGTCTGTGTCTGAGCTCCAGGAACTAGCAGAACGGAAGAGTTGATGGTGCCAAATGCTAAAATCCCCCAGGCTGCAGAGAACCTTCTCCAGCCACCTCCAAGCACAGAGAAAAGCCTCCTGCTACCAGCTGCTCAGCTGAGCAGGGGACAGTTCGTGCCAGGGATTCTCATTCCCAGTTCTGCCTGCTGGGCTCCAGATAGTGTTTTAAGGAACAATGTGGAAATCAAAAACATACCTTGGAAATACTGACTCTGATCAGGTCTGTTGCAACAACTTGATGCAATCTCTCTTGAAGTACCTTGAGGTGGCTGGTGAAGGATTGTCTGAGCTCCCAGCAGATCTGGGAAAACTGGTTTCCTGCTGTGGGACTGGGAGAGCATGGAGGTGAAGGAAGAGGACACCTAATTCCCTGCCCAGGGGTCTGTCTCCTATTGCCAGGAAGAATTTGGCTTACAGCAGTTTGTGTTTAAAGCTCATTTTCTCTAGGATACGGCCTTTATCCAAAACAGTTCTTTTTCTTCAAGCTACTGTAAACTTCTCTGCTTGCTCTCTAATCCACTTTTTGGATGTGATTTGATGCAGAGGTTGTGGCTGGTTGATGTTCTTTGTTGCTTTCAAGACTGTAAATCCCCAGGGAAGAAAAAAAACTTCTTCTCCATATGTGGTTTGGCAACAACAGAGACCCACTAAAGCCACTTCTGGAGGCACAAAGCATTAGCCTGACTCTACTTTTGCAAGATTGGAGGGCTTTTGATGGTTGTCACAATCACCATATTTATTAAAAATAACGAGCAATTCATACTATTTGACCTGAAAGATTTGCAGTGGTGGTGTAAGAAGTGTAGAAGAGATGTGGAAAGATAAAAGGGTCCAACATGGACCTGTAGAGAGGTTGTGGGTTGTTTGGGAAGCATGTGTGATGGGGGACTATGCTGTAGAGTAGATGCAGTGCTGAGCAGAATAGTCTGCTAGTTTTAAAGTGGAAGCTTTTGGGTTTGTTGAGTGAGAAGAGCTGCTTACCCTGTGTGGGTATTTGTGACCTCAAGTGGCTTCAGGAAGTAGAGCACCAGGCACTAGGAGTGGAGAAGGATCATGATGGGTCATTCTCAGCTCAAAGGTGCCTGGATGCAACTGCGTCCAAAGTCTTGTGATGGACAGAGGCTCAAAAGCAGCTCTTTAACAGATGTGCTGCTGCTCTTTGTGCACCTCTGGCTGCTGAGGCTGGTGTCTGGCTCCAGCACCCGGCACCAGGCAAATCACTGGGAAGCCACAGCAGCTGAGAGCTGCCCCAAGTGAGACGTGACATCTCCATGAATGGCATATTCAGATGGGACAGCTAAACACCACTGGTGGCCCCAGTTTGCCAGAGAGATGGGGGGAGAGGGTGCTGGGCAGGATGTGTTACTGTGCAGCTGGTACAGACACGGAGGGTGCTGGTGGCAGACGTGGCCTCAGTGTGGGGACAGCAGCAGCAGCAATCGGTGCCTTCCAGGAAGGGGCCACGAGCACTGTGGTCACCTCCTAAAACAAAAGGCCAAGTCAGCAGGCTCTGAGAGATGGATGGCAGAGAGACTGTGTCGGGACAATGAGGGCATTTGTCTTTTCAGCACATGTTGCATCCCTGTAGGCAAGATAAAAATGCCTGTATTCAGCCAGGTTTTTATTACTGACCTTATCTTCAACAGTGGAGCTGATTGTGGAGGAGCTGTTGTTTGGGGTTTTTGTTGTTAATTTTTCTTTTTTTTTTTTTTTTAAATCTGCAGTGAGGTCCTGCCAGGGCTTTGGGGAGGAAGTGAAGCAGACAGTAATGTACTTGTGGACAACCTGCTTTGATCAATAACCACCTCCTTTGCACTTCAGCAGAGATTTCCTATAGCAGGGGATGGCTGCTCTTGGCTGGGGTGGCTGAAGGTGATGGGCTGCATGCCTTGCTGTTCCCCTCTCAGCCCTTGCTGTGCCTGGAGGTTTTGGATCGATGGCTCTGCTGGCTCCTGGTTCCTCCTGAATCTTTCTCCTTTCTCTTATCTGGATTGTCTTTGGGGAAAAATGGTTTTCTCCAGGCAAAGGCTAAAAAGTACATTTCTCGGTCTGATGAGCAGCTGCTGTGCTGCCAGTGCCAAGGGGTATCCAGGCACCAGAGAGCTTTTCCTTTTTATTGCTAAAATAGGTCATGCTCACTGCTGGCAGAAAGGGATTTGAAGAATCAACTTCTTTTCAAAGGTCAGGATGTATAAATCCAGGGGTGAGGGGCATCCCCTTTCTCCAAGAAAGCTGCTGGAGTGGTTGCTTTGGCCACCCCACCTTAGACTGGAGAGCTGTTCTACCCACCTCATGGGTGTCACCAATAGTTGTCCCAGCCTCCTGCTGCCCCAGGGTTGCACCAAGGAACTCAAGAAGCATCTTATTGCACAGATTAAATCACTTGGATGATCAGAGGTCCTTCCTTGCAGGTTTCAGGTTGGCATACAATACTCTGTGGCACCGAAGCCACAGTCTGTGGGGTTAGCATCAGCTTCCAGCATGTCACATGTGCTCCTCACAAGCAGCAGGAACAGGCCAGGCATCTCCTTCTGAAATTTAGATAAGGGATGATTTATAAATTGTGAAATAAATAGGGATGCTTTGGCATTGTTTTTTGCTCACTATTCAGTCCATGCCATTATTGATCAGCCTCGTTTAGGCTGACACTTGGGAGTGCTTCAGCAGAAACAGCACGTCGTTAAGAAATAAAAATTATTTCCAATGCAAGGCTGGGCAAGATTGTCATGAACAGCCCACGACATAATCCTTGGTGGGGGTGGTGGTGCAGAGCTGAGATTTGCTCTGGGGTGAGCACACACAATGCCCTGGGCTGTTTCCCAGCCTGCCAAAGGTGGTGAGGACAGTGTGGGACAGCTGGGGAGCTCTGCAGGCGAGGCGTTGCCTCTGCCTGATGCCATGATTAGAGGTGACTGATGGCACAAGTGCCACCCTCTTCTGGGGAACCGGCCCAGCTGGCGGATGTGGTGTCTGACCCCGGGACTGCTCCTCCTCAGCGTCACTGCATGACAAGAGCTGGTGGTTTTCTAGAGAAGCTGTTGCTGTCTTTGCAGCCAGACTCAGCAGGGAGCTCCAGGTTGTTGCTTTCTCAGCTGGAGCAGTGGTGAACAACAGGGGATGGATCTGGATGCTTTGGGCTGCTTGAGCCGTGCTGCAGGTGCTCATCTGGCTGCACTGTAGGTAGGTCCCCAGGGGTTTGCTCCAGAGCTGTTTTCCAAGGAAGCCACAAGCACTGGGTGTTTGCTCTTGCTTCTCTGCTGGTGGGAGGAATAGAGGAGGAGCAGTTTTGACTTTCTGTTGCAAGACCAGCTCCAGGCTTCCTTTCTGCAGGCCTGGTGTTCCTCTGAGGTCTTCTCCTTGGGGGTTAATTCTTCCAGCAGTGGGAATGCTGTCTGGATGGGGCAGTCAGTAGATGCTTTGTCTGTACGGATGGAGTTGAGAGAGAAGGGTGAGGGCTGCTGTTGGCTGTGGCATAGCTTTGTCTGGCTCTGGGTGCTGTGGGTCAGTGTCTGTGGGTGCTTCCAGTGTCACTCTCAAGCCTCCTTTTCTTCCTCCTTGTTGGGGTCAGGCAACCCAGGGGCAGCAGCTGTGGGCAGGGGAAGGAGAAATGAAGCAGCAGCAAGTGCACAAGCTGAGAAGAGAAAGCAAGAGAGGCAGAAGAGCTGCCTGAAGTTATTAGTGTGTGGGTTATCCTGGGGTCAGGGGATGGAGCAGAAGATTTCACTGGAGACATCATGGTAGGTGAGGCAGTGGGCTTGAAAGCTTTGGAGGGAAAAAAAAAAAGTGAGGAGAAAAGGCTTTTGTTTTTCTTCTGCTGGGCTATATATGGCTTTGTGCTGCTGAGGGTTTTTCTATAATGCTGCAACCAGTCTCTTGGCTTTAGAAAGTTTAATTAGCGTATCTAAATGAGTCTGATAGGCTCAGGTTATTTAGGGTCAGAGGATTTTCCAGACTGGGGAGGGAGAAAGCACTCTTGGCACTCCCAAATCAAGTAACATCACAAAAGACCTTGAGAAAGGGGTTGCTTTCACCAGCACTCCAGGCAGGGGCAGTGTGGATGTGTCCACCCTTCCTTGCTGGAATCAGAGGACACTTTTGGCACCTCTTGGCTGGGTCCAAGCACCTCTTTAGTCTGCTCCATGAAGGAGTGTATTTTAATGAGGCTGATGGTCTGGGCCAGGGCAGTGAGCCAGCATGGTGTCATACCAGGTGGCTGATGAAGGACAAAGACAGCATTGCATTTATGGGACTGGAAGATGGAGGTGACTCAACACTGCACTTGGATGCCAGGCTGCTCCCAGTGACAAGGAGCCAACCTTCTTTGCTTGGCTTGATGCCTTTCACAGTTCTCCCAGTTTGCTCCTAACATGGACCCGCTTGCCCCTGGGCAAGTGCAGACTGGCTGGGCATCAGTGAGTGGGTTGTGGCAGCAGCAGGAGGCACCAGAGCCAGGGATGTGCATTGTGAGATGGTGCTGGGAGTCAAATATCTCTTCTGTGGGATCCTGCCAGTGCTCCAGAGTAGAGGTGGTTTGGGTACCTGTGGTTCTGGACCAATTCTCCCCAGTTAGGATGAGCCTTCCAACTGCTTATGAGGCTCCTGTCGTGCCATCATTTGGATTGGCTTCCATCAGAGAGGATGGGTACCCCAGGGACTGACCTGGAGGGGTGCCAGGAGGGAAAGAATGAGCAGAAGGTAGAGTTGAGCACAATTTGAACAAAAACTAGCAAAGCAGTGGAGAGGAAAAGGAGCAGTGCATAGCTTGGGGCTGCCAGCTTTTCAGTTGCTTTATTTCAGGTGTCTTCTAGCTGCCCTTGAGCAGGTGCCAAGGCTGTGTTAGAAATTTTAGGTCAGGATTGGGGACTAAATGATGCTTGTGCTTTGGTGGTGGGAATTAATGTGGCACCTGCTGGTCACAGCTCCATTGTCCCTGCCCGCTCCTGGAAGCTGCAGTGGCACTGGCAGCAAGCTGCCTCCTGACACATGACTTCAAAACACTGCTAAACAAAATTTGGAAGCCTCTTCTGAAGGCAGCTCGTAAACCTTTCCAGCATTTGCATTTTGAAAAACACAGAGCTCACAGTGCAATTTGCTGTAGTGACTCTCTGAGCAATTAAACCACCTACATCCTGCCAGGTCTCCCGCAGTTCCTTTGACAGTTCATCACAGGGCACAGAAATTTGTCAATTTTAATCCACCTCACTAATTTTCAGGTTATGTTTTCTTCTGGTAAAAGCCAAAGCTGATGTGAGTGAAGCAGAACAGGTCAGAGCATGTTGGGCGATGTCTGGAGACATCTGAGCTCCACTGGCAATTTTCTAACGGGGAATAGAGGAGGAAAAGGCAAAGCTCAGCCGAGTGTGGGCAGAGGGAAAAGGAGTAGCAGATGGTTTTCAGGACATGCAAGAGCCTTTTTGTGTTTTTTCTTCTCAAAGGCACAGCCTTCAAGCCTCCCAGACGGGTAATTCTTGTTTATACACCCACAGGAGGTGACGGTCCTGGTTGTGGGCCTGTTGGTTTGTCTTCCCAGACGTGGTGTGTTTGTTTTGTATGTGGATATCAGGAGCTGCATCGCTCTTTTTGAAAATTTAATTTAAAACCAAGATGAGTGCAAACATGGGGAAGCTTTTGTAGGAAGTGACTGTGCTATAGGTTGGTTTGACAGGCTCCTTCACTTCAGATCCCTGAGTTTCTTGCATCTGGTTGTGGTTGGACTTGGGGCATGTTCTACGCTGAAGCTCCTCAGAACTTCCTGTAGGGATAAAGAAAAAGCAGCATCACCTTAACACTTGGATTTGCAGCAGAAGAGGAACATCCCCATGGGAATGAGTAGATGATATCCCAGTCATGCCCTCCTTACATTGCAAGAACCTGTCTGAAGACTCTTGTTTCTCCGCAGCTCAAAAATTTCCAGGCAAGAGGTAGAGACCAGAATAGGAGCTGGAAGAGGTCCCAGGTTCCTGATGTTTCCCAGGATCAGTCAGAATAGAAAAGCAGCAGCATTTTGCCATTGCCTGATGCTAGGGAGAAATTAACCTGACTCCAAAAACTGGTTTTATTGATCATATGTTTCATTTTAGTCTTCATTTTTTTCTTTTTGAGGGACTTGGAGGTTTTGGGGTTTTTTTGTTCCAGTTGAGAACTGTTGAAAATAGACTCCTAGGTGGGAATTGTTCTTCTAACATAAATTTCTGTCAGTGTTACCAGGGATATTTTGGGAAAGTGCTTTCTGTGCCATAGCTGAAGGTCTTTGTTAATTAGATGATTAGGCTCCTGGTCAAGCATCTATCTGCAAACAAAAAATAGAAGTTGAATGTAGCTGCTAAAATACAGTAGCTGGAATCAGTCTGTGGCACAGAGCAGGAGGGCTTCTTATTTAATTAAAATCAGGAACATACTGTACTGTACTCTCCAAGGGTCAAGGAACAAAAGGGACATACACATAATAAGTAGCAAACTGTCCTTTCAAACCTCTTGAGCACAGCTCAGGGGAGCTGTGTTTAAAGGGACACTCCCAAGATAAGGTTTGTCATTTCTCTTCTTTCCTATTTTTTAATTTTCTTTTTTTCCTTTCTTCGTACCGCTGCGTGGATTATTGAAGCTTAAAGCATCCTGTGACTTTTCATTTTCTTCTTAACCTGTTCTTCCTCTTGGATTTGAAGCTAATCATCAGAGCTGTTCACATGCCAAAAATCCGCGTGTGTTTGCCTGGCAGCTAGGTTGAGCTTACTGGGGTCCTGTCCCAGTAAAAGACTGAAGGCTTACTGGACCAGGGCTGAGCCATCATCCCAACATGTTGTGGGACTGGGGCTTACTGGGAACCCTTTTGGGGAAGGGGAGGCATTGAGCTGTGCGTGATCCAGCACCTAAATAAGGGTTTTTAAGGTCTCTTGCAGCATTATTGAGCTATTGGAGAGGGTCCAAAGAAGGGCCACGAAGATGATCAAAGGGTTGGAGCAACTGCCCTATGAGGACAGGCTGAAGGAGTTGGGGTTGTTCAGCCTGGAGAAGAGAAGGCTCAGAGGGGACCTCATAGTAACTTCTCAGTACCTGAGGGGGTCCTACAGAAAGGCAGGGGAAGGAATTTTTAACATAATATCGGATGGGAGGACTAGAAACAATGAATATAAATTACAGGGGGATAGATTTAGACTAGACATAAGGAAGAAATTCTTTACAGTGAGGGTGGTGAAACACTGGAACAGGTTGCCCAGGGAGGTTGTGGATGCCCCATCTCTGGAGGTGTTCAAGACTAGGCTGGACAGGGCACTGGGCAGCCTGATCTAGTGGGAGGTGTCCCTGCCTATGGCAGGGGGGTTGGAACTCGATGATCTTTAAGGTCCCTTCCAACCCAAACTATTCTATGATTCTATGATTACTGGGGTTCACAGCTTGCTTGGAAGTTTCCACCAGCCTAATGAGCTCTTCTGTGCTTGTTCCTGCAGGATGTGTCACTGTTGGAGTACCAGCATCATTCCAGGGATTTTGCTTCCCACCTCCCGCCGGGGTCTATCATGCAGCCACAGCGGCGGAGGCCATCCCTGCTCTCTGAGTTCCAGCCAGGAAATGAGAGGTACCAACTCCCCCCATATCCCCCCCAACAGCCACAGGCATCCTGGCTGTGTGAGTGAGTGTGTGTGCAGTGCCCTGACGCAGAGAATGGCTTTGTGAGACCTTGGGTGATGTTTCTGCTGTGTGTCACTTGCTGGCTGTGCTCATCCTCGGCTTGCTTGTGCTAATTGCAAGTGGCACTTTGCCCTCTGGTTTCTTCTTTTGCTCTGTCATGAATTTTAAAGACGTCTTAAAAACCCCATACGACAACAACAAAAGAAAAAAAAAAAACCAACAACCCACCCCAGTACTTCTTTGAAGCTCCACGTGGCTGTGTCTGGTTGCACTGGGCTTTCCTTAATATGGAAAACAACTCTGTGTGGTTGGGTTTGGTCTGTGGTTCCTGAGGATGAAGGGAAGAGTGAGAAGAACTGATTTCCACCAAGCATCTCTGTTTTGTCTTCTCATACTCTTCCTCCCCACATTCATTGGGTTGGTTTCTTCCTCTGCACTTCCCTGGCTACTTTCTCCAAGCTGCTTTTTTTTTCCTTATCTCTCTCACTGCTCTCCCCACGTCCCCATTCTCTTTCCCATGAGAGGCTGGTGGTCTTTTTGAGTGTTACAGGCAGGTGCTGTGGATGTTTTAACCACAGGATCTACTTTATGCTGAAGGCCATTATTCTCACTCTCTGTTTCATCACAAAATGCTGTACTCTCACAGCTGTTTCTCTTCTGCATTTGATGCTCAGTGGTTTTGGAAAAAAATGGCCTGGAAGTGAGATAAGAGCCTTGCCACACATAGATTTATGCAAAGCTTTTTTTTTAATGCTTATTCCTTATTTGAACAAAGAGTAAAACTGGTGTGGAGTTACAGAGATGAATCTGCTCCTCCTAAAGCTGTAATTAAGGGACAGGAGAAAGAAAGACCTTAAGGTGCTGGATGTGTAAGGACATAGATGCAGACATGACCCTCTTTTTCTGGCAGCATGGTTCCATCTTGATGCTCAGCAGAAATAAACTCATGGGAATTTGGAGGCAAAAAGCAGCTCCTCAAGTAATTTTTGCATCAACCAGAGGGTGTGCTCCTCTGGATTGTGCCTGGTGTGTGGAGGGGGATGTCACCTCTTATAACTCATCATTTATTGCAGTGTGTGGCATTGCCTGGGCTGGCTTTGGTTTCTCAACGCTGGGATTTCTCAGCATGGAGTAACGTGGTGAGGCTGGAAGTGGGTCAGGTTCAGCTAAATTTGGGGGAGGTGGGTAAAGAAGACCCAGCAAATGTGTTCCTGCCTGGTTTTGTTTTTTCACACTACTTGTGGTTTGCAAAGCAGAGAACCAGTTCTGCTCTCCAATAAAGTGAAGGTTTCAAGGGCTGAGTGTGGTGTTTTTAAAAATAAAGTATCTTGATTCTTCCTTGTAACTAAAAAAACACACTTAGAGTCTGCTGGACCACATGTCTGATCTGTTGTGGCCATCCAAGCATCTCTCTTTGGCTCAGAAATTCTGCAAACTTGTTTTTGTGTTGTCAATCACATGAACGTGGGTAACTGTTAATTGAGGTTGTCAGGTCTGGTTACACACACAAATGCTTTTTGTGATTACTTTGAATGGTGAAGTTCTGGCATGCTGTAAAAATAAACTTTTTTTTTTTTGGTAACGGGCCCAACTTATATTTCATCCCTCTTCCCTTTAACATGCAAAAAAACTGAACTTTTGCAAAAATTATACTGGGTAATAAAGCTAAAAATACCACACAAATGTTCAGCTCGCTTGGCATCTTGTGCCAGAATTGCTGGGATATAGACTCATTAAAAAACATTTGGGGGCATCTGGGGATGCAGGATGGGGGGGAGGGGAGGGAGTCTGCAGAAATTTTCAATCCAGTGTAATTAATTACTGGAGCTGCATTGGGGTTAGGGAGGTGTTAGCCTGTTTTGCAGGGCCAAGAACTGTTTCTCTGCATCTTTAAGCTCTAAACTTAAAAATTTACCCTGTGGGACTTGGCTTTGAGGATCTGCTCTAAAACACCTCGTGATGTAATTGCTCACCCAAGGGTTTCTGGGGTCCTCGAGGGCTGAGACCTTGGAGGTTTTGGGGTAGGTTGGGTTGGTCATTGATGCCCACCCCCAAAAATAGCTCCAGCTCTGCTCTGGTCAGGGGAGGGTGATGGAAGCAGCCATCCCTGCAGCTGAGTGCCCTTGGCAGGTTCACGCCGGGCACATCTGCGAGTGCTTTGGCTTTGTTCCTGGGCTGGATTGATGGGTTTGAGCAGAGGCAGCTGGCTCTCACTGAGGGGCTGGGGAGGAGGGAGACACAGAAGGCAAACAAATAATGTCCTCAGTGTGGGCACAGGGCATAAATAGAGGAATAAACAGGGGTGTGTTGTGCCTGAAAGGGGGACCCTCAGGTTGGTTCCCCACCTGGCATGGGGGTGGTGGTGGGTGCAGGATAATCCGTGACTTGAAGTGTGTGTTGGGGAAGGGGAACCCATCCAACCACCCCCATGGTTTTAGGTGTTCAGAGGAACCAGCCAGCCTGCTGGTTGTTGTGGTGACTGATGTTCTTCCAGGATCACTCCTGTCCTTAAAGATACCATTTTGTGAGTCCAGTGCAAGTTAATTGTGGCAAATTTGACACCATCAGTGATGGAGCCCTGTGCATGTTCCCAGATCCCTGCTCTACCATCACCATGCCTCACACTGACTTAGACCCCTGCCTGAAGCCTGGTGAGCATGGTTCAGCTGCTTGATCCCAGTTTCCCTGAGCCCACCTGCCCAGTAGGTGGCTGCTGTTAGCCCTCTTCTTTTATAAACCTTGGGGATTCACTTCCCTCTCTTAGTCTTGGAGGGGTTATCCCCCAGACTGTATTTATTTTCACCTTGGTACATCACCCCCGAGAGTTGTCATCACCCTTTGGTGGATGAGCAGAGACTCGAACACCCTGTGCATCAATTCTGGCTTGGAAGAAGGAAGGAGAACTTGCACCACTCCAAGTCTTTTGCTGCAGGGAAAGTTGGCTCTGTCTGTCTTTGCAGGGATGTGCTGCTTTCCTTGATGGTTTTTTTGGTAGCAGGCTTTTTCTTGGAAGGATCCACAGCCTCCCCTTGAGCTTGTTCAGTTGGCTGTGCCAACTGGACTCAGGAGCGAGGAGAAGTATTTCAGGATCTGCTGTTGGTACAAGTCGTACCATGAATACTTGCAGAGGAATGTCATGGCAAAGTGACAAGGATTAAGAGGTTTTTTTTCCCTTCTTCTATATATATTTTTTTTTTTTTGGTCTACAAAATAAGTGGGAAAAACTGGGTTGAGTGCTAAGTGGCAGGTGCCAGTGGAGTGAGAGGTCTGAATCACAGAATGGGGATTTTTTTCTGACTTTTCACATGTGTTAGGATTTTAGAGCAAGGATATGTATTAATGTATGAATGCTGGGGTGGATAATGGCTTCTCTGGCAGAAAACTTGTCTGTAAATAAGTGGGATGCATGTTAGCATGGTATATTCCACCTTTATCCAGAAGAAGATGAGTCACTATTTTCATGGGAGATTATTTTCCCTGTTGATGGGGGACCATGGGCTTTCTTGGAGCTTTTTTGCTCCTTGATTCTGAGGAGCTGGGGGGAGTTTGCCTGGTGTTGATCTTCAGGATGACGTTTAGGATACATCCAGCAGCTGCTGTGTTTCTGCAGCCATCTGAGATGGCCATGTGTGATACAGCATGGGAGCAGCCCTAATTACTCTGCTCGGTGAATGTGATTAATCCTGCTGGCAGAGGAGCCCAGGGAGTGGTGGTGGGGAGCCAGGGTGGTGTGTGTGGCCACTGGAAATCACATGCCTCTCTCTCTGTCTTCATCTGTGCTGGGCCAAATGGCACCAACTGCTCCCGATTTAACAGCGTGACTGATCCCATCTTATTTATGGCCTTTAATTAAGTTTCCATTTTTAAAGGTGACCCTTTCCTCTGGAGCTGAGTGGTGGTGTGTGTCTGAAATCCCTGCAACCACACATCTCTGTGTCTTTCTGTGCTTAGAATGACTTTCTGGGAGCAACACTTTTTCCTTCCCCATAAATGAATGTGGGGAAATAATGACTGGAAAGGACAGATGCTGGTGTGTAGACACTTGGTGGTAGTTTGGTCTCACAAGTGACTTCTGCTCTGTGTGGCATGTCCATGAGTGGACATGGAGGGTGAGTGAAGCTCCATGAGGGATGTAGAGACTCTGAGCTTTGTGGAATGGACCACTGTGCCCTGGCAAGGACATGTAAGGAGAAACCTGGGTTTTGATTGGCTGGGATGGAGGATTAAAAGCTCACGAAGCAGCTTTCCTCTGTCTAGTCTTCAACTGGTTTTATTTTAAGGGAGGAAAGGTGGTCTTGTAATGTGAGCAGCAGCCCTGATGAAATATAGGATGCCCCTCAGGGTGTAGGATGTTCAGGGTGTGCTCCAGCCACCCAGGACAGTCAAAAGAGTTTTCCTGTGGTGCCCTGGGTTTTGGATGCCTCTAGAAAGCATGTGGAAGAGCTTGTGGAGAGGCACAAATACTCCTAATTACCCTGCTTCAGGCCATCCCACACCTTTTGGCTTGAGAAAACAGTCCTGCTGCTGGCAGAAGATACTGGGGGATATGGGAGCTCCACCTTCCCCACCTGAACAGGCTGCTCTTCCCATGTCCTCTGTAGTTAAATGTGATGGTTTTTCTCCTTCTCCACCTGTACCACAAAAGGAATATGTCAGCTGGCCCCGTGTGTGTTTTTCTAGCTGCCTGGTAGCAGGTTTGCTTCTAGAAACCCTCCAGTTTCTCTCTTTATCAAGTTTCAATTTGCCCAGTCTCCTGCTCTGGCTACCATTAGCTGTAAAGTGGTTGCTGAAACCTCTGATGAGTCTTAGTGTTGCCTATAAATAATTCACTCCAACACTAATGGTTTTCTATATTACATGCTCTCAAAAGCATTTTATTGTCTGTCTGTACCTATGGGGGCTGAAGGCTTGGTTGCTTTTTTTTTTAAAGCTTATTTTTGGAGACAGTTTCCCACCAAACCATCTCAGCCAGAGGAAATAAACAGTTGCAGTGAGGCGATGGTTTGTCTTGGTCCTGATTCTGAGAGGCAGCAAGAGCCAGTTTTCCAGCCCCATTATGTTGTTTGGCCCCACCAATGCAAGGAACAATATTTGCAGATGGGAGCAGAACTTCAAATGTGCCCTTGATGGGAAGTTGGTGAGAACCAACTCAGAGCCACTGCTGGTGTTTTGAGCCCTTGGTGCAGGTGGCATGTCTTCCTGAAGTCAAGCTGGGTTCAGCTGCTTGATGGATGGAGAAATGGGAAGGTTTGGAGAGCAGAGGAGGGTTGTGCTGCCTTCAAAGAGGTGGGTTAGTGAGGTGGGAGAGTCCTTGTTGACCTCCTCAGAAGTCTGTTATTTGTTTCACTCCAATTTGGCTTTGGCAGAGATAAAAAGTAAGATCCATTTTGGTCTCATCAGGGCTCCTCTTGTAAGGGCAGCAGTGGAGTTCTTTTTGATGCTCTTGCAGGAGAGAGATGTTCTCAGCTTCCTCCATACCCAGCTGGCAGTCATCCCCTTTTTCTGACCCATCTTGTGTTGGTTATGGTGGAGGTATAATGTAGCAGATGATGTTTTCTCAGGTCCAACTGGCTCACACACACTGGATTGAGTTGCAGATGTCCCACAACTGCTGTAGGATTTGATCTGCTCATACCTTCCTAACACCCCATGTGATCTGTTGAGGGAACAGCCCCAGAGAATGAGTAACGTGGCCCTGCAGCTGTTAGGGTGCGATTAGTTTGTCAGATTAGTAATAAACCAAAGGTCTAATCTTGGGTTATCTTGGTCTTCTGGACTGGGACCTGCCCAGAGCAGAGCTGTGGGCGGATGGCTGGATGTTGGGGCCAACCCTGGGAACCAGCCTTGGTGTGTCAGCACATTTCACACCTCCCTGCTCATTTCAAAGTAGTTCAGTCTTTGTGGTGAAGGACTCCAGGTGAGGACTAACCTGTCCCACTTCATAATTAACACTGGCTTTTGGTTTATTTCATTTAATCATGTGTAATTCACATGCCATTAAAAACACTCCTTCCCATCAGCCAAGTTAGGAGTCTCTGGAATAAACCAGCCAGGTGGGAGCTATTTGGAAAGTGCAGCAAAACCCCAAACTGGAGGTAACGGGAGGGGGGTTTTTTGGCAGGGTTATTTTTACACTGACAGCACTGTGCTATAGAAATCTCTTGTCAGGAGCTGGCCGCAGGTGGGGATGTAAAAAGGGAGAGGTGTGAAGGTTTCAAGCAGGAAGGTTTGTGTTCGTGGCCAGGATGGACCAAGTGGGTTGTGTCAGGCAGAGCAATCTCAGGAGCGGCTGGAAATTCCACTGGATAAAGTTAATAGCTGTTCCAATGGATGTGGAAATGGAAATAAAATAGCACCCTATAACACTGCAGCTGCTTTCCCCAGTGTGGCCCCTGCCTTGCTGTGACTTTGTAACACTGGATATTGCTCTTATCTTAAAAGTACATGGCTTTTATTTTCTTTTTCCTGAGCGCAGCAGTTGTGTAGGGCTGTGACAACTGCAGAGGTCTCAGAGCTGTCCTCTGGCAATTAGCAGCTTCTTCGTAATGTGGCTTTAAAAAAAAAAAAAAAGTGCAAATAAATACATCTCATTTTTAATTGCCTCAGTATAGCAGAGCCTGGGGTGTTAAAATATTCCAACACCTGCCCAGCTCAACAGTTGCTTATTGTTAGTGGGTTTTAGAGCAGAGCCCACACTGTGGCAGGAAGGGTTGGCATGAGGACTTGGGAGAAACCAGCAGGAAACTTGAGAGGTGCCACAGGGTATTTCTGGACTTGCTGAGAAAAGCTGAGGCCCATTTAATGTTTGAAAGTGTTGGCAGGTGAAGTGAACTGCCCTTCACTGCTCCAAAAAGTCCTCTGCCTGAGCTGTGCCTTTGCTTTCCTGTAGTTTGGCAGCCAACATGGCAAAGGCAGTGCTGAGCATCCATCCCTTTGCTCCCTCTTCCCTGGGGAGGAGGAGGAAGAGGATGTGCTTGATTCAGTTTCTATGTGTCAGCAGCAAAGCTGCTGCTGCTGCTGCCTGAATCCCAGCACTGGCCACCTGTGCCAAACCAACAGCAGCAGAATTTTGTCTTCATGACTGCTGTTGATGTTTAAATTAAAAAATAATTGAAAAAGAAATAGAGAAAAAACTGTAATTTGCTGCCTGGAGTAGGGTGAAGTTCTGTGTGCTGCTGTGGGAAGGACAGAGGGCTTTGCCCAAGGTGTTGTTCTGAGGAGGTGGCTTTCACTAGGGCTTTTCCTCTCCCTGGATGGGATCTGCAGCTGTTACAGCTGCTGGAAAGGCTCCTGCTGACCCCAGAGGGCTCTGAGTCCTTCCCTTTTTGTCATCCTCTCCAAAATACTTAATTAGCTAGGTAGAAATGTACGTCAGCAGTTGCCGTTGGTGGGTGGGGGCTGATTGATGCCCAAGTTCCCCCATCTGTTGTACTTGCTCTTGACAAAACCCATCCCCTCCCTTCCTCCACTTCCAGTAGTTTCAAAGGTTTTTTAGTTTGTTGTTGTTTGGTAACTGGGGAGGTTACTTCACCAAGAGAACATGAACAGTCTTGTTTAAGGGAGAAAGGAGGGGGGGAAATGTAATATTATTTTTTCCCCAAACTTTGAATTTCCCGTGCTACTTCTCTTTCATTAAAATTTTAAAGAGACAATTCTGCTTGAAGTGTTAAAAACACACCCTTGGAGCTGCTGCAGCAAAGCTGATCCTTGGGCATAGTAAAAGGTTTAATGTATTTTTGCAGGATCCCTTTACAATTCCCACCAGAGAATCCTGCTGGGAAAAACAGAGCTGAAGAAGAAGAAAAATAAGCTATATGTTAGCTTTGCCTTTCTTTTTTAAACCAGTCTCAATTTCCAGGTATTACTAACTGTGTCCCATTTAACAGGTGAAACAGATTTGAGCCCAGTGTGACTTGTTGCTGCAGTAGCTGTCACTGGATAATGTGCCTTTGCAGCTTGCCAGGGCTGTGTCACAGACGTGCAGCTACATGTGGCCAGTTTCTTTCCTCTCTTGTCCTGGAAAAATAAATCCCTCCTGTCTGGCCATGGAGGAGTGTGCATTTTTTCCCCAGCATATAATCTTTGGTGTTCCTGTAGAAGATGTTAAATTATAACAATCAGATGTTCTGAGGGCTGGAGCACCTCCCCTATGAGGACAGCCTGAAGGCTCAGGNGTTGGTGGGTGGGGGCTGATTGATGCCCAAGTTCCCCCATCTGTTGTACTTGCTCTTGACAAAACCCATCCCCTCCCTTCCTCCACTTCCAGTAGTTTCAAAGGTTTTTTAGTTTGTTGTTGTTTGGTAACTGGGGAGGTTACTTCACCAAGAGAACATGAACAGTCTTGTTTAAGGGAGAAAGGAGGGGGGGAAATGTAATATTATTTTTTCCCCAAACTTTGAATTTCCCGTGCTACTTCTCTTTCATTAAAATTTTAAAGAGACAATTCTGCTTGAAGTGTTAAAAACACACCCTTGGAGCTGCTGCAGCAAAGCTGATCCTTGGGCATAGTAAAAGGTTTAATGTATTTTTGCAGGATTCCTTTACAATTCCCACCAGAGAATCCTGCTGGGAAAAACAGAGCTGAAGAAGAAGAAAAATAAGCTATATGTTAGCTTTGCCTTTCTTTTTTAAACCAGTCTCAATTTCCAGGTATTACTAACTGTGTCCCATTTAACAGGTGAAACAGATTTGAGCCCAGTGTGACTTGTTGCTGCAGTAGCTGTCACTGGATAATGTGCCTTTGCAGCTTGCCAGGGCTGTGTCACAGACGTGCAGCTACATGTGGCCAGTTTCTTTCCTCTCTTGTCCTGGAAAAATAAATCCCTCCTGTCTGGCCATGGAGGAGTGTGCATTTTTTCCCCAGCATATAATCTTTGGTGTTCCTGTAGAAGATGTTAAATTATAACAATCAGATGTTCTGAGGGCTGGAGCACCTCCCCTATGAGGACAGCCTGAAGGCTCAGGGGGGACCTCAGAGTAGCTTCTCAGTACCTGAAGGGGGCTACAGAAAGGCTGGGGTAGGACGTTTTAATAGGGTGCAGGATGGCAGGACTAGGAGTAATGGATGCAAATTGGTAGAGGGGAGATTGAGGCTGAATCTAAGAAAGAAATTCTTTCCTGTGAGGGTGGTGAGACATTGGAACATGTTGCCCAGAGAGGTTGTGGATGCCTGAGAGTGGTTTGCAGTTGCAGAGGTGTTTTCTAAAGTCTCCTTTCTTTTCGTTCCCAGATCTCAGGAGCTGCACCTGAGAACCGAGGCTCATTCCTATCTCTCAGACCTGGCCAAGCCGTCAGACTTGGAGTTCATTGAAACCAAGAGACCTCGCCTGGACCTGCTGCAGGACCCACTGATGAGACACTCACCTCTCCTGAACCAGAGCCAGCAGGGAGGGACAGAGGATCTCTCAAAGGTAAGGGGACAATCACTGGAAATGGGAGCTGGGTGTAGAGAGCCTTGAGTTCGTGTTCCTGTTGGCTTCTGGGAGCTCTGAGCTGCTTAGATGGTGGCTCCTTGATGCATCAAGCAGTGCTTGGTGGTATGGGATGATACTGAGATGTGATGACCACTTCAAGGAAGCAGAAGCATTATCAGCTTTCCCATAAGTGTTATAGTCACGGCCTTGCATTTACTGAGCTGTTAATACCACCAGGACAATTTGGAAGCACCTGTAGGACAGATGATCTCTTGAGGTCCCTTCCAATCCCTGATATTCTGTGTGATGAATTAGGGATGGTTGTGTCTGTTTTTTCTGGGTACTGTGCCCTGATTTGATTTTTACTTGACCTTTCTCATTTATCGCATCTCTTTATTTAATAACGATGTTTGAAGGGTTTGAATTGGTTGCTGGTGGGTCTTTAATATAATCTTCCTCAGGAAAAGCCTCCCTTGTCCTTAGTCTCATTTAGCAGAGCCAATTGTTTACTTGCAGTTGTCCCCTCTGCATGTGTAATAAATGAGAAAGATAAATCCCTTGCTCGTGTGCCTGTTTGCATTTACTTTCATGCTCTGTTGGGGTAAATTGTATTTGATTTTTACCTTGAGCTTGGATGTATTCCTGCTTGGCAGGGAGGTCTTGCTGAGGGCAGCTGGTTTGTGCTGCTGATGTGAGCTCCAACACTGTGAGTTCTGAGGGTCGATGCAGCTGCAGGCTGGGGTTTTGGGGGTGTCTGAGCCCCTGTAGTGAAATGAAGAGGATGTGGAATCCTTACCCACAGTGATGGGGATAGTTTGGTGTATTGATAGGGCAGCTGAAATGACACAGGAACAGGAAAGTTCTTGCTTTCAGACATCTCTTATCCCTACAGTACTGGTAGACTTGATGTGAGACTCCTCTGACCTGTCTCAAGAAAGACATTTAGTTTTGAGGTATTTTAGATGCCAAGAGGAATGGAGCAGGATCACCTGGAGGAGAGGGCTGCAGGGACTGACCATTAGGAAATGGTGAGCTGATGCTGGAAGGGATGAAGCAGCTCTTGAAAAAGAACTTGGACACCAAGAAGTGAGCCAGATGTGTTGTCTTGCTCACCATTAGCTTTTGACAGCTTGGAAAAGGTGCCTCTGAGGTGTTGCAGCCCTTCTGTGTCCATCTTTGCTGCTCCTTCCAAGATGCATCTTAATAGAGGGATGCTGTGACCAGCCAGGAGTCTGCTCTCTGTGCCCCCAGGATGTGTTGTGGTGGCTCTGACCCACAAGATGTGCTTAGGGGATGCTGGTTTGGGTGGCTGATGGGGAAAGTAAACTGCTGGCCATGAAACAGAAAGTATCTCTCTGCAAAGATGTGAGGAAACCAGGATGGCTTTTCTGTCTGCACGTTATTTCCATCAGCACTTCTGCTTCTCACCAGAAAACCACATATTGTCTCAGCTGTTTCTTTCTAATGGGCAAAGCCAATCTTGAGGCATTAGTTGGTGAGTTCTGGGGCTGCCTTTGCTTCTTGGTCTGTGACACGTTTCCAAGAATTACATGCATTTTATGAGGCTTAAAACATTGGTTAATGAAAGGGAGAGAGAAAGCTGTGAGAGACAATTCATCAAGACAGGATTATGCTTTTACTGGAGCCGTTTGTAATTTAAAAGTCTGGAAGGAACAAAAAAAATGTGATGTCCCTGGCTGGTGAGAGAGCCTGAGTGGAATTGCTCAAAACCAGTGGGGCTGTTTCCTGCATGGGTTTGATGGAGCTCACTCCAAGACTGGGATGATCTTAATGCTATTAGTGTGATTGGAGGCAGAAGGCAGGTCTGGGGGCTAGGACCACCATTCTGAATGTTTATCTGCCTTTACAGCTTGGGACTTTGGATTGATAGCAGTCTTTATGCTTGCTCAGCATGTTCTCCACCCCAAGGGTTGTTCTACAAGTGCAGGAGGTTTCTGAGAGCCATGTGTGGATCAGAGTGGTGGCTCATGCATGGTGGCAGGATGTGTGTCCCAGGGTAGTGGCCCACATGTGGTGGCAGGATTTGTGCCCCAGTGACCAGAGCTGGAGAGAGAAATTTGCTTTTTCCATCTGTGCTGCTGACTCAGTGCCCGATGAAATTGTTCAATACTTTTATGTAGGGCAGCTCAGCAAGCTGGGTGAGATGCACCACGTGAACCCAGGGTTACTAAACACTCTGGTGGTTGTTTGGACAGTGTATCCAAGGAGTTGTTCCCTTTCCCCTTTACCCCATTCCACGTTATTGCAATCACTGTGTGGGGAGAAGCTTGACTTACTCATCAGAGTAGCAGTGCTAGCACTGCTTTTTGTGGTGTTTCTGCAGATTGAGATAATTTTTTGTAGAGTGAAGAGCTCCAGAAACCAATCAGTAAAACAGGGAAGGGGTTTTGGGTGCCAGCCTGGCTGTCCCACAGGATGCAACTAATGCAGCAGCATTTCCCAGGCCTTTATTTAGGGCCATGATGTGTGCTCTGAGCACAGATGAAGTGATGGATGTGGCAAATACTGGTAAACAGGTTCCAGAATTTTTTTCCCTGAGGAGATTTGGATCTCTTACTGTGTTTTCTATTCCTCATCTGCCTCTCCTAAATGTGGGCTGGGTTGGACCGCTCTCTCCTCCCTTCAAGATCAGCTCAGTCTCACTCCCAGCAAGGCTTCGTTTGTAAGGAGAAGGTAATATCTTCTATTAGATCAGTGTTATAGCTGGAGAGAACAGACCTGGGCAACGTGCCTTTCAAAAGCAGCAGTTTTACAGCTAAATCTCAGTTGGTCTAGTAGAAGATATTACCTTTCCTTATGAGCCTCTCATTGCTCATATCTTTGAATGTTGGCGTTTCTTTTCAAGCTGGGGAAGAGAAGGTTATTTTCTTGCCTCCTTCCACCCTCTTGAGTTTCTTTGCTGAGACATTGCTGCAGTGCATGTGTACAGTCCTCTGCCCCAGCTGCTGGACATGGCCACAGGGGTTTGGTCTGTCTGGGAAGAAGTGAAATCTCCCCCTGCCCTCCCTGACACTGCCTCTGAGAAGGTGCTCCCTTGAGGTGGCTGAGAGTAACCAGACAGAACCTAAAGAGGGTTGTTTTTTCAATCACTGCAAGCCTGGATGTGAGATTTTCTGGAAGAGCTGCCGTGATGTGGATTTGCTGGGTGTGCTTTTGGCAGGGAGGTGGGTCCTGATTCCCAGGACCCTCAGTGGCTTCTGCTTTCTTTATGATCAAGTCACGGACCTTCATCACGTAACAGCAGATGGGAATAATCCAGATGGCTCCAGTAATGTCTCTGCACCATCCCCATCCCTGCACATACATGTGCAGCTGGTGCTGCTGCCCATCCTGCCCCGTGGGGACAGTGTCTGCTCCAGCAATGCCTGCTCTCTCTCCTCTCCATCACTGGAGGTCAGTCCTGCTGCCTCTCTCCATCTCTTATTATTCCCATTAACGTTTCCATGTGTTGTTCTTCCCCTTTCTGAGTGGCTTTTCCAGCACTGGTCTGTGGGTTTGCTGCTCCTTCCTATAGGATGTGAGTCAGTTGTGACCTGCATTCAGCCCCCTTGTAAGGGTTGGCCAGCTGAGGTTCCACACAGCCAATTGCTCCATCAGGAATATGCTTCCAGGGGGCCATATAATCCCATGGGGACAGGGCAGGGTGGAGGCTTAGGAAACCTGAACCTTACTGCCATCTGCTCTGGTGAGGCCGCTGGTCACAGGGTAAGTCCCTTCCCCTTTCTGTATCTCAGATTTCCCCCATCTGCACAAGGGACAATGCCACTTCCCTCTTTTGTAAAATAATTAACAACTCTGGATGGAAAAAGGCCATTAAGGAGCCTTGTGTTGTTAGGGCTTGGAGTCTGCTTTACATTGTTGAAGGGTTTTGATATCTTCCCTTTCTGTGTGAGTCTGTTTTTGTTGTGCTACAGACTGAAACCTGGGATAAGAGAAGGGAAGGGGAAAGACAGCAGCAAAGCCAGGAAATAAGGATGGCAAAGCAGGAATTAGGGCAAAGGCTTTTTTGCTTTGATGCACGTTAATGTAGCTTTAAAAGCAATTAATTGAAAAAAGGAGGAATTAACACATTTATAATGCCTTTTTAATGATGCATTGAAGCCAGCAGCCTACATGCCAAATTTCACACTGGCTGCCCATTCCAGGGCCCAATTTACAATAAACTCCTGGAAAAAAACAGGCTGTGGGCTGGAAAGACTCTTGGTGAGCATGCTGAGTCCTGCTCAGGCTGTGGGCTGGCAGAGCACCCCAGACAACCAAAAGGATTTTTGGGATCCCTGCTTCCTCCTCACTTCCTCAGTGCCATGGCAGTGATGTCCCCTGGTAGCTGCTCCATCCTTTGCTGGACGTATTGGGGCAGAGGAGTGGGAAACTGGGGTGTCCTGCAGCAGGATTTTTTCCCCTTTATGGGGAAGGATGCTCAGAGGGGCAGCATTTTAGCTCCCAGTGGGGGATATCTGGGCTGGCTGGTAAATCCCCAGTGGTGTTTGTGATCCGTGGCTCTGTTATGGGAACATTGATCTGTTGCTGGGATTAACCTCTCAGAGTTTCCAGTGGGCTGGTCTCGCAGTTATTAATGAAACTGGCTGCAACTTGTGTTGACCTTGGCAGAGGCCCCAGTTGGCTTGGAGGTAGTAACTGGCAAAAGCATAATCTCTGATTGAGTAATCCAGCTCTGGGGGAAGGGAGTAAGGAAGGGGGGGTGGAAGCTTTGAGCGGGGAGAGCTCCGACGGGATGCGTAGGAGAGGAGCTGAGCAGGAGGGGAATTAGCAAGGAAAAGTGAGGCATCATCTTGATTCCTGCACCCCAGGCTCCCTCCTGTAGGAGCCAGCCCTGAATTCCAGCGCCTCCCGGTGATTTATTGCCACAGAAACAATAGTGCAGAGGGGCCGGGGAGCAGGGTGAAGCTCCAAGTGTTGGCTCTCCCCAGGCGTGTGTCCTCCCATAGCCTCCTGAGTCTGTGGTGTGGCTCATGCTGGGCTCTCCCTTCCCTGCTGGAAGTTGTTTTCCACTTGGGGAAAAAGAACTCTGAACTCTTGTAGGAGCTGATGATGAATTTCTGCAAGCAGAGGGATAGTGCAGGGCTGTTCTCCTTGGCTGAGCACCTCTGCTATGGGAGAGAGAGGTGTTTCCTTGGCCAGCTGTGGTGGTGCCCACATCTGGCAGGGAAAAAGTGGCTGTCAGGGATTTTCATGGGATGTCCCAATGGAGAGGGGATGTCCTGATGCTGTCAGCTCCCTGCTTGCTTCGGAATGTCCAAGTGAGATGGAGAGCTCAGTGACTCTCTGTGGCCCAATCAGCCCTGTAAAAGGTGAAATGCCTCAAACAACTTGCCACAAGGAGAGTAATGGTTGCCCAAAGGGCTGCAGGGTGCTCAATGTATGTGTCCAAGTAGCCTCCCAACTGCTTCTTGGAGGTCCTGATGTCTGTGGAAGTGGCTCTGAACTCAAGTCTAAGCAGTGCAATACAACACTTTAAGTGTGTACAAACATAACTCTGTCTTTGCTGCTTTTGTCCTCCTTTTCCTGCAGAGAAGGTAATTTTTTACTAACTCCCAGTGCAACCTTCTTGGTGGGATCCAGTCTGGGCTTTCCTGGGTCCCAAGGCCAGTGCTGCATTTATGCACCCATCAGGACCACATGGTGTGTGTGACTTTTGAGTCCAGCAGCTGTAGGAGGATCCTCCTGCAACATCTTGGCCAAGCACCCATCTGCCATGCTGTTGCTCACGCTGTTGTCTTGTGCCTGATAAAAGTCTGATTGTAAAACCAATTCTGTGGGGTGGGAGAAGGAGGGAGGGAAGATGGGGGAGGAGACCTTGCGTTCGGGCAGCAATGATTCAAAGCTATTTCTGGGAAGATGAGGGAGATGTTGGCATTCTCCTTCGTTCCAGACATATTTAAAAGCTGAAATATTTGCATTGTTCACGTTGTCATAGTGCAAACACTGCTGGCTGGCTTTCTCCTTTCCCCTGCTCTCCTCCCTGCTCCAAAGATTGTTTCCCAATGACAAGAAGATGAGTGTGTCCAGCTCTGCTCAGCTGTGTGTGAGCACACTCTTTTGGCAGTGTTGGGTCTGTCTTGTGTGAGCAGTCTGGGTCTCCTGCCATGGCTGTGCCAGGATGGCCACCAGGGCTTGTCAGCAGCCTTTGCTGTGCACCAGCTCGGGACAGGAAGCCAAAGGAACAAACAGCCAGAGGAGTGTTGGATCTGGAATGGGATGCTCCATCTCATGCACCCACTGGCTTCATGTGCAAACCAGATGCTGTTGGATGTTGTGTAGTCCTTGTGAGATAGTGAGCTCCTCCAGCCAGCCCTGGGCTGGTGGAGGAGAGGGGGGAGTGAGGGTAAATGGAAGAAGCATAGCCATTGACAATGCAATGGATTTTATCCCATTTTTCAGCTGAAGTTTTTATGGCTGAAGGACTGGGAGACTTGAAAATAGCAGGGAAAGCCCTTATGAACTGCAGAAATGCTCCAGAGAAGGATGTAAAAACTGAGATGACCTTCCCCAAGCTGCCTGCAGCCTGGCTCTCCCTGCCCCTGCTGCTCCAGCCTGTGGCCACCCCTGAGCCAGGGCTTGGCACGGCTGAAAAACTGTGGGTGCCTCCAGCACAGGTTGTTGTTTCACACTTCTCTGGCTCATTTGTGGTGATGGACATCCAAAACAACCCTCTAAATTGCCTTCCAAGCCCGTTGCAGTGGAGAAGGGCAGAGTGATAAAGCTGGCTGCTTCTCAGGAGCCTGCTTCATCATTTACATAATTGGACTTTTCTGTTCCATTGAGTCGCTCACGCAGTGCGACATCTCACCTGATCTGCTTGAGGGGAAGAAAGTCTCTTGATTTCTCTGCCTCACCTCTGTAATTGGAAGAAATATCACCCATTTTTTTCTGCTAGCAGCAGGGCAGTGGTGAGAGCTGAGTGTGCTGTTGGGGATTAATGGAGGTTTTTCTTCTCCATATTTGAAGTGTTAGTACATGTTGTGTGTATCTGTTTTTTTTTTTTCTTTAATAGCAAGGATTCTTCTGTGCCCTGTTACATCCTGAGAATACAGGAGAGCAAAGCCAGTTTGCTGCTTAGCTTTGTCCAACCTTGGGTGGGATTAGGAAATGTGATTGGTGTGGCAGGAACCATGCATCACCAGATGTCCTGGCTATTTTCTTCAGTGGATTTTTATCTCTCCTCCCCTCATCTTCCAGGAGGGGAGGGACTTTGGGTGCTGCCAGACATGGAGCACTGTTCCAGCTCCTGCTGGATCCAGGCGTGCTCTGGGATGGGGGACGTGATTTTTCCCGCTTCCATGTGATCCATGCAGATGACAAAGCAGCAGGAGGTTGATACTGATTTGCAAGCACATACATCTTCTCATAGATAAACTTGACATCCCTGTGCACCTCTCCTCACCAGGGGCCCTCCTGGGGAGGGTAAAGGGTCTGGTGGGAGCAGCTCAGGTGTCTTCTCTGTGGCTGTAGAACACCGAGAGCATTTTGGTGCAGTACTTTTCCACAGTTATGAAATGCAGCCTTCCCATGGCTCCAACTCACGCAAGGAGAGCCAGTAAGTTGTGACACCCATCAGATTGATTTTGTGTGCTGTGTTTTGGGGAAGGGAGGGTATTTCATGCTAAAGTTTTCCTTCCCTGAGCTGGGTGGAAAGCTGTGGAGGAGACACGGTGGCAATCGATGGGGTTTGCCTGCTGCTGCTGGAGGGGACAGAGCTGGGGGAGTGATTTCAGAGAAGGATTTGGCAGAGACAAG
Source organism: Turnix velox (assembly GCA_013400935.1). Taxonomy (NCBI): domain Eukaryota; kingdom Metazoa; phylum Chordata; class Aves; order Charadriiformes; family Turnicidae; genus Turnix; species Turnix velox. The sequence continues at coordinate 197,631 of VZTY01026706.1, forward strand.
TTGCTGCTCTTTGTGCCTGTGGTGATGGAGCTGTAATAACATATTGAACATGGCAACAGCCCTCACTAAAGCTCCGTGACTCCTCGTCCGTGCTTCGTGGAGCCTCATCTCTTAACAACACCCTCAGCATCGATAACAAAGAGAGGAGCCTGTCGAGTGCCAAAGGGCCTGGTTACGTTTCCTTGCTGAAAAACTCCTTTTTGTTTGGACCCAAACCTGCTTTTTTAAACATAAAAACTCTGGCTGTGTTTTAGGTGGGGAACATTCTGAGGGTTTTCTGGCTTGCTCTGGCACCAAGTGCTCTCTGCAGCTTTGTGCATGGAGGGGCCAAGGGTTGATGGACACTGGTGAGCGTTAGGAATGCTGGCTGCGTGCTCAGCGAGCAGAGAGGGGTTGTGTTAGGACAAGCTGACAGGCCCTTGGCTTGTTCTGCTGCATTCAAAAAATGTAATTCTAATTCTTGGCACCTCTATCCAGAGGATAAGGAGCGAGAGCGTGGTGGAGCCTGTTCCCTCTGCCCTTGGAAACGGGCTTTTGCCCAGTGGCAGAGCTGGGGTAGGAGTGATGGGGTATTTCCTGCCCCTGATTTGGTGAATTGAAAGCCAAAATGAGTAGGGGAGAAGTAGTAGGGGGTGAAATAACCTGAACTATCTCCTAGTTGTGACCTAAATCTGGTTAGTCTTTGGTCATCTTAGTGCTCCAACCAAGCATCTTCTGAGTGTGCCAGCATTCATCCCAGCTTCTGCTTACCCTCATCCCTTTCTGAGACTGTCCCTTTAGTCCTGCAGCCAGTGCCTTTTCTTGTGGGATGCAGGAGAAGAGTAGAACACTGTCCTCAGGCAGTGGCAAGCAGATATCTGAGCAGCAGACATGGGTGTACTGGGTACATGGTGCCTCCACCACATCCTGAGGGGTCTCCACAGGGCAACACCCTGCTCTGGGCAGTGGATTTTTCCCTGTGCTTTCTCACCTCCTCTGCCTGTATGGTAATGCTTCCTAGGCTTGCCTTGGAACACCCTGATCCAATCACTGCCCTGACAAGGAACATGCATTTCTCTTTTCCTTGTGCTGTTCCCTGAAGAGCAGCAGTGATCACTTCTGCCTTCTCATCTCCGCTTTGGATGCTGTCTTTCCCCTGGCTGCTGAAGAAAGAACCATTCCCTCCTGCACATTGAGCCATCCCACGTGGTTACACGGCCAAACCAAGCACAAGCTTTTAATTCTGGGCTGTTTTTCAGGTCTGTTTTATTTTATCTCCTGCCAGCCATCCCAGCTATGACGCAGAGCAGATTGCCCCCAGCAGTAACACGTTTCTGCCTGGGCAGAGTGGCAGATGTAAACATTGCAATGCTACACTCTTTGAAACACTAAAAACTGCTGAAGAATAGGCAGGTATGTGTCTATAGATATACCATGTGCATTATACTAATGGCTTTCAACAGATTTGGAGAGGGATTTGTCAATTCATACCTCCATGACCATTTTGTGTGCACATATGCCTTTTCACAGGTCTTGAATTACTTGAAAAGTCAACATTTTTTCATATATACACATGTATTTTTGCTGCCTCATGTACTCATAAGCTGTTTGGTTTGGTTTTTTTTTTTCAAAGGCATCTTCTGGCCATGTAGTTGAGTGATCCTTCCTTCAGCAGCCACAAGGAGAAAAGCTGAGTCTCAGGCAAAGCTGAATATTGGTTTGAGTCAATCTGGGTGCACTTGGAGACATCACTGGTGCTCATGAATGCGGCATAATGGCTGATTGGAGTGGGGGAAATTTCATCATAAAGGCCCCAAAAGGGAGTTTTATTATTGCTTTCTTCCAAATGCCTGAGTTTTATTAGCTTCAGTCATTTTTGGCAGGGCGGTGGAATGGGATTTTATAGTTAGCAAAGGAAAAGTAAACACAGTAATCATTTTGCAGCCCTGTGCCTGCCAAACCAGGATGGAAATTCCAGCCTTGGTGGGAAGCTGCTGCCTTGCTAACAGATAGTAACAAATTCACTGTGGGTTTATTCTTGCTATGGGAGCTGAGATGGTTGTTGGTTTTTTTTTTTTAACTTGGCCTGGAGAGGCAGAGGTGCTTCCTGCTTTTCTGCAGTAACAGCCTGGGCAGAGGTTTGCAGTTTGAGTGACTCCCACAGCTATTTGCAGTTATAAATTCATAGAATGGTTTGGGTTGGAAGGGACCTTAAATATCATCTAGTTCCAACCCCCCTGTCATGGGCAGGGATGCCTTCCACTACACCAGGTTGCTCATTGTCTCATTGACTTAACCACCTCCAGGGAGAGAGCATCCACAACCCCTCTGGGCAGCCAGTGTCTCACCACCCTCACCATAAGGAATTTCTTTCTTATTTCCAGCCTGAATCTCCCCTTTTCCAATTTGCATCCATTACTCCTAATCCTTCCATCCTGTACCCTATTCAAAAGTTCTACCCCAGCCTTTCAAATGACGTTTAGTTATTGAGAAGCTACTATGAGGGCCCTTCTGAGCCTTCTCTTCTCCAGGTTGAACAACCCAGTACCACTACAAGATAAGAAAACAAAACCAAGTACTCACTACTTGGTTAGAGATGGTCCTTCTGCCCTGAGCCTCCAGGAGCTGCTTTATCCTGAGCTCCTGTTGGTATCTGATCTTCCCTTGGTCAGTCTTGCTGTGATGGTGGAGCTGAGTGATGCTCGAGGAGTGTCAACCTTGAGATACCTCAGTGATCCCTGTCTTGAGAGCAGAGCTAGAGTGAACCTCTACATTAAGTGAGCCTTGCACTTGGTGGCACACTGTTGGTGAGAGGAGCTCAGTGGATTGCTGTAGGAGCTGTGAGTTCTACTTTTTGAGCTGCTGCGAGGGAGCAGGAGTTTGATGCTGGGACCAATGTGCTTGTTAGTGGTGATCCTGGCTTGGTGAAGTGGCTCTTGCATGTAAGAGGAGATTGCATGTTAGACTCGACATAAGAAAGAAATTCTTTACAGTGAGGGTGGTGAAGCACTGGAAGAGGTTGCCCAGAGAGGTTGTGGATGCCCCCTCTCTGGAAGTGTTCAAGACCAGGCTGGACCATGGCACTGAGCAGCCTGATCTAGTGGGAGGTGTCCCTGCCTATGGCAGGGAGTTGGAACTCGATGATCTTTAAGGTCCCTTCCAACCCAAACTATTCTATAATTCTATGATTGGGACTGGCCCCACAACACACTGCAGGCTCTGCTCAACCCTTCTTAAGCCTTAATGTCTGCTTTCCATCAGTCTGAACTCCTCAGTAGGCAGCAGCTCAGCCTCCAGGAATGGGGAAGAAGTAATTTGGGTGCTGGTTGTGCAGGGAGAACAGAGGGGAGGGAGCGTGAGCAGCCTTTTGGCGTGTCTTACTTGTGTTAAATTGAGCTGTCTTCATTCATTCCCTCCCCTCTAAATCTGATGCCCCTTTCAAGCCGAGTTCCTGATATTAATACCGTGTGTGGGTCCTGATTAACTCCTGCACAAATCCTCCCTTAACAGGGCTGTCTGGGTGCTGCCCTCGGGGTCCCTCGGTTGGATTTCCACAGCCCAGGGGTGCCCACTCACCCCTCAGCCTCCTGCCTCCTCCCAGGCAAGAGGAGGAAATTTAAATGTTTTTGAAGAGCGACATTTCCATTTCAAAAGCCGTTCGCTCAAGTGCGTCTGGAGTGGGATTTCTCCCCCCCCCCCCTCCCCGCTCTGAATGGGAGCTTTAGAAGTCTCATTTCCTCTGCTTGATAACACCAGGCTGAGAAGGGCTTTTGTCTTTTCATTTCCCCTCAATTTTTTATTTTTGAAATGAAGGAGATTTGGAGAAGTTGCTGTGGTGGATTATTCACTCCCCCGTGCTCTGCTTCTGTGATGGAGGATGCACCTGGTGTCACCCAGTGGATGAAGAGGACATCCCTAGGGTGTAGGAACCCCCTCTCCATCCCTCCTACTTGAGACCACTCTTTCCATTGCCCCACTCATGCTCCTGTGAGCAGAGGAGGAGGTTTGCTGGGCACATCCAAGCCATGGTACACCTCACTGCTTTTTTTGGCCATCCCAAGATGGACTTCTGTGTTCCATCACCCAGGGGTGGCAATGGGTTTAGGGATGCTGAGCCCAGCTTAGGCTATGACCCCATTGTTATAGTATCTTCAATCAGCCTGATTTCTTGGTTGCCATGTCTATGATCTAACTGTTCCTGCTCTGGCAGGGGGATTGGACTAGATGATCGTTTCAGGTCCCTTCCAATCCCTGATGTTCTGTGATTCTGTGTGAAGGTCATCAAGTCCAACCACTAACCCAGCACTGTCACATCCACTAGTGAACTGTGTCCCTAAGCCCCACCTCTACACTTCTTTTCATGTAGAAGAGGAGACTGGTGGTTGTGTGGTTACATATCACCAGGTCCCACGTTTCCATGCAAGTCTGAGGCAATTTTTTGGAGCTTCCTGTGAAAAGCTTCTTGAAGTCAGCAGGTTCCAGGGAAGAAAGGGTGGTTTGAGCTTTGCTGGAAGCAATGTGGTCCAGCTCTGCAAAGCAGGAGGTGCTCACCCCACTGTCCTGGCCGAGAGCCAAATCGAGCAATTAAAAATTTGCTTCCCTGCCTTCACACTTCATGCCACGGGAGGCATTTTTCACAGTTTGTTCCCTTTTTAAGGGACATCAAACAAGATCTCGCCTCCCTCGTAGTTTGTTCACATGCCTCTGGGGCATTCTGGGAGCTTGGAGCAATCCCTTCCTTTTGGCCTTTGTAAACCCAAGGGACATCTTAGTCACTTGGGTCATAGGTTTGAATATTAAATGGATGGATTTGAGTTTGTGGAGATTAGGATTTAGGGCTGAAGTGGTGTGTTACAAGGTCTGTACTGGTTCAACTGGTGCATTGTTGGGGGCAGTGGGTCACAGAGTGGTGGTTCCTGAGTTGGTGCTCTACAGGATCTCTCTCCACTTGCTCAGTTTAAAGTTATTTCCCCTATGCAGGCACAAAAATGAGATTTTAATTAATTTTTTTACCCATTTGGATGCTTTTTCCAGAGTTAACAAAAGACGAATCACTGGCACAGAGCAAGCTCGCCAGATGTATCAACTGAGCTGAAGATGCTCAAAGAAAAGGTTCCCAGAATCTGAATGTTGCAGAAATGCATATTTTCCTCTAAACTTGTTCTTGGAAGCAACAAGAGTTGTTTTGGCTGAAATTTCCTATTTAGAAAGAAAAGAAAGAAGAAAAAAACAAAAAGCCAGAAAATGCCTGAAGCAAATATTCATAATGGAAAATTACAGTCCAGACAGTTAATGTTTTAATAAACTTAGGGTCAACTGAAAATCCAGCCATGTAGGATGGGGAAGGCAATTCTTAACGAGAGGTGGAGTGATTAGATCTTCTCTTGTAATGAGTAGATGGGGAGGTGAGAATTCATCACTCTGGTGCAGTCAGTAGGGAACGTCCGCCTTCAATGCAATTATTATTCACTAATGGGGAAATGCAGGGAGGTAATGAAAGGCACAACATCCATTTGTTGGTGCAATGCCCTGGGCTTTGGTGGGAGTTTGCCTGAGTGAGGCTTTTTCTGGATCTAACCCATTATTTGACCCATCATAAGAAGGACATTGAGCTCTTGGAGCAGGTCCAGAGGAGGGACATGAAGATGATGGAAGTTGGAAGAGGAGAGATTTAGGATGGAAATAAGGAAGAAGTTCTTCATTTTGAGGGTGGTGAGACCCTGGAAGAGGTTGTCCAGAGAGGTTGTGGATGCCCCCTCAATCCCTGGAGGTGTTTAAGGCCAGGCTGGATTGAGGCATTGAGCAACCTGGTGTGGTGGGAGGTGTCCCTGCCCATAGCAGGGGGTTGGAACTAGATGATCTTGAAGGTCCCTT
>VZTY01026706.1:203727-281614 GCA_013400935.1 Turnix velox
GGGGGTTGGAACTAGATGATCTTTAAGGTCCCTTCCAACCCAAACCATTCTGTGATTCTCTGCCTCCTCTGGATCCTGTTTGCTGCTGCTGGAATACTCTGCCATCGGGAGGTGGGGAGGCAGCACCGTGGAACAGCTTTTTTTTTTGAGCACAAGTAAGTTTTGCCAGACCAGATCCAATCCAAGGCTTTGGTTAGTGCATTTCACTGTAAGGCTTGCTGGCAAGGTTTTACCACCCTCATAAATCTGCCAGTGGGGGTGGGGAGGGGAGGGTCAGCATTTGGTACTGGTTTTGCAATTAAATTGCTTCAAGCTGTTGAAACATGGGGGAAGTTTTTTGACCTACTTTCGTGCAAACTCAGAAATTGTTGGGATGTTTTCTGCCCTGGCTGTGTGGAATTCAGCTGGATTTACAAGGGAAAGGAATTTTGTCGGGCCCTCTCATAAAGTCCCAGATTTATTTTTTTAAAAATTAGCTTTGTCTTCAGACAGCTCCTTAATCTCCAGCTTGGTGGATTCCCATGTGAGCACATTCTGGGCTGCATCCAGTGAAAGCAATCCCTGTTTTGCCTCTCCCCCCTGCCTGCACGTGCCATGGAGCTTGAGGATCATAGAATCATAGAATAGTTTGGGTTGGAAGGGACCTTAAAAGATCATTGAGTTTCAACCCCCCTGCCATAGGCAGGGACACCTCCCACTAGATCAGGCTGCTCAGTGCCATGTCCAGCCTGGTCTTGAACACCTCCAGAGAGGGGATGGAGGAAGGAAGTGGGTGATTCCATGTGTGACATCTCCTGGGAATGTCCAAGGGCTCTTGGCTGGTGAGCAGCACCATGGGTGCTCTCTGGAGTCTTGCCTCATGCATCAGGACCTACACCTCCATCCCTGGGAGTGTCTGCCCTGCTGAGAACCAGTGATGTTTAAGAATTAAAACCCCATTTGAAGGGCTGGGCTGCTGAAAGAGCCATTAATGCAGCAAGCAGATGGTCATGGACAAAACAATTGCAGTATCTCAATGTACTTTCCACTGCTCAGGTTCTCCCTCTTTGTACTTGTCTCCCTGGGGAAATGATGTTTGTTTTCAGCCTCTTGGATTTCTTCCTCTCATCACCTTGGGGCTGCTGATTCACCAGAATGTGTTGGTTGCTTTTTCATACAGACCAAAGGTGTGGGGTTTTTTGAAGTATTTGGCCCATTCAGGAGTTCTATATGCATGTGTTTGCCTTGAGGAATGGAAGTGTGGAGCATTACTCAGTTTTCATCCCAGAGTGTCTGAGAAGCCCCCCAGGACTCTGCATTTGCTTGGCTGTGGATTCCTGGCCAGAGAGGATGAGTTACTGTCCCTACTGGGTAGTATAAATGCCAAGGTTTTGAGATTGGTGTTAGTTGATGGAGTTCAGTGGTGTTTGTTGGGTCTGTGCTGCCGTGGGAGGATGGGGTGATGGAGGCATCATCACAGGCAGCTCATTCTTTTTCACATTTGGCTCTTTTTTATAGGGAGGAGAAGTAAAGTGAGCACAATTTGAGCAGCCCTGGCCCATCCTGCCTGTGTTGACAATCTTCTCTAGCCCACGAGGATGTGAGATGTGTTGAGTGGGCAGGAAATGGATATAACACCTCTTAATCCCTCCAGCAGAACATGATGCTGCTGGCTGGGAATTAGAATGTGAACAGACTGTGGGAGAGGTGACACTGGTATCCCTGAGTCTCCATCCTGGGCTTGCAGGAACATCACTGATGGTTTTTAAAGGCAGAGAGAGAACGGGTTGTATCAGAGATGATTTGTAGAGCACACACTGTGGTGCCATGCTGGAGATACTAAGGGTTGTCCCTAACCATTGGCTCTATTTGGGTGGTACACACCAATTGTACAGGCTCCAGCTGGAGTGGGGAGGCTGGGATGTAGTCTTGAAAGGCAACTGGTGTGGTCAGAGAATCAGAAAGATCAAAATGCATCTTGTTGCAAGATTGAGGGGCAGGTGGAGCAAGGCTCTTGCTTTGAGGTGTCCTGAGGAGAGGAAGCAGCCAAGAAAACTACCTTTCATGGAGGCTGGGCTGCACCCAGCTGTAGGTGCTGGGCTGACAAGTGATGTGGAGACCCTTCTCTGTCCCACCAGCTCGTGGAACCCTGCAGGGTAGGTCAGTAATACCAAATAAGCAGGAGGTGATGGTCTAGTGCAGATTCAGGCATGTCCTGGGACCAGGGTTGAGGTTCCCTCTTTATGGACCCAGTTGTTGGTGTGTCTGAAGGGAGGGACATCAAATTTACCCAGAGACTTAAGTGCTCTTCAAGACATCAGCAGGCAGTTGGCTTACCCTTATCCTTTCTCCTCTTTCTCCCATGTTTTTATCTCCACTACTTAAGAGTATGCAGCAGGCTTTGTGTTAATGTTATCCATGTTAGGGGGGAAAAAAAAACAAGTAGAGGAAACCCACCCCCAAAGCCTGCCCTTGCTCTTTGATAGACTCCTGAGTGATAATTGTTTTCATCAGTGCCAGCAGCTCCTCTTGCTGTGGGAAGGTTTGTGCAGCCTCTGCCCCCTCTCGCCCACCCTTGTTATCATACAAATCACATAATAATAAGGCCAGGGATAAACAGGAACTACAGTAGCTGTTAGCTGGGTATAAAAACAAATCACATGGAAACAGTATAATTACTGAGAAAATATCAACTTGAGTAATGCAGTAATTGTTTTCTTCCCTCCAGCAGATTTATTCCAGCTCTCCCGGCTCATGCTGGTTTCCAAGTCTGTGACTTCATGTTAATAAGAGGAATTTTACGTTTCACACTGCACTTACTCACAGCCTGGCCACAATACTCACTAGAACAGAGGAATATATTTTGAGCAGCTTCTTAAGAGCATTAGGAAGTATTAGAGCACCAGTTAAAATGCCCCTATCTGTTAGAGTCCTCCCCGGGCTCTGGGTGGACTCTGGTCCTTGCAAACTTCTTTCCAACCTGTTTTTGTAGATTATTGTTTAAATCTGGAAGCTCTCCTTGATTAGTGGATGGAAAAGATTTTTTCCCCTGCTCTTGCTATTTGCTATTTCCTTTATTAGAGGAGCTTGTGAAATGCTGGTGACCAGTTATTTGAGGTCTTGGGCCACTGCCTCTCTCTGTTGCTTGTAATCATCTGAGCACTAGCTGATGGTGGTTTTTTGATGTGAATTGCTGCTGTTCCTCTTACTCAGCTTTGCTGCTGTTTTGCTTCAGATTCTGCAAGATTAAAATGTAAAAAATCATCAGAAACCAGGTTTTGAAAAGGTCTCTGCCAAGTAGGTGTTTAAAGATGCCTTGTCTCGTGTATTGGCAGACACGAGAGTACGTGCACAGAGAGAAGTCTTTTTCTCTTGCATTTTTTCCAGGCAGCAGGGACTTTTCCTTCAGAAAATTCTACCCACCTGCAAGCCACTGACACTTCCCCCATGCCTTAATACCAATGAGATTTTAATGAGATTTTACACACACCTAATTTGTCTTTTGCCTTTTGTGGTTGGGTTTTGTGCTTGTCCTGCTCATCATGGCTTGGGGAAAAAAAATAAAACAACCAAAGCCTCCCCTGATGTGGAGAACAGAAAGCCTTTCCTGAAGCAGGTTGAACAGTTCTGGTGTCTAGTTCTGGGGAAATAAGACAAAATCTGGTTTTATTTGAATTTTCAAGAGAACTTTAATGCTCTCTCTTTTCTGAGCTGATGCTTGAAACAACCAACCTAGTTCTCTGATGGTCTGGGCTCTCAGGACTGGAAGAGCCCCAGGCAGGACGGTGAGGAATGTCTGTCAGGTTGCTTCATTGTTGTCTGTCCCTGGGTGGCAGCAGAGAGAAGCACGTTGGTACCTCCAGGCTGCGCCCAGCAGTGGCTGCTTACTCCCTGGATGTCTCTCTGTCTCCTCTCCATCAGCTAGAAAAGAGTTTAGCAGGGTAGATGAAGAGAAAAGGGCCAGTGAAGGACGCTGATGTCCTGGGATGTGGCCACTTTGTTGAGAAGCTCCCTATTTCACTTCCTCTTGTTCCAGTTTTGCTGTGAATGATACTACCTATCCCTTGTGGAGGGCAATAGGGCAGAGTTCATCCAACCCCACTGGGCAGGAACTGCCTTCAAATCCAAGTCTCCTCCTGAGCAGCTTCCTGATATTCCCTATCAGTTTTGTTGAGATGGTGAGAAGTGATGAAGTGGCATCTACACCCTTGCCACTTTTGGTGTGAACTGTTGTCTTGATTTGAGGTAGAACACAACCAACAGCTGGTGGTCAGCCTAGTTTGTTAGATGGAGAACAGAGGGATCCACATCATCTCAGTGCCTCTGAGCTCCATCATGTCACCTTCTCCCTGGGGAGAACGTTGGTAGTCCTGGCCACTCGCTGGTGGCCCTGAGTCTGTGTTGATGGTAGGATGCTCAGAGCCAGTTGGTGCAGAACAATGTCACCTTTGTCTGTGGGCACAGAGCTGCTGTGATGAGGGTTGCAAAGTTGTGTGAACTCTTTCCCATGTTTGCCTCCCCCTCTTCTCTGCCCTCCCCAGCAGCTGCAGCCTGCTGGCTGCCCGGCTGCTGGTGGTTTATGGTTACAAACCCAACCTAAACCCTGCTGAAGCTCCTCTTCCTGCCCCCTCCAGGAAAAGCAATCCATCTGCTCACTAAGTGAATGAATAGATAAACTTTTAATTAAGGCTTTGGGTGGCTGCCAGAGAGGTGTGTCCTGGGTCAGGGGAGGCTGTTGGTGTGCTGTGATCTCCATCTGTGTGGCCATTAAACAGCTCCCTCATCCCAGGTGTGTTTGTCAGGGGTTGGCAAACTCACCTGGGCATGGGAGATGGGCTCCTTCCTTTGGAGGGCTGGAGAGGGGGTGTGCAGGTGAGGTGTCTTGGCTCTGGGGTGTTTGTGGGATACCAGTTCATTGGTGTCAGCAGAGTTGTGTTGCTGGAGGTGATGCTGAATGTGCTGATGTGTTTTCCATCAGCCCCTGGCTCATGGTCATGTGAGAATTGGGCCAGTGGTGGGATATCTTTTTTTTGGGTGGTCATCCACTGCTTACAGGAATCTTCAGTCTGGTTTTGTCTTGGCTGACCTTGCCTTTCCCCTGTCTGTCCATTTCTGGATTCATGCATTTGACATCCAACTCTTGGAGCTCCCCAGGAATTTAACAAGAGATGAGAGGTGGAGGAGGACTTCAATGAAGATGAGTTCTCTTTCCTCCTGGAGGCTACTCTTGTGGCCCCTTCTCATTCAGCTTGATTAATGCTGCTCTTCTCTTCTGCTTGATCTTAGCTGTGTCAGAGGAGGACACGCCTGTGGCTGCTTCATTTTTGCAGAGAAGATGTAACCTTAAGCTGGCTGCTGTGATAGGATGGCACTGCTGGGAGCTCTTGTGTATGGATGGATTTATTGATCCTGCAGGAACGCAGATAGCACTGAAGGTGGTGGGAGCCTCTGAGGCTTTGGCAAGAGGAATTGCTGCTGTCATGTCTCTGGGAGCATAACCTAGTACTTGCTGGAGATGCAGGAGGCTGTGGAGCACTGTGATGTGATCTGGCAGCTGGTACTGCTCAGTCTGGCAGGTTTTTTGAGGGGTTTACGTGGCTCAGAGAGCTGTGAATGGTCCGTGGACCTGTGACAGCTGGTGTGGGAGGATGAAGGAGGAATCCAAAGTCCCCTGAGAGCTGACCTGGTTGTTTTATGCTCCTCAGGATCGTGGCCTGCCTGGCAAACTGGAGCCTGTGTCACCAGTGAGCCCTGCTCACCCTGACACTGAGCTGGACCTGCTGCCAGCTCGGCTGTCCAAGGAGGAGCTCATCCAGAACATGGACCGCGTGGACCGCGAGATCACCATGGTGGAGCAGCAGATCTCCAAGCTGAAGAAGAAGCAGGTAAGAGGCTGTGAGCCAGAGGGAAGCACTCATTCTGGCTTCTGTGTGCTGCTTTACACCCCATCCTTGCCCAGGCATGTCCACAGAGGGAAAGTGGCAGTGCCAGCAGGATGGGCTGTGTCTGTGCTCCTTGTTGTGACATGGGGTGATAGCTGCTGGGGCAACAGTCTGGAGCTGGTAGTTGCTTTGGAAACCAAACTTGTGGGCTCTTTTGCATATCAGTGTCTGAAAGAGAGAGAAGCCTGTGCTTTGAGACTTTTCTGTGGTCAGTGGCAGAGCCTGAGTTGTCCAGATTGTCTTTAAAGCCCAATGTTAGCACAAGATCTTTCCAGCAATTGCTTCTCCCCAGTGCTGTTGCAGTGCTGAGCTGTTGAAAATATTGCTTCTGTGTCCTGATGGCCCTTCCTGTGCATCCAGCCCCCTTCTCTGGGGCTTTGCAGCTCTGCAGCCATGGGCAGCATCTGGTCCAACTCCACTCAGGGCTGTGCCTGAGCCAGGGATTTGAATAGAATCTTCTGGGTTAGTGCTTTGCCCCTGCACAAGAGCACTGCCCAGCAGAAGGATTGCTGGCATCATGTTGTCATGCATACAATTACTATAAACCCATTAAGAGATTAATATGACACAAAACCTTGGGGCTGTCTGGGGAAAAACCCACAGACTTCAAGGCTTTCACATCCCAAAGCAAATCGTTTTTCTTTGCCTCTCCTTCTACTGGTTGTTTTATTTCCATTGATTTGGGCCAGTTTCTAAACTCTGACAGTTGCTAATCCCAAACTGCCTGAGAGCAGCAACCTCTCCTGAGGAGTGTGAAGCAGGAATTTGGGATTGGAGCAAAACCTCTGTTTGGGCTGTTGGATAGGGCTAACTCTCCTCCAGGATGAGCAGGCACTTGACCTTCTTCCCCAGCAGGTCTCTGTTTCCCGACACCAGATGCTATCCCTTTCTTTCCTGTGAGACAAAGCAGGATGTTTTGGGTTTGTTTTCAAACAATGTGCTTTAATTAATGCAAAAAACCTTTTTGTGTGTTGCTTTTTATCTGTGGAGGTATTGCACTGCTTAGGGAGAGGGAGACAAGGAGGGACAGCTGTTTGGGGAAGCAGCCCCCTGTGCTGGCTTTGGCAGCCAAAGGAACATCTGGAGCAGTGTAAACCCCAGAGGTTCCTGTTGCTGGGTTTATTTGGAGCCAGTCTTTCTCCTCTCCCTCCTGAGGAAGCTCAAAATCCTGATGTCCTGGCACTCTGACTGCTTGTCCATGTTTTTAACTCCCATTGGAGGAAGGAGATGCAAATTATGGTCACTTCCCACTCTGGAGAGGGGCTTCCAGAGAAGGATGCATGCACAGCATGGTGATGAAGATCCTGCTCATGTCAGGTGGGAGGAGCAGAAACTCTGCTGATCCATTGCCTAACTTTTTTCAGAGATGCTGAGGAGCTGCTATTGAAGCTGACGGGAGCAGCATATGCTCCTTGCTGTTAAAATCAAGCTGTCCTTCCGTAAGGAAATGGGTTTTTTTATTGTTGGCTGCTTGGTTGCTTTATTTCTTCCCTGTGAGTGTATTTTATGATTCTTCCTCCCCACAAAAATGCTCTGCTGAGTGAGGAAGAAGGTGAAAGTGGTTGTTGGCAGTAAAAGCATCCCCTCCTCTTTTTTTTTTTTTTGGATATTTCAGCACATGATGGTGAAATAATTTGGTAGCAAATCCCCCTCACCCCAACCAGCAGGGTCCTTCCCCCACCTGGTCCTCCAGCAGAGCTGGCACATCTGTGAGGAAGCATTTTTGAAGGAGGAGGGGTGATGGAGGTGTCCTGTCTGAGATGCTCTGGGAACGTTTTGTCCATCTGTGCATCTGAGCTGTCAGTGCAGGAGAAAGACAAGTGAGGGAAAGCAATCAGCCTGAAATAGATCCTGCTCCTGCAGGGACGGGCTGTGGAGCAGAGGAGAAAATGAACGCAGCCAGAATATCCTAATGCTTTTCCCCTCTGTCTCTGGGAGGCCTTCTCAGGGTAATTAAATACGTTTGTATGGAAAGAACCCCAACCAAACCCAGATCCACCATCTCTCTTCTTTTTGGGTCCTTCCATAAGCTCAGCCTGGACTTTGCAAGAAGCCAAACTCTAAGCAAGCTGAGAAACCTTCCCCAAACCCTGCACACCCCTGGCAGGAGGCCACCTCCGTCAGCCATCCCCCGCTCATTCATGCACCATATGTGCTTAAATCTCTCACTGAGTCCTCTCTCCCCCTCTTCCTGACAGGGAAGGATAATCCTTATGCATTTATTCCTGGCAGCAGCACCAGGGGATCTGAAGGAGAAATAAAGTGCTGGGCTGTTCTCTGCAGTGATGCCCGAGGCTCCATGAAGGGCTCTGTGGGAGTACAACACTCCCACCTGGTGATGGAGGTGGAGCTGGCTGGGTAAAAGAGCCTCCAGGGTTTCCCCTTCCAACTACCATCCTGTCTCACTTTCTTCTTCAGCTCTTTCAAAGTGGTTTTCAGAGATGCCCTGTGGCTGTGGAAGCCTTCTCCTGTCCCCTGGGCAGATGAAGCATAGAGGTACCCAGGTGATGACTGCCTAATGCAGGGTACTTGGCAACTGCATGTGTGTGTAATGACCTTGGCTTTGTCAGTCAGGTCCCTTCAGCATGAGAGCTGCTTTTTGCAAGCATGGGGTCTTCTGAAATGTCAGCCCCTTCTCTGCCAGCCTCTGTGCAATGTCTGATCCTGCCAGAGGGACTACTACCTGGAGAGGGCATCTCCTTACCTTGGGATTGGGTTGGTATGAAGAAGCTGTAGAAAGCAAGACTATGGCTAACAATGATGCCTTGCAACATCCCTGTGCTGCCTTTCATTTGGGGAGAGGAAGAAACTTTCAGGCAGCCACTGATGGGAGTGGGGAGGGAGGGAGAGAGTGTGGAGCCGTCAAGACTCATCTCTCATCCTGCTTCTCTCCCTGTAAAGGTCACAGTCCAAGCCTAGCTTTTGTGGCAGACCTTTAAGAAATCCATTTTGTCCGTGTCTGGGAACCCTGACCTATTTTGCTTTGCCATTTCCCACAGCTCCCAGGGGTACCTGTCACACAAGGATGCTGCCATGGTCAGGTGTGCTGCCTGCAGACCCTGCCCACATCCCTGCCTCCAGCTTTGGGCCCTTTAATGCCTCTATGGTGTTATGCCATGGAGAGTGGAGTTTAATTCTCTACTGTATTTCAGCTATAATTAGATTTGTATTTTTTTTTCTTTTAACGAGCTGCTTTTAATGAGCCTCCACTTACTGGCAAACTTTCATTTCCTGATACACCACCAAATCCTCTTGTCTGAAATCACTTACACCCAACCGCTTTGTAGAATTTTTGTGGCTTTCCAGAACAATGCAGCCAAGTTTCTGACATTATTTTTTTTTTTCTTTTTTTTTTTTTCCCCACAAATATTTTCCCCAAGAGGAGGAGGGGATTTGGCTGGTCCTTTCTGTGCCACTTTTTTGTGAGTTTTTTGAGCTCATCATATGGGTGAGTGATGGGATGCCTTGGCTGACCTGAAGATGCCAAGTGAGGGCAAGCAGATGCCTGGAAGTGCTGCTTCTGTACCAGGGCTGATGCTGAGGAATGCTCCACAGCCTGAGGTTTTAGCCATGGCTTCTTGAAGAAGCTCCTGTTCCCTTTGCAGGGTTTTGGTGTGATTTAAGCTACTGGAGAAAGCTGTGGTTGAGAGGAGAAGGGAGCTTTTTGGTCTGTTATATGTGTGATTGGAGCCTTCAACACATGCCATGGCCACTTGTCTCTTTGTGGGCAGGAAGGAAAAGATGCCAAGGAAAGGTTCACCCCTTCTAGGGTGCATATGAGTCATCCTAATGTGTGGCTGGAGTAATCTCCAGGTTAAGACCTTGACATGACCATGCTGATGCCAGTGTGTGGAGCCCAGGCTGTGTCTAGGATGGTGCTCAGCCATCTGTCTTGTGATGGTGACTCTTTTTTTGGTTATATCTCTGTGTTCCCTCTGCTGCTGCTGCTTTTTCTTCCACCTGTGGGATGTTGGAGCATGAGTGGAGCCAATATCTTGCAGTTGTTTCATCCATTGAAGGATGAATTTAAGGGCTGTTTGTTTCTCAGCCTGGCCAGAAGACCTGCCTGGGTGCTTCAGTGTTGTCTTGGGCTGCATCCTACAGCCCTAGCATTGCAAAAAGTGTCATCAACAGGAGCAGAGTTGATCTGAAGGAGGAATAGATGCTCACCTTCTTCTTGGACCACCAGATACTGCTGTCCTGGGGAGGAGCACACCTGTGATGCAAACCAGTTGCTCTCAATCCCGAATACATTTTCTTCCTATTAAGAGAGAGACTCACTCAGTTTTCCTCTTGCTTCGACAGGGGATGCTTTAGCTGCAGGGAAAAAGAAAAATGTGCAAAGATTTGGAGATTCATAGCCAAGGAGTGAAAAAAATCCTAGACATTTTTTTGCCAACCACTCCCTCTCCTGTGCCTGTGCTGCCCCGCAGCTGCTGTGCAGAGCCCTCCCTCTCTCTTTCCTTCCCTCCCTCCCTCCCTCAAGCCTGGAGGAATCTGCTGTTTCCTCTTTCGACTGAGCTCAGTTTCCTCTTTCACTGAGCTCGAACTCAGTGGAAGTGCTGAGGTGTCTCCTCCTGCCTGGGAGCTGTTGGAAGAGCCTGAGGTGCGGGTCATATGGCAGATGCACCCACTGCTTGCAGTGATACTGAGAAGTGTTTCCTTAGATCTGCTACTTTATAATTTAAGTTTGCCAAGGCCTGAGCAGCTCTCAGATGGGTAGGAATGCATTGAAAGATCTCTAGGGGGGCAAATGTGGATGTGTTTCCTTCTACTTCCCATCTCTTAGGGTAGCAGTTGGCCTTTGGGACAGTTTTGGGGTTCCTGTGTGCTCTATCAAGCCAGGCCAACTCTCACCATAGATGCCATGGAGTGGGGGTGGCTGGTGCACGTGTTGTTTCATCAAGAACAGTCATCCTGAGGCATGTCCTCCAACCACAGCATCATAGGACCTAGAAGAAGGTGGAGAACAGTCTTTGTGTTCACCCCTCTTCTAGTCCCATCAACGAGTGGCAGTTCGAAGGCAGGTAGGTAGTATCAGGGAACTGCAGTTCTCTTTTAGGGCTTCTAGTAAAATCCTTATTTCTAGCCTCAATCCCTTTCACTTAGGAGACTTGCCCTCATCCTCCATGTCTAAAAAAACATTGACCCACCAGCACCGGGCCGGGTGCCTGGGGCAGGAGAACTCTGCGCAAGCGTGTCCGGGGATGCTCGGCAGCTCTCCTCCCTCTCCCCGACCCGAG
The DNA here is from genome assembly GCA_013400935.1 of Turnix velox. NCBI lineage: Eukaryota > Metazoa > Chordata > Aves > Charadriiformes > Turnicidae > Turnix > Turnix velox. The sequence continues at coordinate 214,892 of VZTY01026706.1, forward strand.
CCTGCCCATCTCTCTCAGGAAACCTTCCTGCCATGGCGGCTTCTGCCTCGGTGGCAGCACTGCAGAGAGTCTCGTGTGGACGGGGACGGCTGCGTTTCTCGCTGTGACTCACCCTCCTCCTCCCCCCCCCTCTCTCCTTCCACAGCAACAGTTGGAGGAAGAAGCAGCCAAACCACCAGAGCCTGAAAAACCCATCTCCCCGCCTCCTATCGAGTCCAAACATCGCAGCTTGGTGCAGATCATCTACGACGAGAACAGGGTGAGTCTGGAAACCCGTGGAAGTACAAATCGTGTCACCCTGAATGGGGACTGGGAGGTTGGGAAGGGGTGTAGGTAGGGGATTCCCCTGGGCAAAACCCTTGGGAGGCGGATGGATGGAGCCTGCAGGGGATGGTTACAACAGAGGGCTGAGCTGTGAGGAGTTTGATCTTGGGTGTGTCTTCTGGAGAATCTGCCTGGGGGGGTTCCTTCAATCAGCCTTAGATTTGAAGTGTTTGTGAGATGATTCAGAGCTTTGTCTGTTAAAGCTTGGGAGCTGGGAGTGAACCCAGTCAAAAGTTGCCTCCAAGGGTTGGCTTTGGGGTGGGCTGGATGGATGATGAGTGGTGTCCATGATGCTCCAATGCTGGCAGGCCAGCTCTGAGCTCTTCTGACTGTCCCTCAGCTCCTCAAACTGGTGCAGAAAGAACGTGGATGCATCTGTGGCAGGATTTGTGGATATTTGTCACTGTAAATAGCATTAGCAAAGGTCACACCATGTCCCTGGCATCATCTGGATCTCTGCCCCGACCGCTCCGTTGTTGAGCTCGGCCACCGCCGGCAACAGCTGCTGGAGGGGACATGAGTTTTGCTGTGTGCTTCAGAGCCACGCTAGGAAATTGGTCCCTTTGGTAGATAATCAAGCTTATTCATTTTCATTTAGGTGTTGGATAAAAAGGATGATTTTGCATAAAAGGAAAACTACCACTCGCTAATTATTTTGAATTGCGAGGCCTGCGATTTCACTGGGAGCTGCAGAAATCCAGGTGCCTGGCTCCTAAAAAGAAGGAAGGGGGTGAAAAAGAAATAAAATAAAAAAATCACATACCCTGCACTCCCAGGCAGTGCGATTTTCCTGTTTTTCCTTTTTCCATCTGCTGCTCTCCCTGAGCAGTAGGAAACCCAGCGCTGGCACGGTCTGTTGTGCAAGTGGGTGAAGACTGAGGTCGATGTGTTTGAAGTGTTAGCAAGCGTGGGCTGTGAAAGCTCTGCAGACACTGGGCTTTGGGGCAGGTGGCAAGTGTTCCTCAGCCTTCTTCTCCCCATGGCATCACCAAGTGCTTTCTCGGGAGGTCTTGATCTAGACAGCTTGTGTCTCTTGTTACAAGAGCTAGGTTCAAAGAAAGAGATCTCAAATGGTTTTGTTCCTTATTCCTTGAGTGCCATCTTCCCTGGATACACTCATGTCCCCAGACCTTTTTATGTGGGGAAGGATGTTACTGAGACAAGAAGAGGTTGCCCGGAGAGGGTGTGGATGCCCACTCAATCCCTGGAGGTGTTTAAGGCCAGACTGGATGAGGCATTGAGCAACCCAGTCTAGTGGGAGGTGTCCCTGCCCATGACAGGGAGGTTGGAACTAGAAGACCTTTAAGGTTCCTTCCAACCCAAACCATTCTATCATTTTCACCTGTTGCATACCCAAAGTCCTGTGTACCAATCCCCATTAGTAGGACCTGGCCCAGGATGGAGTGTCCTGCCAGGCCGTTGTCCTGCTTTGTCACCTCTTGTCTCTGCCCAAGCTGGCAGCCAGCTCATCTGTGCCTCTGGATCTCCCATCACCCCCTCTGCAACAGACACTGGAGGTATCTGGAGCTGTTTGCCCCCTCTCTGGAGGTGTTTAAGGCCAGGCTGGACAAGGCACTGAGCAACCTGATCTAGTGGGAGGTGTCCCTGCCTATGGCAGGGGGTTTGGAACTAGGTGGTCTTTAAGGTCCCTTCCAACCAAAACTATTCTATGATCCTTCTGTGTCTTGGGTAAGTCCCTTGGGATTGCTGCCATGTCCCATGGGTGGGGTCAAGGAGTGGCAAGGGTAGAGTTCTGCAGTTCTCCTTGAAAATGTTTGGACAGGGTACCTGGGACAATGTCACACACAATCACAGAATCACAGAATATCAGGGATTGGAAGGGACCTTGAGAAGATCATCTAGTCCCATCCCCCTGCTGGAGCAGGAGCACCTAGATGCCATCCTTTTGTCAGCATGCCTGACTTTATTCTGAGTTATGCTCATTCCTCAAAGCCAAGCAGCTACCCAGGAGTTTCTCCATTAACCTTCTCAATAGGGAGCTCCCCTTCCATATGGGTGGCTCAGCAAGTGAAGGTCACACCTGACACCAAATGGCTGTGTAATTTCAGATCCAGCTCCGTGTTCGTGTCTGTGTGATCCCTGGGATGGGTAAATGATGATTCTTTCCCTGTTCTTGTGAAGTCCCCTGGTGGGTGGCGTGTGAGGGAGCCTATCTGTGGGTAGGAGACACAAACCAAGCATCCCTTCCCTTCTTGATAGAAACCATAGCAGGCTGGAGAAGTTCCTTCTTTGAAGAAGATCTGATCTATTCACGGGCAATGGAGAGTTGACAGAGCCTTGCTTGGCCAATTGTGATGGCTGAGGCTGAGTGATGAAAGGAGCCTTTTAAGTCCCGTTGTATGGAGCTGCCATGCTGTGGGCAGTAAGGGGAAGGGTGTGCTGAGCCTCACTGCCAGGATTGCCTTTGTTGTGGCTCCGTAACAAAGGTGGGAACAAGGTTGCAATTATCCTTCTAAAGACTATCTCCAGGCTCTGCTCGCAGCCTTTCACATGTTTGGGATGGTTTTTGGCACTGGCTGCTCATCTCCTTGTGCCAGGAGGGAGAAAGCATAAGAGGAAAGAACAGTGCCAGGATGGAAGAGTGGATGGTGGTCAGATATTAGGCTGTTTTGTGAGGGTTTGGTGGCAGCAGAGCATCCACGTGTATCCATCCATCTGTCAGACAGAGCTGCAGCTTAACACTTAATTGCAAGGTGAGCTGTAGGAGCAAAAGGCTGTGAGCCAGACACGGGCGTATTGATCAAAAGCAAGGAAGGTCACTGAGCCAAATTCTAAACCTTCCTGCCTCTTCTGTGCTGTGGAAAAGCAGTCGGGTTGGATGCTTGCAGGGAAAAAGGGGCTGGAACAGCTGAGCCGAGGCTCCAGCCTGGTTGCACTGGGAGGAAAAGCCTGATTTACTCTCAAGGCTCAGCTTGTGGCTCGCTGGAGGGAAGGCAGCACACGGTGAGAAATGCAAATAAAAAGAGGGATATTCAGGCCTCGGGAAGAGGAGGGAGAGCAAAGCACCCCAGAAAAGCTGGCAAAGCCTGAAATGATCTTTAGAGAGCCATAGTGTGGAAGGGGGAGAGAGAGACACCAGAGCAGGTGGGAGGCAGAGAGCTCGGTGGAGGGGCTGTCTCCTGGCTCCTGTTTGATTTTTTCATGAACCATGGGTTTGTGCTTCACTGGGTGCCACCATGCCTGTTCCCACCACTCCTGCCAGGCCCTGCCTGAGCCGCACACTGTGCACAGTTATACCCTGAACAAAGGAGATGCCAAAAACAGGTCCATGGGAGAGAGGAGGTTACTTGAGGACAGAGCAGCTAGAAACGCCGGAAAATCAAGTTACCCAGCAATTCTGTGACCTACTTTCCTTTTGGCTATAGCTGTGGCTTTGCAGGGGTGAATGGTTTCTAATTTTAGCTTATGGTTCATCAGGGACGTGTCTGTATCTCACCGCTGTGCTGGGTATGGATGAAGGGTTGGGATGCAGGTTGGTGCTGGCCTAGATCAGGTTTTCTCAGGATTCAAATTTTCTGCTGTTAAACGCCTGTCACGCTGGTTTTCCCTCTTGTGACCCACTTAATGCATGTGATTTGAAAAATTCTGTGGCACCAGAGAGGAGAATTGTGGAAAACGTGACCTGTAATGCCTTCTTGCTACACTCTGCTGGACAGGTAATTGATTTCCATTTAAAAAAAAAAAAAGTTGACTGGACAGATTCTGCTTGGAAAGAATGGAGAGAAGCTCTTCTGGAGTGTGGTGAAACACTGGATCATGAGGTCGGGGATTGCATTTGTGGAAGTTTTTCAGAGACTTGGTTAAATTGAGAATAAACAGTGGGTAGCATTTGCAGGGGCATCTCAGCCCTGTTTTCAAAAGTGCTTTTGGTTCTCAGAGAGATGTGAAAACAGTGCTGGGTTGCTAAAATCACTGAGATGATTGAGAAGGTGCAGTGGGGAGCTCTGAGGCTGCAGGGTGCATGTTGGGGTGCCTTTGCCAGTCCTTGTCACCCCACTCTGGGTGCCAGGTACCAGCAGGATGATGCCTGAGGAAACTGGATTGTGACAGACATCTCAATTGGTGCTAGAGACAGCCAGTGGTGCATGAGTTGGGGATCTCCTGAATTAAACTATGAGTGACCTTTAGTGTCTTCCCTAGGGGATGAAAGGCTGTGACACCTCTGAGGTGGTGGCTGTGTGGCCCAGACTCCTGAGCTTTAATGTGCCCCTCAGGGATGCATTACTATATTGAGAGAATTTATCAACCTTCCCCTCAAATCCCCAAAACCAGGGCAGATGCTCTGTGTGTGTGTGTATATTTTTAGTTGTGGCATGATTCCACTGGGATGTTCGTGGGATTCCTCTCATCTGTCTTCCCCTGAAATGGATTGAGCATACCTGGGGCTTGTAGATGCTTTTGTGCTTTGAATGGAAATTTCCAGGTCCCTTGCAAGGCACAGGGAGGGAGGCAGCATTGGTGTTGCTCCAGATTGTTCCCTCTATCTTTCCTGGATTGGTGGGATGGCTCAGCTCTCTATGCCAGCATATTCAGAGGATGCTGCACTGTGGCAGCCCTGGCCATGCCAGCAGCCCACCAGTGTGTGACTTAGAATCATAGAATAGTTTGGGTTGGAAGGGACCTTAAAGATCATCGAGTTCCAACCCTCCTGCCATAGGCAGGGACACCTCCCACTACATCAGGCTGCTCAGTGCCTTGTCCAGCCTGGTCTTGAACACCTCCAGAGAGGGGGCATCCGCAACCTCTCTGGGCAACCCATTCCAGTGCTTCACTACCCTCACTGTAAAGAATTTCTTTCTTACGTCAAGTCTAAATCTATCCCCCTCCAATTTACATCCATTGTTTCTAGTACTCCCATCTGATATATTAAAAATTCCTTCCCCTGCCTTTCTGTAGGACCCCCTCAGGTACTGAGAAGTTACTATGAGGTCCCCTCTGGGGACTTTGCTGGGTGAATCCTCCTGCAAGTCCCCTGCATGTCTGAGATCTCCATCACCTGCTAAACATGCTCATGCCTTCTCTTTGGGATGATGTAGAGCCTGTACATTCCCATCACTAGATCTCCACAAGCTGAATCCTGGGTGGCCATGGGCTCTCTGCAGACCTGACGTGTGTTGGAGCTGGGCAGGATTCCTTCTTGGAGACCCACCTCCCTGTGTCCTTGTGTCAGACCTGTCCCTGCAAACACAAACACGTCAGCTTTCCTCTGAAACATTGAGCTCATTTATCAGAGAGGTCGCGTCAGGACACGGCGTGACTTGTTCCTCATGCCAAGGAGGGGACGCCGTGTGCTGCCACCCACTGCAGTGTGACAAGGGCTGGGATCTGTCCCCTCCTGCGTGCTGTGGGTGACAATGGCTTGAGCCCATTCCTGCTTGGCTGTCAGCCCTCTGAAAAACCGGGTTTGATGCAGTGCAGGCGGTGGAAGGAGGCAGCAGCGTCTGCCTCGCTCTTGGGATTGAGTTGGTGGAAATCAATAAGATTAAATTTTAATTCGTTTTCTGTCTCGGTGCCTGTTCCTTCAAAAGGGCACAGCCATCTATCTATAAATTCAGCATTATGCTGTAAAATTGGAATTCAAAGGATTGTTTTGAACTTTTTCCACCCCCTGCTGCTGTTGTGTCTGTGCAGAGCCTGTTCCCAGCTATCCGTTTACCCTCCTCAAAATACCTTCATAAAGCATTAATGCCCAATCCATAAATACAGGAATAAATAAATGAACACTTTTAGCATTGCAAAGTATAATCTAGCCCTTGACTACTCAAAGGCACTGAGTGTGACTCAGATCCCACAGGGATTTTATGTCTGTATAACACTGATTTTCTATGAACTCTTGATTTACATTAGAAAGGGAAGAATCAGTCCTTGCACAGTCAGCACGGAGCTGGGGCAGTAAATAAAACCTTATCAGTGAAACTGCTTTTGGGCATCAAATCTGCAGGGTGGTTTGGTTTGTTTTTTATTTCTTATCAATTCAAGTTTATGTTCTACTCAGGGTGGTGGGAGGGCTTTTTGTATTTGCTGCTCAAAAGGCCACATTTGTTTTGCTTTTGTTTTTGATAACTTTTGTTCTGAGGTTGCCTCATCTTGGCTCAGTGATGGACCATGGGCTTCCAGATAGTCCAGAGGACAAATAGAAAGGTCAGAGGTTAGATGGTATCTGTGCTTCTGCGTGACAGCAAGATTTACAGGAAGGAAAAACCGAAACATTTCACCTGGAGTAGTTGGGATTACATTAATTTTTTCTTGAATTTTAAGGATTTTTTTAAATTGGTGATGGATTTTTTTAATGGTCCTCATTTGGGTTTGGAGTTCTCATTAGATGTATTGACTTAGAAGCTTTGCCCACAGCTAACTCAGACCAGATAATGCTGTGTCCTGTGTTTTCATGTCCTGGAAATATAGATAGGAAGTTTGGGGAGGCCAAATCCATCAGAGAGAGGAATGCAGATCTGGAGGATCTCCAGATCTCCAGGATAGGTGACTGGATTTTTCCTGTAACTGCTCTGCTGCTGAGACTGTGATTTCCAAAAACCTTCTGTGCAATGACAACCTGCAATGGCAAAACCTCATTAGCAACTTAATTTAAAATTAATACACCTTTGGATGGAACTGTGAGCTTGCAGATGACAGAGCATGATGCTGCTGTGTGTGGGGGTGGAAACCTTGCTGTGGTGCAGGGTTCACCCCTTGTCTGTGGATGGAGTTAGGAGGGATCCAACCACAGAAACCTTGCTGTCAGTGAGTAGCCAAAGCCTGGGGACTGGCGAGCAACCGGAATGAGTTGGCTTGTCACGCTCTGCACAGGATAGGTGGGGGCTGGTATGAACCCACAGCTCCCAATGTGACCCATTTCCTCACTTTTCTTGCTATTTCTGATTAGTCATTTGTAACCACCACTGTGTGCATCTGCTGGCCTGAGCCTCAGTGATGGGGCTCCATTGCTGCTGGAGAGAGGAGGAGACAAGTCCAGGCCACAGAGAGGTGGGGAGTGTGAAGGACACTTCTAGAGAGCATCACCACTGGGTTCAAGCCTAGTGAATACCCCCAAGGCTGACTGATGTCCCCTGATGCTCCAGGATATTTGGGTTCAAAGGGAGACCAGAGGAGGCCAAGTATCCTTGGACTTTTGTATTTATCTTGGGAGCACTGATGATTGCCATCCCTGCTGGCTGCAGGGAGGTAAGAACATTGCTTTCCCTTCCCATATAGTGCAAGGGCTCATCCCACCTGCTCTGTGGCAAATGGCTGGGGTGGTTTGGCTCTTGGAGGAAGAAAAGGAAGAAAAAATTAGGTCACAGGGATGAAAAATCTACCCATGAAAGCAGCACTGCCAGGTCATGGTTTGCTCCCAGCAGCTCTTGGCACAATGGCTGCACCTTTAAATCCCCCCAGACTGTGTTCTGCTCCATGTAGAGAAGTGTCTCGCCTGAGGGTTTCCATGCTTTGTGCTGACTTCAGCTTCACCTCTCCTAAATTTTTTGTTTCAAACAAAATCCAACTCCATCCTGCCTCTTTGTCATCCTGCCCCTGCAGCTCTGCTTGTTCCTGGGAATTTTTCCCAGCACTGCCCTGAGTGCAGCTTTCTTGCCCCTCAAAGGGCTTTACTTATCTCTCTGCAGGACATGCCTGGTCCCACTGGTCCCAAATGGAAACCCTTCCATTCCCCAGCGCCTACAGGCTGCTATAAATAACCCTGGGAGCACAGTTCAGCTGCAGCAGCTTTGAGCTGCTTGGAGCTTTGGCTGGAGCCAGTCCAAGAAAGTGCCGCCTCCTAATTTCAGATCCGCTTGCTCAAAATAACTCTTGTGTTTCCTTTTCTCTTCCATTTTTAAACTTCGCTTTAAGGGGAGCCCACATGAAATCCCAGACTCTTCCCTCCTCTGGTTTCAGATGCTCTGCTGCCTCCAGGGTCAGCTCAGTGTCCCTGCTGGAGCTCACGGGGCCAGGAGATTGCTCTCTTGCTCCTTTCCCCCTCCCATGCTTGTTTTAAGTTTCTTCAGGGGGTTTAGAGTTTGCCAAACAAGAAAAACCTCCCTGTAGACTAAAAAATGCCTCCCTTCTCACCCAAAAAGCATTTGGCTTTCAAAGCAAAGATCTCTTTTGCTCCAGGCCTGTTGGAGAAGAGTGGTTTTGAGGTAAGAGCACCCTCCTCAACCATAATCTGCCTGTCCATGCCCTTGTCATCAGGATGGAGGTTCTCTGGGAGCTGATACTGTGCTGCCTGCCACATCTGTAGGTCCTCAACCATAGTCTGTCTGGCCATCCCCTTGTCCATCAGGATGGAGGTTCTTTGGGGGCTGATACTGCTGCCTGCCACATCTGTGGGTCCTCAACCACGATCTGCCTGCCCATGCCCTTGTCCATCAGGATGGAGCTTCTCTGGGGGCTGATACTGCTGCCTGCCACAGCTTTGGGTCCTCAACCATAATCTGCTTGCCCATGCCTGTGTCTGTTAGCATAGAGGTTCTTTAGGGAATACCCCCAAGGCTGACAGGATATTGCTGTCTGTGGGTCCCTTTGTGAATGTTGTGTGCTCCACAGTGACACTGATCAGAGTTCTTGAGGAAACCCTGATCCTTCTTCCAAGATGCACATGAAGGACTGGAGTGTGATGAGCTTCACCTCTCCATTCCAATTGTGCCTAAACACCCTCCAGAGGAGTGTTTCTGCCCCCAGAAGTCCCTGTGGTTTGACTTTGCCAAATCCAGAGCTGCTCTACTGGTGCAAAACTGTTCTGATTGTAAATGGGAACAAAATTAATCCTCAAGACTTCAGTCCCTCCATGGTCACCACTGCTCCTGTTGCTGTAGCAGCATTATGGGGCTCTGTACAGACCTGGGCAAAGGCATCATTAGCTGCGTGCTGTGGGGATGCAGAGGGACTATAAAACCAGTGGGGATCTTCATCCCTCTCACCAGAAGTAATGGCTGGATTTGCTTCCTTATACATTTCTTTCTGTTAAATAACAGGGATTACAGGCATGGGTGGGGTTATTCAGCAGATGTGGGACAAACCCTCTGGTTTCCTCCTGCAGGATCAATCACAGTATATTTGTACTCCTAACAGAATCAGTGTTGGAATCAAGTCCTAGCTGGCTGTGCCTTTGGGAAGGAGAGGATTTAACAGGACTGCTGACAGCCTTCAGGTCCTGTGACTGTGGGGGGTGCTGCCAGGTTTGAAGTTTGCCTAAACATCCCAGACAGGGTACTGGCCCATTGGGGACTGCATCTCCTTGTGTGTGTCTGTCCTTCAGGATGAGCCCCAGCATGGTGGGATCCTTCTGCTGAGTCTAATATGTCCTTCCCAATCCTGCCACCAGCTCTACCCTCAGTCTACATGGCCTTTCAGACAGCTCATTACAGCTTTGCTATGATCTGATAAATGCAGGAAGGAGCATCAGCAATTACAGTGGGTGTCAAGTGTTAATTGGGCAGCTTTCAAGATAGAGGCATTTCTTTGTGTACTTACAAAGATATGACGTGTTCAGAATCGCTTCCCCTCCTGATCTTTCGTTCTGGAGACGTGTGTATTACACTCAGTTAATGCAAGACAAATTATGTCATTCTTCTTGATTCGCCACATGTTCTGCCCATGGTGATTTGCCTCTGGGTTGTCTCATTAAGTTGTCTAAACATGGTAAATGCTGCAGCTGAACACACTCAGCTCTTTCTCCCACTTAATCGCATTGTACACAGGAGCCTGCAGCATCCTCCCTGCCTTGCTGAGACATCCACTGCTGGGGATGCTGCTGCCCTGGAGAAGGGGATCTGGTGGGACTGGCTGCCTTAAGCTGGGGCTGCAATCTTCTATCCACAGTTTTACTGCCTGCAATTAATTGCAGGTTTATGATCCCCCACAAAGTCTTCCGCCATAGTTTTAACTGTTTAACACTTCTGAGTGCCACAATGTTGATGTTCTCCAAGGTCTCCAAGATATTATAGCTTATGGAGACCAAAATATGGAGCTCCCACTGGAAGCTCTGTATCTCATGATGAGCATTTCCAAAGCACCAGTTCCCAAGCATCAATGGTTTGTTCCCATTAATGGAGTCAGGTGTGGAAATGTCTGTTGCTTTAGGGGAAGCTGGGCTGTGTGGTTTTTGGCTTTCTCACCTGGGATGTGTTTGCTGGGGTTTATTTTCCTTATCATAGGCTGGAGCATCATTTGGGATGGTGGAGCTGGGTACTGTGTCCTGTCTCTCTGAGCCTGGTGGAAAGTCACCATTACAGGAGAAGGTCTTGGGTGGAAGAAGCTTGTGCTCTGTAGCAGATGGGGTGCTTCATAAGGGTGGTGGATAGGTGACTCTTACAGCTTGGGTCATGTGTTACTGACTGTTGATGTAAAGCTTTGTAGGTAGGTCCTAGAGCCAGGGATCACTTTGCTTCCTCTGTGGGTCAATTGAGGCCAGTTCTGCTTTTCCCTTATGTGTCAAAGACACATTCTGGTGTGGGAGAAGAACTGGGAGTAGTTTATTGCAGTGCAGAAAATGTAATTGTTATGTGTAAACACAGGGCCCTTTCCCTGGAGCCTGAGCCTCAGGCGAGAGCAGGCACTTCCTTCTGCTGCAGCTGTTTCACAGCATTTCCCAGGCTTTGTTTTGAGATACACTTGTTCTCCCAAGATCCATCTCCATCACTGGGATAGCTGTGCTTTCCCTGTGTTCTTTGCAAGTACCAGAAAGAAGTGTGGTAGGCATCAAGTGGCAGACTGTCAGTGCCAGAGCATGGCTGTCCTGGCTCTTCATCCCTGAGGCTTGCAGAGAGAGAGTTGGACAGTGGGGACATCTCACCTGTGTTCCTCCTGGGATGGAGCAGGGACTTGGGAGAGGCCAGAGGGGCAGAGTGTTTTGTTGAGATGGGGTGCAGATGTGTTTTGGGCTCTGCCACAGCATCCCTAGCTGCTCTGCTTGTTGTGTGTGTGTCCTTGCCTGCAAGGCACGGGCAGTGGTGGTGGTGACATCTGTGAACCCCAAGTTCTGCAAAGGAGGAATGGGCAGGGATGCATTAATGGGATATCTGTATGCAGCATACATATGGGGACAGTGCCCAAGCAGGAGTGCTTTGGGGTGACATCTTGCATGCTTCAAATCACTTCTAAATTGTGAACAAAGTTTGTATCCTCTGGAGCACAAAGTCAGTAGATGCTGGAAGCATCCCCTGGTTTCCTTGTTGTGGTTGGGGCTGTTCCTATGGCTTCTGTGACTCATGAACCTCCCAGGGCCTGCTCTGCACATGCTGGCACATCTGATGTGTGGGTGTGCAAAGCCCCAGCCAGCAGCTCTCACACCTACCAGCTGTGTCAGCACTTCTCAGGCCCAGCTGGTACCTGGGGGTGGGGAGGTAGGTGAAGCTTTTGCAACCCTGCCCCCCAGGAGGTGGATTGGGGTGATGGGCCAGCTTTTGGTGAGACATCCCCAGTGTTGAGACCCAGGTAAACTCATCCTGCCGTGAGCTGGTGTGAGCCTGAGACGTGCCTGGTCATAGACAACAGTGTGAGACATAGCCCTGGAGCTGAAATCCCTTCCCTGCCCCATGGGAGAGGGTCTTTACCCTTGGTTTGCCAAAGCTGGAGAGCCCAGAGCCGAGGCTCCCACCCTGCAGCTCCAACCAGGCTCTAGTGTTTGTTGGGTTAAAATGTTGAATGTGTTTCAAAAAAGGGGTGTCCCTTCCTCCCTGTCCATCCATCCATCTGTGTGTGTCCCATCTCCTCTTCTCCCCCTCTCTGTGTTCAAACCTTGAGAAGTTCAGTTCTGCCTAGTGCTCTTTCCCTCCCCCATTTAGGGCAGCTGTGAATTTTTTTTTTCTATCTATTCCAAAATGGCTAAAACTCTCAGGTTTTTGTTTTTTGGACAAATGCCTCTGAAAATCCATCTCCTCCCTCCCCCCTCACTGCCAGGTATTTGGCTTTATCAGCTCAGCCCTGGCAGCAGAGTGCAGTGATCTGGATTTATTGGACAGTTCATAGCCCCCACTGAAAAGCCTTGTCTTTGCTAGGAAGTGCTGTTTAATGAAAATGTCATCTTTTATTTAGGCTCCTGCTGCAGCCAACCCATGTCTTTTTCTCAGGTCTGTTTAATTAGCAACCACCTCACAGCCCCAGACACGTGTTCCTGGGTGGTTTTTTTCTCTCTAATAAGCTGTAGGTAGCGTTGCCAGGGGCGGGAGGGGGCAGAGAAGGGCTCCTCCGTGGCAGGGAGAGGAGAGAGGTGAGAGCAAGATGAGGAGCTAAGGACAGCCCAAATCTAATCATCACATGCTTGGGTAGTGATGAATTCTAGAAAGGGCATCTCTGCTTGTGTGCTGCCACACTCACCCTCCTCCTCCTCCTCACCTGGAGACCATGCAGAGGTAAGCAGTGTGCTCCACCCCTGACCTGGTACCCAGAGATTTGAGTCACTTCACAGGTTCAAATGCATTGAGGCTGTGCCCTTGGGACTTTCCTGCAGATCTAGAGCTGACCCTTTCCACTTATTTTCAGGGAAGGGTGGGATCTGTGGGAGCTTGAAAGGGGTTTTGGCATGGAGAGCAAGCTGGAGCAGAAGGTTGTGACCATAATTGTCTGATATAACCTTTCTTCATCTCTCCTTTCTTGCCTGCAGAAGAAGGCAGAGGCTGCCCACCGCATCCTGGAAGGACTGGGTCCCCAGGTGGAGCTGGTGAGTGTTACCTCTTGCTGTGGGGAGTGGGAGCCAGGTCTGGGGAGGTGTGTGGGTGGTGAGTGTGGGGGGTGTGTGTGCAAAGGCAGAGTGCTGCTGGCCCAAACCTCTTGCTGGCACAGGCCCAAGGCAGGAAGCAAAGTGGTTGAGATGAGTAGTGAAACACCAGACACACACAGAGCCCTCTTTGGAGAGCCTTAACCCTTGGGCTCCTTCCTCATGTGCTGCAGCAGAGGTGGCTGGCTGAAGCGGCTGTGGCACAGTCCATCTTTGCTGGGGATGCTGATGGTGACCACAGCTTCAGGGATACTGCCTGGTCAGCCAGCTCCATGGGAGGGATGGATGTTGGGATGTCTCTCCTTCCTACCGTGGTGCAGACAGAGGAGGATGTAAGCACAGCCCAGTCACAGCTGCAATAACCTGCAGGTATCAAGACTCCTACACATCCTACGCTGTCTTTCTGATGTTCAGAGAGGTTGAGGAAAACAACTGATGATAAATTGGGAATCTGGGGCTGCTGCCTCATCCTGCAAAACCCTGCTCTGTGTGTCCAAGGTGGCTGGAAAAAAACCCTGCGGGGCTGAGTCCTGGAGAAGAAGGGTGCTGGGAAAGGCTGTGTCTGCAGCAGTGCTGCTGGAAGGATCATAGGGAGCTGGACATGGTCTGGTGGAGCATCTCTTGCCTTGCACCAGCAATGGAAGGAGCTGTTCCTGCCAGGTGGGAGCAGGGAGCTCACAGACCTCGGCAGCTGTAATTTGGACGTGCCTTGTGGAGGTGGTGCTAATCACTGTGTTTCCCCGGGTGTGTAAGGGAGAGGTCACAAGGGAATCAGCCCTGACTGCATCGTGTCTCAGCTGCTTCCTTGTTTGGGGAGGTAGTGCTCATTATTTTCTCCTTTGAGTCACCAGGGTCAAACCCTTTGCTCTCTTTCTGCTCTGAAGATTGGCAGTGCCTGGGGTTGGTGCTTCCTCATCGAAAAGATGTTGTTTTCCTCCTCTTTTTTTTTTTTTCCCATTCATCCTTTTTTATAATGTTTTTATACTTTGTTGCTGCTTTGTCTCTGGGTGCTGAGACTGCGCAGGGCAGCTGCAGCAGAGCCCAGTGCAGACTTTTCCTTTGTTACTCAATCTTGTTCCTCAGAGAACAGGGGAAACCCCTGCTGAGAAAACTCTGAACGTCTCCAGCTGGGCTTACAGACTCTCAGCCCAGAGGGAGAGATGCTTCCTAGGGCCCAGCCTCACCCTATTTCAGGCAGAAGAGCACACAGAGCCTACTTCAGCTTCTGAGAGATGCTGTGGACAGTCATATCATCTTCTGAGTTGGAAAGCTCCAGGAAGGAGAGTAGTTCTGCAGGCTCTGCCCAATGTGCACTCCTGCTCCACTATGTGATGTGCACCAGCCCTGGAGCTCTTGCAGCCCAGAAGTCTACTGCTAACCCTCTTTCTGCAAGGAGCAGTGGTGGCTGTCACCCAGATGCAGGGATTTGGGTTGCTTTCAGCTCAGGTGGCCAACAACTCCATTTAGGGTGTTGAGAGGACTCTGGTTATGTATCTGTGATGATGATGGAAGCACATCAGCTCGGCAATGGGGCAGCTTGGCAGGGTCTGCTGGTGTGAGGTGAGAGGTTGTGGTGGAAATCAGTTTGTCTTGGCAGGGAGAGGCTGGAGGTTACTTTGGTGTTGGCAGACAACAAGGTGGCATGAGGTCTTGGGTGTTGCTGGCGTTGGAGCTGCATTCCTAGTCTGTGGTGGCATTAAGGAGCAGAGTGTTCATGGTGGGCTCTACCTTTTGTCCTGATGGCAGCAGGTTGCTCCAAGGGGACTATGTGTGAGCAAAGAGAGAAGTCCTTTCTCCTGTGCACGTTGATGGGCTTGTGGAGGCTGCCTGTAGCATTAGCTGGAAGAAGAGGGGTTTGAGAGCAATCCAGTACAGCATAAATAGGGATTTACCCAGAAGTTTTGAATCTGTGTCGTGGGTTTCCCATCAAGTTGGAAGCTGCTGAGAGATGGTCTTGACTTTGTCTTTTAATCAGCTCCTTCTGGGCTTTTGGACCTCCACACTTTTCACTGACACTGTTGTCCTTGGGTTGTACATCTTAAAGAAGCAGCATGTCTTTGTTGCTGGACCAAGGCTTCTCACTCCATTGACCTTGCAAGGTCTGTCCCTGTGCTGTCTTAGAGATATTGTTCATTTCTGGAGGGTCCTCTTTTTTGTGCTTCTGGCATTTTAAACATGTAGAATTTCCCCCAAATCCCTTTTACTTCTTGCTGGTGCCTCTCCATCCTGTCTGCTGGGAGTTTGGCTAGCCCTGCACCTGCCACAGCCAATGGAGAACATGGTGGTGTACTGCACAGTCGTGGCCACTGAACTTCCTATTGCAGGTCCTGGAAAGCTAGGTCAGAAGGAAGTTATGACTTTGTAAACCATGACTTGGCTCATTGCATCCCTGCAACACAGCAGGACCATTTGAAAAATGACCCTGTGTTTTCCCCAGGGAGAAATATCATTGAGCTCCATGGTCTGGATGCAGCAGTGGCCAGAAAGCAATCAGAACCTTTCATTCTATTTTACTTTTCAAGAGCTTTCAGTCAACCCAAGGTTTTTCCAGTAACAGCTTTGCATTGCAATGATGTTTCTCTTAAATGTCATCCCCCAGAGAAATGCATTACACATCCCTTACCCTGGAGAGACAGTCTGCATGTTTTGAGCATCTCACCTTACTCAGCTCACCTGTTGGCTTCACTTCTGCTTGCTCATGGAGAAAGTTGTCATTCTGTGCAGGTTGAGGGTGGCTCTGTGGGAAGATGCTGTTTCTCACTCCCTGCCCTGTTGAGGAGAAAGTTTCTTTAACTGTTTAGGCTAGGAGATGTGGTCTCTGTGGGGTAGGTAGAACTCATCTCCAGGCTTATTCCACAGCATGGGCTGAGGTACAGTGCCAAGGCTGTAGGGCTGACATGGTGGTGTCACATGGATCTTGGCTTTGGATCCAGAGTTTCTTATTTCTTATTTCTGAATGTTTGGGTATTTCTTTTAAAGTGATACATTTCACTGCTTGTCTGGTAGCACTTAAGTTTGCTAAGAATCTCAGGGTGTGTTTACATCATCAGTAAGTAGCAGTGGAAAAGAAAGAGCAGCTTATGGTGCATCAGTGGTGTTTGGTGTCCACGTGAGCATTTTCTAACACAGGCACAAACCAAAACATTTACTCCACTGCCTTCTCCCAGGAGAAGCTGCCATGTGCCTGCTTGTTTGCTTTGATTTTTTTTTTATGAGCACAGAGTGGGGAGAGACACTGCTATTGATCAGTATTTCCAGCTCTTCCAAAAGGGAGTCAGGACAGCTCAGTTGAGCCTTTCCAGGGTGACTGTGGCCTTGATGCTCCAGAGGCACAGCTTCATTTCTCCTCTCTGTGGTGCAGACCTGCCTCTCTGGAGCTACGTGATGAGACAGATGTCTGTGTTCCTCAGAGCTTTCCAAGCATGAAGTGCACAGCCAGCTCCGAGCCTGGAGTGGGACCAGCAGGTCTGAGAGGGTTTGTGGTACAAAATGGGAAGGGATCCCCACTGAGAACACTTCTGGGGGACCTCCTTGTCCCTTCTTGCCTGCACTGGTGTCTGCTTGCAGCCTGATGTCCCCTCAAAGGGTAACAGATGCCTGAATGCTGCAGCTCTTCTGAGACATGGTGGTACATCTGGCCACATCTGTTCTTCTGGGCTTCTCTGCTCTCTTCCATGTGGGATCACACAGAATCACAGAATATCAGGAACTGGAAGGGACCTCAAGAGTTCATCTAGTCCAGAGCAGGAACACCTAGACCAGGTCACACAGGAACTCATCCAGATGGGTTTTTGATGTCTCCAGAGAAGGAGACTCCACAAGCTCTCTGGGCTGTGGATCACTTGTTCTTCCTAATGAAGTCTGGCTTGAAGAAGAAAAGCTGCTGACTTTCTGGTGCCAAGATGCAGTGGTGGTGGGCTGCAGAGAGTGTGGAGAGCCACATCTGGTTCTCTTTCCATGCTGTTCTGGTGTAGACAGGGAAGAGGTGAGGCAGCCTCTTGTTTTTCCTGGGCAGTAGAGACAGGCTGCCTGTGAGGAAAATCCCACTCCTACACCAAGCACCTGTGATGGTGAAATAGTGTGGAGGAGGTGAGAACAACACCTTCTCCAAACTGGAGGAGAAAGGGTCCCACCTGTGTCAGCAGCTTCTGTGTTCTCTAGTACCACTCACTTAGTTGAGCAGATGTTCAGCAGATGTTTTGCTCTTTTCCTGTGATTAATCTGAGATGAAATTGAGTGTGCTCAGAGTGTAGTGTCAGCTGTATAACTACAATAGGAACGTGAGCTGATTTCTATGTAGCCATGGCCCAGGATGCTGCCTTTGACCAGGACCTTCAAATGTCACTCTTCTTCTTGCCCATGTTTGCCCATAGATGTGAGATTGCTCAGAGCTGCTCTGATGGAAGTGTGTGGATGAACTGCTTGAAGGCTTGGGCAATGTTTCTGTGGTTAGACAGGAACTACACTCCTTAATGGACAGATGCTGATGATGGCTGGGTCATGACTGGCTTTTAATTAGCAGTCTTGGACATCTTCACACCAGCTTAACTGGTAACCAAGGGCTTGATCCCGTGCACTCCATCACCCTGCTGACATAGGCACAGCTGGTGGCACTTCCTGGAGCAGGACCTGAGGTGTTAACGACAGCGGGTGGGGTTGAGTGTGGTTTCTGTGGTGTCTCTCCCCAGGTATCAGAGAATCATAGAATAGTTTGGGTTGGAAGGGACCTTAAAGATCATCGAGTTCCCCCCCCCCTGCCAACGGCAGGGACACCTCCCACTACATCAGGCTGCTCAGTGCCTTGTCCAGCCTGGTCTTGAACACCTCCAGAGAGGGTATGTCCTCTGAGGGTACATCACACTGTGGGTGAGAAAGGGGAGCAGTAGTGGGGGCAGCAGCTGTCTGAAGGTGACCAGGGGGTAGATCCAGCTCTCCTGAATCCTCATGGAGGGACATGTCATGTCCCCACTGTGGGTGTGGAGGACAGAGCACACCATGGTGGATGCTTTGGAGACTGCCTCAGCGTCTGGTCTCTCCAAAGAGCTGTCCTGGGCAGAACAGTTTTCCTGACAGAACCCATCACTCCTTCTAAGGGACAGACAAGATCATCATTGTGTACCAGGGCGCTGAGGGACCACAGTGACATGCCTGGGGGCCATCCTAACCTGGGTGTAGCTGGAAGCCACTAGGTGAAGGCTAGCCCTGCCTGCACTCTGCTCCCTGGGAGAGCTGAGGCAGCTTTTGCCGTGTAGACATAACAATTTGCCTCACACAGCCCGTCTCTTCCCGGGCCCCCCTTTTCCCCTCTCCTCCCCCGTCTCATCTGTTCCAAAGCGCACTGCGATTTTCAATCAGTGAATAACAACCACGTCCTGGGCTCTGCCCTGTGTTTATGTGCATTACGTCTCACCCAGCTCCTTCCCAGCACTCCCACCGGCTCTGCCGGGATGCACCGGGACTCCACCGGCAGCCAGCACCTCCCAGTATGCCCAGGGAGCTGGAACTGGGAGGAAAATGGGATGGCACAGCTCGGGGAGGGAAGGGAGTCCGCACCGAGGCGGCAGCGCTGCTGATGGGTTGAAGTTTCTAAATGTCAGGCTGTACCATTTAATGCCATCGTTTTTCTTATTTATTTCAGCCCTTATACAACCAGCCTTCAGACACCAGGCAGTACCATGAAAACATTAAAATGTAAGTACGTGACAATAAAAGGCTATTTTAAATGTCAGGCTGGGCGTTAGGCTGGGGTGGGAGGGATGAGAGTGAGTTCCCAGACCCTGGTGGAGGTTGCTGGGTTTCACTGCTCCGGCTGCCTGGAGCACAAACCACCCCAGCAGTTGGGAGCTGGAGCTACAGATGGATGCTGAAGGTGCTGTTTGACTTTCCTAAAAGGGGGGTGGATGTGAGTCCTGTCTGATTTCCTGGCATTTCCCCAGAAGGTGCTCACTTTGGGTGTTTTCTTCTGTGTTTCATCTATACTGAAGTACAGAATCAGCTGCCAGCGTTTGTGTGTGTGTGTGTGTGTGTGTGTGTTTGCATGTGGGAAAGATGAGGTAAAATGAAAAGTTGCAATTACAATTAGATTTTTCATGAAGGACCTCTTGAATGTCTAATAACAACTGGTTATTTCAGAGATACTTACTGAAACTCAGCAATCATCTAATTCTGTCTTACCATCTCCTTACACGATTTAATCATCAACCTGCATTTAATAACCACAGCGACTTCCTGAACGTAGAAGGAATGGAGCAGATAATGAGAATAGTGATAATTTTTGATTATTGTTGGAAATTTGAGTAGTCAAACCAGATCTCAAACTTTTATCTGCCTTGAATGAACCCATGATTCCTCTGAGCCCCTTGCAGTGTATCTATTTTGGTACGGCCTCGGTCAGTTGGTGATAATCATCTTTAATAATCTATTAGCAAAAGTTAATCATCTTTTCCTTTGCAGCACTATGTTAATTGATGCCAGAGGGATTATAGGGAAGGAGTTAACGGGTTTCTGCTGTTCTGTACTGCGTGGGGACCATGATAGGCACTGGGGGTGTTCAGATGCTCTGTCCCCAAAGGCTGCAGGGAGGAGGTGGGTTTGGTGACACGACCTTGCTGCTCATTGCCTGCCCCTGCTCTGTTTCTGCTCCACCCAAGGCTTCCTGTGTCATCCAGGCAATGCACTTGCTGTAAAATCTACAAACTCTGGAGCCACCTCAAGCCCTGTGGGGTCCCCAAACATGAGGGTTGTTCCTTGGCCTGATTTATGGGGATAAACCCAAGGGAGATGCTGTGTGCCATCCTCCTCTGGGGCAGAGGAGCATCATCTCCTTTGAGTCAGTAGGGCAAGCAGGTGGAGAAGTCATAGAATGGCTTGTGTTGGAAGGCATCTTAAAGTTCATCTAGTTCCAGCCCCCATGCCATGGGCAGGGACACTAGACCAGGTTGCTCCAGACTGGCCCTAAACACCTCCAGGGAGGGGGATTCTGCAACCTCTTTGAGCAACCTGTTCCAGTGTCTTACCAGAAATCCCTGAAGTTTTTTGCTTCCATACATTTCCTTTGTGCCTCATGTTGGCAATGTGTTTATCCTTGGCTGTTTGAGCTTTGCTGTTGCTGCAAATCTTGGGTAAGGACCCCCCCCAGGGTTTTGACAGGCGTGTGCTTTGGCCTGAGTCCATCATTTGGTGGACATGCTGCCTACAAAGGCGGCTCTGAGGGAGCAAGCAAATGTGTGCCCCCCACACTGTTCACCTCCAGCTCAAACCACTCCAGTGTGTGCTTTTCTAGATGCAAAGTTCTATAGAAACCAAACAAAACCAGAGCTACCCCCTCCAGCTCACTAACTCAACACAGGTCTGATGAAATAAGCAGTGATGCCTGGCAGAGGCTCTTGCCTGCCCCCCACTTTTGGAGGGCTATTTTGCTGTCAGTTCAGGGATTTGATGGCTGAAAAAACACCTTGTACAGCACCAAGTGCTGGCCCAAGGATGTGCTCTCTGTGTTGCTGGTTGTGACTCAACCCTGGTGTGTAAAATTCACTGTCTCTTGGGATGCCCTGAATTTCCTCTTCACTTGAAGGGCTCCATGACCATCTCAATCTGGGTGTTAAATGTGATGATTTCAACCTACTCACTAGTTTTGCCCCTTTAAAGAAGGGGTTAAAAGTAGATGCAGATATTTCACCCACTCTCCATTCCCCTGCCAATATTTGTGGGCTTGTGATCACATTTTCCTGTGATTTAAACAATTTCCTGTCCTGGGTTGCTGCTGCCCAAAAGACAGTTGCAAATGAGAGGGAGCTGAGTGTGCAGGTCAGGAGGGAAAGGGGTGATGAGATGTGAAGCCCCATCAAATCAGCTCCCCATATCCTTAGAACCATGATCCTCTCCATCCCTTCCTTTGTTGGCATCCATAGAGTTATCCCAACCCTCCAGTGTGGCTGTAGTGATGATAGACCAGAGAGGTTGGAGCAGGAAGGCTTGGACCTTAGTGCTTGCTGTGATTAATGCTGCAAAAATATGGGAAGGAAACCACACTTATTAATGAAAAGCCTCTGTCTCCTCCTTCTAGAAAGCTCACAATTAGTTGCCTGCAGCTGGTTATGGATGCCAGCCTGGTGCATGCACAGATCTAGGTCAGCAAAAGGCCCTGGAGTGATGTGGGCTCCAGATGTTCTCTGCTTTTGGCCATGGGCCTGTCTCAGAGGTCCTGGGCTCTGAATGGCACTTGGCTACTTGTTGATGGACAAACAGAGATTGCTGTGCCCTGTTCTGCCATCTCTTATGTCCCTGTTGCACATTAAAGGACATCTGTGTGCTGGGGGAAGCAGCTATAAAACCAAGATTTCAGTGATTATTCTAAAGAAATAATTCAGTGTCTTTTTGGCCAAGAGGGAAATGTATTACACTTCTTTGTTTTGACCAAGTCATGCTTGGATGATCAAATCCAACCTACAGCTTCTCCACAAGCTGCATTTTGGAGGGTTTTTTTAATAATTCTTTCCATGTTCTTAGTATATTTCTACCTTTCTGCTTTAGAAGAGCAACTTCTGCTCCATTGCCTGGAGTTGGCTGTTTGTGTAGGAGATACAATAAATCCTGAGAGTTCAGGGAGACATCAGCCAGATGCATTAGAGCACCAGAAGGAGAACTGCCAGGACATTACAGGTTTTGTTTTGCCAAGGTGTAATTGGATGCAGATTCTTCTAATCACCTTCACCCTATGTAGATTTTAGCCAGGATGACAAAGTCTTTGGGTACATTGCTGGGAAATAACCCAGGTTGTGATTTTTGTCCCCAAAACCATGCTGCAGACTGGTTCTGTTGTGCTAAACTTCTTCCACATGGAGCTGCCTAGAAGCCTCCTACCTGGGCTCAGGAGGGTGGCCAGGCTGTTACTATTCACAAATGCCTTTTTTTTTTCTTTTTTTCAGCATTTCCTAGGGTAGGGGTTTTTTTTTTAGTTTTTTTTCTCAGTTGAATATTTGCAAGTGTCAGTGGGAAGGCATTTGAATATCACAGAGCCAGGATTCCTCGATTTCTCTACAGCCATCCCCTCTGCCTTCAAGCACTCCTTTCATTCCTCCTGCTTGTTTGCTTTGCTCTTCAGCTGGGATGAGTCACATCTGCTAATGGAGCTGACTGGGGAGTTAAAGGAAAGAGGAGGGGGGTGGAATTCCTACCCTGACTGAAATGTTACCGCTCTCTTATTTTCATGGAGTTTTATGGCCTGTCTCCTATTCAGTGCAGTTAAAATTAATTTCATGCCCCAGTTCATTCCACTGTTCGTGGCTTCAAAAGCTTTTAAGTCCTCTTTAGCTGTGCTCTGTTGCCGTCTGCTCAGGTCCCTTTGCTTCACCTGCGCTCGCTGGCTCCCACAGAACCTGCTGAATTTTGTATGTTGCATCTGCTGCTGGATCTGAGGCACCACTGAGAGGTTTGTGCCAAAGGCTTGACCTACCTTTGATGGGACTGTGTCCTTTCTCTTTGAAACACCAGCTCTGCTGCTCTCTCATCATCAGGAGAGAAGAGAGCAAGATGCTTTTCAGCGTGTCCTCATTTTGATGGGGTGAGCTTCACCCCCATTCATCCCTGCCTTGGCCCTTGCTGTGTTTTCAAGGTGTGAATTTTTTTGGCTTCAGTCTGGACTCGATGGGTTTTTCCAGGATGTGTTGGGGTGGCACTACTTGAATGATTCTACCCTGTTTGAAGGCGATGCAAAGTTTAGTTTGGTGGGATCTCTGCAACAAAACCAGAGGATGCTCACTCCTGCAACAGTGCTTTTGGCCTGGATGTCTTTTTTTTCAGTGTTTTCCCAGCTGGGTGTAGAAGGATGAGAGCTGCTTTTCTCATACCCTGCCACGGGGAGTGATTCTGTGTATTCTCCAGACGCCTGGCACCAAAGATATTAACCTTCTTTCCTCCAAGTGTTTGAAAAATGACAAGATGTTGTTCACATGAGCAGGATCAATTACCCGCTGTCTACCTGGAGAGATATTCTCTGAGGGGACCTTCATCTCTATGGCAGGAGATTCCTGCTCAGCCAGCCATGAAAAGCAGCCCGATAGGACTCTCCTCCCCCTCCTCCCCCTTGCAGTCATCTTGAAATCATGGGCTGTGGGATTGGTTTTTAAAAGCAAAATGTGAGCTTTTGAGCCTTGAAAAAGCTCACAGAAGGAAAACTGAAAAGCCCAGGGTAAGTACAAGCAAAATGCCATTCACAGAGTTTGCTGTAAATCTTCCCTTTAAGAGCTTCTCTTGCTTTTTATGCTGAAATTTAGAAATGTTGGGGTGAAACCAGGTTGCATCCCCTTGAGATAGGTGCAGGGGTGTCAGAGAACCAGGATCTGAGTGTGTAGTTAAAACAGTTGAAGAGCTTGGTGTCTTTCTGGTTTTCCTGCATGTTTCTGCAGCTCCAGCAGCAGCAAAGCTGATTCTACTGTTAATATTTGCACATCTGGGCTGCTGTCTGCAGCTGATAGCTTCTTTTACAGGGGGAGGAGTGGGAAATTGGCCTCTGCAGAATCAAAATCTGAAGTCTGGATCTTCAGCGAGGCTTTAGGGGCTTCTCAATATCTTTTTCTCTTTTCAAAAAGCTTCTCCCCTTTCTCCCAGAAGAGCAGAGCAGCTTTCTTCTGAAATATCTACTAAATGCAGCTTTCCAGATCACTTGTCACTTGGAAAATTTAAGTCATCTTTTCATTACTGGCTGTTTAGGGTTTTTTAGTAGCGCTGGGTTGCCTCTCAATTCACAGTTGAAGCCTGACATGTAACGTAAATGCTCTCCCAAACCCTGTCATTACTAATGCATTCTCTTTCAGGGTTTTTTTATTAGAGCTTGTAGACAATTTCCTCATTAGAAATTCACCTGGCAACTCCCTGCTCATCCCATTCAAGGTTTCTCGTCTCTTTTATTCTCCATTGGCACAGTACTACCTTGTGTGGAATTACTGAGTGATGGAGACACACACTGCAACCTTTTTCTTGCCAGGGTAGAGCCAGGTTTTGCTGGTTTTGGGTGAACTGTCTTGCAACCCTTGGGCTTGGAGTGTCATCTGGGGCTTCAAGGGAAGGCAAAGGTGTAGGATGGGCCACGAAGATGATCAAAGGGTTGGAGCAACTGCCCTATGAGGACAGGCTGAAGGAGTTGGGGTTGTTCAGCCTGGAGAAGAGAAGGCTCAGAGGGGACCTCAGAGTAACTTATCAGTACCTGAGGGGGTCCTACAGAAAGGCAGGGGAAGGAATTTTTAACATAATATTGGATGGGAGGACTAGAAACAATGGATATAAATTAGAGGGGGGTAGATTTAGACTAGACATAAGGAAGAAATTCTTTACAGGGAGGGTGGTGAAGCACTGGAACAGGTTGCCCAGGGAGGTTGTGGATGCCCCCTCTCTGGAGGTGTTCAAGACTAGGCTGGACAAGGCACTGGGCAGCCTGGTCTAGTGGGAGGTGTCTCTGCCTATGGCAGGGGGGTTGGAACTCGATGATCTTTAAGGTCCCTTCCAACCCAAACTATTCTATGATTCTATGATGTCTGCCTGACCCGTGGCTGTATGTGCTTCTGCACATACATTTGTCTCATTTTGATCCTGAACTAAAGGATAAATTTCCCATCTGATGTTAAAAGCTGTGGTTAGGATGTAACTGCTGCCCAGAAGAGTCACTTGAGCATCTCACTGGGAACATCTTCACAAGGAGATGACACCACAGGGACCTGGACAGGCTGTGCTGAGTGTTTGGCCAGGGCAGGCTCTGCTAACAAGGTGTCCAGGTTTGCCAAAGCATCTTCTCTTTGGAGCAGAACTGTCTCACTGGTCTTTGCATGTGGATAAACACCAAGTGAATTAACAGCACAAACTTATTCATTAATTGCAGAGATGACTTTGGATGTACAAAGTTGAGTGCATTTTGGTCCCACAAAAAACATGGTTTGGGAAGTTGAGAGACCTCTCTATCAAAATGGGTTCTTGAGTGTACTTTCTGGGTAGAAATGTAGCCTGTCCTGCTGTACATCCAGTTAGAAATCTCTGCCACTCAATCCTCAGGGGCACAAATGGTGCTTGGGATTTAGTCCATCCCAATGGGATAAGTTAACTAAAGATCTGCTTTGCTTTTCCTCCTCAGAAAGTGGGTTTGGATATTGCAAACAAAGTTCTCTGAGCAGCTGGCTTTCCAGGAACGTGCCTTGCCTTGGGGTTAATAGGTGACAGTGTATTACCAGCTGGAGCCATGTGCTCCAGCCACTTCAGAGCAAGGAAATGAATGAGGGCAGTGACCCATGAAGAGGATGACCTGCTCCCTGCCCTCTCTGCAGGGGTCTGGCAGCCAGAGGGGTAGGGAATCAGTGACTTCCCTGAGCTGCTTCTTGTGCTCCTGGCACCAGCAATGCATAGGAGTGGATGACTCCAGGGGGGATGCAACTGTTTTTGTGTGCTCTCCGTTGCCTCTTGGCTGGTTTCACCTTGGAGTGTTCTTGCTGTGCTCGTGTCCCGAGGTTTGCAGATCTCCAGTTGCTCTGGCAGTGCTTTGTTTGGCTGAAGCTGCCAGGAGGCTCTTCCATTTCCGACCTTCGCCTGCGTGATCCATCTCACCCTACAATGGCTTTGCCAGCTGCTCCCTGCCTCCTTCCCACCGCTCTTTGCAGGCTTGATCCCGACTTTGTTTGCACTGGCTGCCTGATGAAAGACGTTCCTGTGTAATGAAATACCCCTGATTAGTTCTGATGAAATAGCAAACTTCCTTTCATCTCCTCTTGCAGCCCGGCGGAAGGTCTCTGCGGGCAGGCTGGGCCAGGTGTGCTCCGCCGGCTCTTTGTATCCTCAGGAGCCTTATCCCAGGGCTTTGGCCGTGTCCACAGGCACCAACACGCCGCTGCTAGGGCGCATGTGTGTGCTCCATCCTTTTGGAGATCAGTCTCTGCAAGGATCAGAGCCAAGTCATTGACATGGACCTGAGCCAAGTAACTCAGAAGTCAGAGCTTACGGCTTCTCTCCTTGACTGGCTCCATTGTGAAAGCCAGAAAACAAAAACAACCTTGCGCCAAGGCAGTTAAGGTGGAAGTGGCTGCTCCCACAGGGCTTCCTTTGCTTTTTTATTTTTCCCTTCCTGGGAGATGTTTCATTTGCTGGTTTTGAGCTTGGCTCTGAGATCCACGCTCGGGTGTGGAACTCACCATGACTGGTCATTGAAATGAGGATGAGTTATGGAAGGTTGAAAAGCTCTTGGAGAATCACACCTGGAATTACAGATAATATTTGAACCCTGCTTCCTGCACTGGTCCCAAATGACAATCAAGCATCAGGTTTTGAGTTTGCTTTTTCTGGGGTGAGCTCTCTTTCTTCCTGCTGTCTGGTACCCCCCAAACACCTTCTTCTCAGAAGCTGGACAAGCTCTTTGTCTTGCTGTGTCCATCCCTGGCAGAACATCTGCTTTGGGGCACCACAGAGAACTGGGCAGGGGACTCAAACTTATTTCTTAATCCTCTGTGGTGTGAGGAGGATGGGGCAGAGGACTCTGTCATCTGCTTGAGGAGGACAGGGCAGGGACTCAAACGTGTTCCTGATCCCCTGTGGTGTGAGGAGGATGGGGCAGAGGACTCGGTCATCTTCTTGAGGAGGACAGGGCAGAGGACTCAAAAGTGTTCCTGATCCCCTGTGGTGTGAGGAGGACAGGGTAGAGGACTCGGACATCTTCCTGATCCTCTGTGGTGTGAGGAGGACAGGGCAGAGGACTCAAACGTGTTCCTGATCCCCTGTGGTGTGAGGAGGACAGGGTAGAGGACTCGGACATCTTCCTGATCCTCTGTGGTGTGAGGAGGACAGGGCAGAGGACTCAAACATGTTCCTGATCTTCTATAGTGTAAGTAGGACAGGGCAGGGGACTCGAGCGTCTTCTTGATCGTCTATGGTGTGAGGAGAACAGGACAGGAGACTGAAACTTACCTTCCTGATCCTCTCTGGAGTGCTGAGAACAGAGCGGGGCACTTACACATCCTCCCAACCCAGCGTGGTGCGATGTGCCAGCACAGCAATACTTAAAACTGTCCACAAGAGTCACTGTTGCTTTGTGTAAGGAACCTCCGCTCTTCCTGCCTGTGAGCTGCTTGATTTCCTCACCCCGTGGAGCTTCAGATCTCCGTCCCCAACGCTTTTCTTGCACCCCAGCAAACCGCAGCAGGGAGCTGTGAGGATTCCAGCAGCCGAGGAGGAGGATGGAGGGGGGGGAAAGGGTTGGATTGTTGTGAGGGCGACCTTTCCCGTGTGCTTTTCCACTCGGGTTGTTTCCATGCGAGACTCTCAGCAGCCAGCCCTCCCTGTCCCTGGCTGTGCCTGACTCTTCCATCTGCCCTGGGAGCACAGCCTGTGCCTCAGAGACGTGGCCCCAATTCACCTCCCTGCCTGTGGTTTCTAAGTAACAGCAGTACCTGTGGCAAGACAAACTGTGGAAGCCTATTTATATTTGCAGAGACTGCGTTAACCTTTGAAAGGTTGACCTTAAGCAAAAAAAAAAAGGTGGCAAAAACATTTCAAGCACTTGGTGGGGGGGGGAGGGGAGAGATGGGAGTTGTTTTTAATCCTTTCACTCTTTGATTGCTTCAGCCTTGCTGCTGGTAAACATACCCCAGGTTTCAAGGCATTCCTGAATTTTGCAGCTGCAGAGCCATTTAGTCTTTGCCTGTGTTAGCACTTTCAAGGTCAGCCATGATGTAAAACTCAAGGCAACCCATCAGCTGCGTCAGAGCTGCTAATTTTCTTTATTTACTCTCCTCCCTCCTGCTAACTCGTGCAGCAGATCCAGCAGCAGCGTGTCAAAGCCTCACTGCTCCTGTGTGTCACTGGGTGGCACAGGGAGGGCAGGGGGTGACTGACCTGTAGTGGCTCCAAGGAGCAACTCATGACACCTTTGCTGGGGCTGTCTGTCTCCTGATCATCATTAGCATGACCCTGGTGGTTTTCCAGCTCAGCCTTGTCCTCATATCTTGTGCCCCCTTCCCTGCAGATGTCACTGCAGCTCCCTGACTCAATTTCCCTAATTTTTGAAGCCAGGTGAGGTGTAGCACGGCCACTTGCCTGCAGATCTCTCTGAGGCTCCTTGGTGGAGAAACAAAAGGCAGTGCTGTTGTGAGGTCCAGCAGGGAGAAGCCTTTGGCAGCAATGTTTATTAATTTACCTAATGAGCTGCTCTCTAGTCTTTGTGGTGCAGCCCAGAACAACAGTGAGCCCTTCATAAATACGCTGCTGAGAAATTGCCCCTTGCATGGGTTTATTAAATGTTTTTCCCCTTGAATGATCAGT
Source organism: Turnix velox (assembly GCA_013400935.1). Taxonomy (NCBI): domain Eukaryota; kingdom Metazoa; phylum Chordata; class Aves; order Charadriiformes; family Turnicidae; genus Turnix; species Turnix velox. The sequence goes on from VZTY01026706.1 coordinate 243,243, forward strand.
ATCCCTTTGATTTCTGAAATGGAATCAAAAAGAGTTAGGGATTCATGGGAGGGAGGAGGGATTTTCTCCCCTCTCTGCCTGCCAGGCAGGGATGGAAGGGAGGAAGCAGCAAGGATGTGTCTTCATTCTACTAAATCTTGCTGAACGTGCCTACATGAGACTGTTAAGCTGCTGATCAGTGATTACACACTGCAGCTCTGCATTTAATCAGGATAAAAGACTTAAGGAAACTCCTTTGCCCCTTGTCTCCACCTTTTACCCAGAGATTTTATTCCTGTGGATATTAGCCACAGGAAGGATGGCAGGAGCTTGGCTCTTGGCTTCATGCAGACACTGGGAGTTTGTGCTGCTTCTCCAGCTCCTTCCTGCTTGGGTACTTTTCCTCTTTGAGCAGATATTTTGTGCTGTCTTTAGGAAGTAGAAAGAAGAAGAAACCAGGGGAGCGTTTGGGCAGAGACTGGGTTGCTTGTGGTTGCAGTTTCTCTCTTGAGGAGCCCAACTCTACAAGTGGCTGAAGGTTTCCTGGCTGGTCTGTTTGCAGCTGTGTCAGGCAGGGCTCCAAGAAAGCAAAAGGTTAAGAGCTGTGTGCTGCCAGCCCTGTCACAGTCCTGCCTCCTCATCAGTGACACCAAGCCTGGGGGGAATAACCCCTTGGAGCGTGTGTGCACTGACAGCTCCCTTCTTGCTGGCTCTGGGTGGCCTCTCCTCACCTCCCACCACACAGAGCTTGGCCTGAGCTCCCCAAATCTTGCCTTTCTCAGATCAAAAGGTAAAAAATAACCATAGAACAACCTTGGCCCATGTGTAAGTGCAGAGCTGAGTGTGTGTGTGTGTGTTCAGTGCACAGTAAAGGTTGGAAATTTAGAATTTTAGTTCTGCTTACTCCTGATTTTATCAAAAGATGTGGGCAATGTTCCTCCTGTTGGATGGTTTGTTGGTGGTGGTCCCTGGATAACCACATTTGCTGCTCTGAAGTTGGTGTGATTCTGAGTTAAGGTGGAAGCTCTGCTGCCAAATCCTTTGGGAGTGGAGGAAGCCAGGCTTTGGATTTTAGCTGCTTTGCTAATCAGAGCTCATCTGGTTTGTTTTTCCTTTGCAGAAACCAGGCAATGCGGAAAAAGTTGATTTTGTACTTCAAGAGGAGAAATCATGCTCGCAAACAGTGGGTAAGTGATTCCCTTATCCCTTATTTCATATGTGTAAAGCAGCAGAATTGATGATGTGAGAAAGGAAAGGGGCGTTTTCCAGCAGTGAGATGCTGGTTCTCAATACTTTGCCTTTTGTGTTCCTGTGGCATCTCTTACACTTAAATAAGTGGGATGTAAAGGAGAGGTCCCTGATCCTGCTGCAGGCAGCACCTCCCTCTGTGAGGAACCCCCTGCAGAGCAAACATGGGGGTTGGCTTAATCCCAGTGAAGCCCCCCATTGATCCCAGGGAGCCTGTTCACAGCGTAAACGTCTATTCTATGAGTAATTGAACCCTAAGAGAGGTGTGAAATGAGCTGACTCTGCTTCTGATTAACAGTCTGCAGTCTGAGCTGACTCCTTCCAGCTGACTACACAGCCACATTTGAGGAATTTGTGGATTTTAAACAAAAATCAAGCTCTGCCTCAGTTGGTTTCAGGGCAGCTTTGCCTTCAGGGTGGTTCCAGTGCCCTTCAAGGGGATGGTTGTTGATTAGCTAAGGGTTAAGGTGTGGTTTATTATGAGGCTTCAGAGATGTTTGTTGCAAATCACAGGATCTCAGAAATTGGAAGGGACCTCATGAGATCATCTAGTCCAATCCCTCTGCCTGAGCAGGGACACCCAGATCAGGTCACACAGGAAGGCTTCCAGGTGGGGTTGGAATGTCTCCAGAGGAGACCCTACACCCTCTCTGGGCAGCCTGTGACACTGTCCTCTCACCCTCACCGTACAATATTTTTTCTTGTATTTCTGTGGAACCTCCTATGTTCCAATTTGCACTAGTAAATAGAGGGGAAAGTTCAGGTGGGATCTACAGATTTTATATTTTTGATTCTGATGGTTGCCTGTGGATGGTGGGAGGTGAAACCAGTGCAGGAGCCAGAACAACCGATGGCTCCCACCAGGAAGTTGGGTTTTGTGGTGTCTTTCCATGAAGGGCGATTCAACTCATGACATAGTGCTTTGTGTTTTACATGTAAGATGTAAAATAATGGCTAGGATGATAGAATAGAATCATAGAAAGGTTTGGGTTGGAAGGAACCTTAAAGATCATCTAGTTCCAAACCCCTGCTGTGGGCAGTGACACCTCCTACTACACCAGATAGATTAATGCCTTATCCAGCCTGGCCTTAAGCACCTATAGCCAGGAGGCATCCACAGGCTCTCTGGGCAACCCCTTCCAGTGTCTCACCTCTCTCATTCCTGATTTGGTGTCTGTGTTGTGGGGCAGGCTGAGGTGTTGACATCAGAAGCTGGCAATGGTGCGTGTTTTCTGAGCGCCTTTGGTGCTGGATTTTGAGAGAAGTGCTCCTGCTGTGACATTATTGGAAAAACTCAAAATAATGAGCCTGGGAAGTGGTTTGAAGGCTCTACCTTTAAAAGCAGCTTTCAATACAGACATTTCTGAGCCAGCAATCAAATTATTTTCTGACTTCTGGTGAACAAAGCATGTTCTTTTTCTTTCTTGTACTTCATTTTTTCCATTCTTTCTTGTCGCCAAAGCCACAGATCTTGCACTCCAAAGGGATGCTTGTGTCTTCCCTTTGTGCCTAAATATTTGTCTGTTTAATCTTTTCCACAATAAAACTTCTTCCAGGTTTCTAGTGAGGGCTAAACACCTTCAGCCTGACCCAGCATGGTAGCAGGCACCTTTCCTGCACCAGCTGAGAATGTGGGAAGAGTATCAGTATTCCCTCCCTCTAAACAGGAATTGCCAAGCATCACGTGGTTCTGTGGGGAAATTGAAGGAGCCACAAAGGTGATGAAGGGATTGGAGCATCTTCTTTCTGAGGAAAGGCTGAGGGAGCTGGGTCTCTTTAGCTTGGAGAGGAGGAGACTGAGGGTTGACCTCATTCATGTTTATGAATATGTGAAGGATGAATGTCAGGAGGATGGAGCCAGGCTCTTCTTAGTGACATCTAATGGTAGGACACAGTGCAAGGGGTGCAAGCTGGAGCACAGGAGGTTCCACAGAAATATGAGAAGAAAATTTTTCATGGTGGGGGTGACAGAACAGTGGCACAGGCTGCCCAGAGCAGAGAGGGTATGGGATTTCCTTCTCTGGAGACATTCAAAACCCACCTGGACACACCATCCTGTGTGACCTGGTCTGGGTGTTCCTGCTCCATCAGGGGGTGGGACTCGATGATTTCTTGAGGTCCTTTCCAATCCCTGACACTCTGTGATTCTGTGAAAATGCTCAAGAGCTGCTTTCTAGTGGAAAAGAGCCTTTTTTTGTGTGCTAAATCTGGAGTGAGTCTCTCTTTTGTGAATATCGAGGAGCTGGGGGGGGGGAAAGGTTTCATTAGGGCTGCAAGAGCAGGGTTCCTAAAATACGGCTTGGGGTAAAGTCGCCTGTCATGCAAAATAGGTGAATTTCTGCCAGTGGGTTTATTCAGTGTCCTTGAAAGGGGATTTTTCAGTTTAGGGAAGCATTTTGCCTATTCTACAAAATAGGCAACATACGGTTGCTGAATTTGCAAAGTGAATACATTTGCTGATTCTGTTTGCAAAATGGGTAGGCTTAGCTATTTTTCTGCCTATTTTGTAGCAAATCCTATTTTTAGCTAAGCCCATCTCTGCACCAGTGTTTCTTTTTGGCTCTTTTTTACTTTCTGGGCTATCATCACTGCCCAGAGCAGGGTCAGAGCTCTGTCCCTGCAGGGGTTCAGCCTTGAGCCCTCCACCAGAGGTTCTGCAGGGTTTTTTTCATGCCTCCAGCGAGGTCAGCACAGCGAAGGATTTTTCATTGCCATCAGAGGGGTGATGCTGCGGAGAGACAAGGGTAAAGGGAGCTGTTTTGGCTGTGAGAGTTTTATCTCCATCAGCCAGGGAAACAAAACCGTGGGGCTCAGCTAGGAATTGGACTGCTTCCTCCTGTCACCTTCGCTCTTCCCCTCCCCTCCAAAGAGCTGCTCGGTTCCCTGGAGCTGTGAGAGCGTGGGCTGTGGGAGGGTTGGGGCTTGGCACAGCCCCCAAACTGCCTTCAGCTGCTACGGCAGCGTTACTATTCATCCATTTTTAGCTACGCATGTCAAGTCCGATTTGGCTCACCATCACTTACTGGTGTGATTGAGAAGCTGATGGGCTGCTGGGCCCAGCCGGGAGGAGAAGGGGAGGAAGCACCGATGCTAAAAGCTAGCACAGAACTGTGGCTCAGGAATGGACACACTCACTTAAAGCTGCTCTGAGGAGGTTAGAAGATGGAATTAGACACTTCTGCTCCTGAAATACCTATCTGGGAGCTTCTCCTGGTGGCAAAGCTGTGAAGATCTGGGGAATGCAGGGTGCTACAAGGTGCCTGTAATCTTGGCTTTTGAAGGATGAAGACTGTAGGAAGCATTTATATCATCTGGAGCAGGGATGCTGCAGACCAGCCCTGCCATGGTGGGATCTAAAGCTTGGCCTGGCATGAAGGATCTTGTTGGCCTATGGTGGGAAAGGGTTTTAAGAAGGCAGAGGGAAGTCAGAAGCACTTGGCTGGTCCATATCAGAGCTGTGCTCTGGAGGGATGGGTTGTGTAAGCTTTGGTACTGCTCAGGAAATCAAGAGTGTCGTGCTGATGTTGCTTTTTCCATCTGCAAATTGAGAGTGGTTTGAATTTGGCTCTTGGTCCTCACTTTCATCTTATGGCAATTTTCCTGAGCTCCAAGGAAACCCAAGCATCTCCTGTGCATCCGTGCAGGGCAGGAAAAACTCTGGCTCCAGGCATGCAAGTTGGAATGAAGTTATTTGTGGGGGAGGGTGTTTGTCTCTATCAGCTCTGATATTTGAGATGCTTTGTCCACTTCATGTTGTCATTGAGGTGCCTCCAAAAGGCCAAGGAATCACAAGGATGTGTTGCTGCACTTGGGTTAATGCCAAGTCCATGGTGGCTGGACCAAACCCACGTTCCAGGGTCAGTGTGACACTGGCTACAGGCTGCTGCAGGTGGCTGGCAGCAGTGCCTGGACATGGAACTGCTGGTTCATGACCTGCTCAGCTGCTTCCTGACCTGGAATTTGGCATTTCCATTGGTCTGGGGCTATTTTTTACCTCTCTCTGTTCATTTTTTGGTGTGTACGAGCAAAACATGGGCAGAGTGTATCTCATAAATCCTACAGCCTTGGACTTCCTTCCATTTATGGGGTGGCAATGGCAAGAGATGAGTTTAGTATCCAAGATGAGTTTGAAATTCACTGCTGCAGGGATGAGAGTGCTGATGCACAGCCATCCATTCTGGAGAGCAGTTTGGAAAGGGGCAAGAGGTGACCTGGGGTTTGCCATTGATTATTTTGCAGAGTGACATCTGCTTTCACTTCCTGCTTTGGGGCCTAGAAGTCATTTGCTTCACTCAAAACGAAACCTTAAACTCCCTTCTGGTTGCCCAGCTGCTTTCACATGAGTCTGGGTTCCATCACTCTTGTCACCACTGCCATTCTACATGCTGTTTGCACAGCGAGGACCCTCCTGTGTCCTCTCCCAAGGCTATATTTTGGTCCCTCCTTGCTTGGTGGCTTCAGGCAGGCATCTTGTCCTCTCCTCATGCAAAGCCAAGCCTTTCAGAGCAGGGGTTCCCTCCTCAGCACTGGGACTTTGTTTGCTGAATGGGGCACACAAGGCACCAGAGGATGTTCAGGCAGAAGGTGTGGTAGGTGACCAAAGCCACACTGGGCAACAATCCTGGTTTTTCTAATTTGTACCAGGGTAAGGAAAAGCCTGAGGGTACCTGGTGGCCTGTCTTAAGAATTTACCCTTGGGTGGGACTGAGAGCTGGAGGGTGTCCATGTCCTAATAAACCCTATTTATTTAAGCAAGGTGACTCACGCTCAACCTGAGTGACCATCAAAGCCTGGAGGAGCTGCCCTTCCCAGATGTGTCTCCTGATCTCTTTTCTCTCTTTTCTCTCCCTCTGCCCTTACAGGAACAGAAGTTTTGCCAACGTTATGACCAGCTGATGGAGGCCTGGGAAAAAAAAGTGGAGCGCATCGAAAATAACCCCCGGCGCCGCGCCAAGGAGAGCAAAGTGCGGGAGTACTATGAGAAGCAGTTCCCAGAGATCAGGAAGCAGCGGGAACTGCAGGAGCGAATGCAGAGGTTAGAGGAGAAACGGTATGATGATGCTGAGCTGCTGCCAGCCAGCCTTCCTTTTCTCTTTGGGGATGGGGATGGGATTTGGTGGCGGGAGGAATGGGCTGGGGTGGCTGTTGGTCCCTTTTCTCCCCTTCTGGGCAAAGGCAGAAGTCAGCAGACAAGCAGCTCTGCTGGTTTTTCTTGAGGTCTGCTCAGCACAGGGCCAAGAGAGGAAGAAAAATGTCAGGAATGTGGTTGTCCATCTCCCCTCTGCTGCTGATCTACTGGGCAGCTCCTTGAACTGGTTGAGACAGCTAATAGAAGGTCCACTTAGATACAGGAAAAAAGTTTACTGTGAGGGTGGTGAGACACTGGAACAGATTGTCCAGAGAGGTTGTGGATGCCCCCTCCCTGGAGGTGTTTAAGGCCAGGCTAGATGAGGGATTGAGCAACCTGGTCTAGTGGGAGGTGTCCCTGCCCTTAGAAGGGGGTTGGAACTGGATGATCTTTAAGGTCTCTTCCAACCCAAAGCATTCTATGATTCTATGAATTGCTGCCTTACTGCTTGGCCCAAATGAAAACATACAGGGTTTTCAGATGGGTTTGGTCATGTCAATGATTTAATACATGCACATGGTTTAAAGGAGGGAGAATGAACATCTGCAGAGGAAATTACATGAAGGATCCAAAATGTCTCACTGAAAGGGTTGTCCCCCGTGTCTCCCATCTACTGTGTGTTTTCTCCTCCTCAGTGGAAGTGCAATTGAGGTCACATTGTTCCCTGCCAGGAGGAGACACAGTTTCATGATCTCCACCCCTCTTGTTGAAAACTCTCCATCTTTCCCATCTCAGCCTTGGGATGTTGCCAGGGACACTTGCTGTGAGCACCAAGCCCTTGTGCCAGCATCCCAAGTGTGTGCCCTGCAAACAGCTGGATGGATCCAGACAATCCAGTAACTTTATTGTACCTTAAAGAGAAGGGTACTGAGATGCTTTAAGCTTTGATGTGTCTAATAAGAATAGTTTTAATTCTTTTGGGGAGTAGGAGACGGATGTCAGTGGCTGGTTGTGACTTGCAAACCAGATGTGGTGGCACCATGCTGAGGTATAGTGCTCATGCTGACCTCTGTCATTGCTGGGGTGTGTTGAACATGAGCAGATACAGAGTAGACTATGGTTGGATATGAAATGTTCTTCTGTTGTAACACTCCAGGAGGTTGACACAGGTAAGGAAGGTGGTTTGAGGCTTTCAACCCAAGTCCTAAGCCCCAGGGATGATGTTCTCTTGGCAGGAGTGAGCACCATCAGAGCCCACAGGGTTGCAGCAGGCACCATTGTGTGGTGTGGGGTGGCCTGGGTGAGGTGTTGGGATGTGATGATTGTGGAGGTGACTGATGAGGACAACAAGTTGTCATGAGTGTGGTTTGCTGCTTATGAAATGGAGCATCAGTGTCTGAGTGTCCCACTGCACTCTCCCAGCAGGGTAGGACAGAGGGGCAGTGGTGGGCTCGCCATGTCGGCCGCACGCAGCGAGCACGAGGTGTCAGAGATCATCGACGGGCTCTCAGAACAAGAGGTGAGACCAGGTTGTCCTTTCTCCTCCTCTTCACCCCTCACTCCACCCTTCTCTGAGAAAGCCAGGAGAGCTACCACCAGGTCCCACAGTGCAATCTGGTAACAAACCCTGATAGCTTCAGGCCAGGCTAGGGTTGGGGAGGTCACTGTGGTGCTTGATGTGCTTTCTGGACAGGCTCCAAAGTGAGGTGTTCATTTCATACCCAGCAGCCTTTTTCCAGCCATCTGAGAGAGCTCTGAAGTGGTTTCACAGGAGTAAAACATGCAGCAAAGCACATGTTGCTGGTGGCAAACGGGTAGGATTTAGTGGCATCTGACTGCCTCTAAGGGACCTGAAACCCCAGAATGCTGCTCATCCTGGGTAGCAACCCACAAACACCTCCCAGCTGTTGGTTTGAGCTGGAAGCAGAGGTGGGAAGGAAAGGGCAGGGAGCTGGCACCCGGGCTGCCAGGCAAAGGGGTTTTTCTGTTTGGTTTCATTTTGAATGGGCTGTGCAGCTTGACACAGGGGAATCCTATGGAATGAATGGTTTGTACATGAGCCAGTTGGCCCACATCTTCTGGGAGTGCTCCATTCATCTTGAAACATCCCCGTGACCTTGGCTTCGTTTGGATCTGGTTTCACAAGGGTTCCACTCTCTTGGCACAGAGGCAAGCTGCAGTAAGTGGCTGGTGTTTGGGAGGAGAGAGCAGCCATTGCCCAGCAATAGCTGAAATGTTTGTAGCACCATTTACTCCTTGGTCCTGGGCACTTTGCTGTCAGCCAGTTAAGGTGACAACCCAGAGGATATGGATCTCAGGAGCAGAGGGAAATTTCACTGGTCTGCAGAGGTGGTGGCCAAGGGGAGCATTGAGACCATTGCCTCTGATCTGCAAGTTGTACTGCTGAACTCCACCCCAGTGGCCTCCTGCTGAACTTCAAGGCACCTCTTGGCTTGTTTCAGAGGAGACCTTAAGAGCATTCGTGCAGGTGACAGCACAAATGAGACATCACATTGTCTGCTTTATTGCAAATACTTAAGGAAACCAGTGTGCCCTGTCTGTCCTGGTGTGCAGTCAAATAGGATGGAGTAAAGGCATCTTGTTGTATCCTAGGGTAATAGGATAAAAGAATGATGGCCCTCTTACATTTAAAACACTGTGGAACAAGATTAGGCTTCCTTTGGAAAGGAAACACATCTCTCTCTGCCCACCCTTTCAGAAAGCTGTGCAGAGCTCACCCATTGCCCTTGCAGTTTGGGCTTAGGGGGGGCTGATCCTTCTCAAGGCAGTGGACTTGATGGCTGAGAAAGGATTGGCACTCCCTGTGCCTCTACTTGTGGCCTTGCTTGTCTCTCATCATGGTCAGGAGCTGTTTTTCTAAAGTCAGACATTTCCACACTGTATCTTAAAGCCTTTTATTTCAAAATGAAAGATTAATTGTTTGCTGGCTGACAGCGATAGCCTCTTTCAGCGCTTAATTTGCAATTACTGTGGCAATAAAGCTGTCTAGCTCTTGCTTTCCAATTCCCCCATTCCTCTGCTCGTCCTTTCCTCTCGAACATCTGTCCCCTGCCATCCCTGGGGGGGTCCTGGTGCTGACCAACTGTTCTCTCTGCTTTCCCCAAAGAACCTGGAGAAGCAGATGCGCCAGCTCGCTGTCATCCCGCCCATGCTCTATGATGCTGATCAACAGCGCATTAAATTCATCAACATGAACGGACTCATGGATGACCCCATGAAGGTCTACAAGGACCGGCAGGTGATGAACATGTGGAGTGAACAGGAGAAGGAGACCTTCCGGGAAAAGTGAGTGCAGCCCAAACACCTCTCTCACCCCTTGGGAGGCTTAGGACAAGTGCTTTGGCCAAGGCTGCAGCACGCTAAGGCATGAGTTTCCCAAGGGCTTCTCTTAGAATCATAGAACAGTTTGGGTTGGAAGGGATCTTAAAGATCATCTAGTTCCCCAGGGACACAAGCATGGTTGCTATGTTGCCTTTATCTCTGCACCTGCAAAGAAACTATAAGTTGTTTTCTTCTGCATCCCCTGTTCTATCAATCATTTTATGGGTAGCACCAGTGAAACTCAGTGCTCCATACAGCGTGAGGTTTTTGGAGTTACATGCTGTCAACTTCCATCCCCTCCATGTAGATTCCATCCAGTGTCTGTCCCTCAGAGCTCTGTCCTGCTGCCTGCAAGATGTGCCACCAGCTGCTGTTTCCATGGAGGCATTCCCACACAAGACTCCTGCAGACTTTGTTGTTTTCTCCTGTTTACAAACAATGCTTCAGAACAGCTTCACTTTATCAACTGTGATTCCTTGGGGGATTGCTGATCCCTTCCCTGGGCACCACCAGCAAGCTGTGGGTCCCCTTGCTCAGCCTCACATCCATAGCTCATCAGGGACTCAGGCGTTTACATGGAATGACAGAGCATTCTTGGTGCCCTCAACATGCCCTCTGTGTGGAAACAGAGCTGGCATTCAGGTTCCAGCAGAATGAACTCTGATGGGTCTCCCTGTTCTGGACATGAGGGACGTAGAGTACAGGGCTGGAGCAGAGCCACCTCATCCCCTGTGGCAGCACTGCCTTAGTCTGACCTCCAAATAATGGTGAGACATCTCCATGGATTACCAGCAAGCCCGTTGCTGGTAGCCTCTCCATGCCCAAGATCCCTCCTCCTTTCTCTGCTCATGACATCTCATATTTAACAAGTTGCCAAAATGGACCAAATAACAACAAAACAGGCTCCAAGGCTTTGGTAGAAGAGAATCCTCATCTCTAATTGACCTTAAAATATGTCACTCCAAACAGCAAGGATTGTCTGCAAGTGACGCAAAGGCTAATTATTTGCTATTAAATGGCAGGGCTGTGCCTGGCTAATGGGGCTGGAAGATCCCACACCCAGCTCATGCATCCTGCTGGGCATGGTGGTTTCTGTGTCATCACTGTGGGTGATGCAGAGCTCGAGGCATAAATACAGCAGGATTTAGGGGCTCCCACTAAGCTCATTTTAAGAGATTGGTACTTAGGAGCTGCAAAGAGAGCCAAGGGAGTCCAGCCCAGTGTGAGGATAGCTGAGCTGTGGCTTCTGGCCTGGGTATTTAGGGTGAACCAAAATTGTGATGATCCCAAGGGGGATCTCCCTTGGTGTCTGTGTTATACCTGGGGGGAGGGTATGTTTTGCCCTTCAAAAGGCTTGATACCAGAAAAGCTGGTAGAGACTTGATTCTCCATTAAGCTCCCAAGTGTCATACTCCTGTTGCTGTCCACACTCCCACCTCCAGCTACACTCCAGCCCTGACAGAAGCACAGAAGCACAGAATGGTTTGGATTGGAAGGGACCTTTAAGATCATCTAGTTCCAACCCCAACTCCCACTACACCAAGGTTGCTCAATGCCTCATCCAGCCTGACACTGGACCTGTGCTTCTCACACTTTGGTGTTGCACTGATTAACTATCCTCCTGCCAGCAGGATTGCCTGATGCGAAGGGTTTGTTGGCCTTGAGTGCTTCCTCACCAGCCAGGTGAAGGGATTTGTTGGAGGAGGCACCTCAGCACCCCAGGACAGCTTCTCCCTGGTGGGTGTTGCACCCTCCCAAGCTGCCAGAGCCGCAGGCAAACCTGCTGACAGCTCTTCTGTTCCTCAGAGACACTGGGCCACCAGGGATGTCTTGAGCAACTCAGCAACACAGCAGCTCTGTGCTTCCTCCTGGGGTTTGGATTTCCTTTCCCCTCTTCTGCAGAGCCCAGCTGGGCTTGGGGTCCCTCTTTAGTGGCTGCAGGGTTTGTGCTTGGCCACTGAAGGCAATTCCTCACCCTTTCCTTACCAAATCCCAATGTGTCTGTCCTGCTGTTAGTACAGGTTCTGTGGCTGTGGGGTCAAGCAGGGTGGAGAGCACTGCCAGCCCCTTGCCCTCTCCCACCATGAGATGAACATCTGCCCATCAAAGCTCCCAACCAGCCCAGTTCCACTGGGCAAAATTTGAAGTTCTTGTCTTTTTGAGAAGCTGAGCAGCAGATAAGTATTTTCTCAGACCCCTGAGTACCTCAGGGAGCTGGCATTGCTGCTCTGGGTGTGCAGGGCTGTCCAGCTGTGAGGAGGATTGGAACCATCATCCACACTAAACCCCCTCCCTCTTGCTCCTACAGGTTCATGCAGCATCCAAAGAACTTTGGCCTCATTGCATCCTTTCTGGACAGGAAGGTAAGCCTGGCTTCCACCTCCCTGGTGCTCTCTTTCCTCTATCACGTGGCTCACTTTGGTGCTGGAGCATTGGGTGGGTGCTGGGTACATGTGGGTGGTGGTGGCTCAGAGCCTCAGGCATGGTCCAGATGCCTCCTGGCTCCCTGCAGAGATGAGGGACTGAGTCAGCTGCAGAGAGACAGGGAGCTCAACACTGTGAGATGTGTGAACACATCCAGCCTGGCGCGTGGGTGTCACAGCCCACCCCATGATCTGCCTTGGGGAGCTGCTTTTCCATGTCTCCTGGAGGCATTTCTACAAATCAGACTGCCATGAAGTGGGTACAGTCTCCTGGCTGTCCTGGTATAAAGCAGAGGGGTCCCATTTTTGCTCAGGGAGGGAATCTTGAGGGTGGGCTGAGTCCCAGTTCATCCAGCAGTTTGGGTTTGGTTTTATTTCTGCACAGATACCCTCTTTTGATGTAAAGGAGTAGTTTGCTCACAGGAGGTCCTGACCTTTCCCAAGCCTTCCTGTTGCATTTCTTGGACTTTTCCTTTTTTGCTGTTAATTGGGCTGATGGAAGAAAGGTTTGTAAAGGAGATCTATAGGAGGTGTGAGTCTCCAATCCTGTTGTGAGCAAGCCTTCTGTGGGACAGATCATACAGGCAGATCCCAGACAGACCTGGCTTGGCAGGATAATGATGGAGCAGGGGTTCTCTTGAGCAAGAAACAGTCAAGAGCTGCTTCTTATCTAGTCACTGCCCATCTCATGCAGTGTTTGAGCTGTGCAGTGTCCCTGCTGCTTTTAGAGGGTGACCTGCAGATGTCCCTCCCAGCCTGAGTTATTCTCTCGTTCTGCACAATCCAGGCTGAGGAAATATTTTGTAAAATCTTGACTTTTTTGTCCAAAACACAAGGGAGCAAAGGGCAGCATCCACTGCATGCTGCTGCTGTCTCTGTGAGATACCAGGCTCCTTTTCAGCCTTTCCCACTTGTTAAAGCCTAAAGTGGTGGGACTTGGATGATGCTCACAATCCGCTCTGTGTTCCAAGCTGTAAAATGTCTTCTAATTTTATTTGTGCTCGTTTGTATATCAGGCTGTAATTATGATACAGAACACATCCATTATCCTGTTGGAGAGAGATGCAAAGTATGGCTCAATGTAATGAATTAATAGATTTTAAAATTGCATTATAAAAAAAAAAAAAAAGAAATAGTGATCTTAGCCCTTGGAACAGATGACTGTAAGGGGTTTTTTTTTGTGTTTGCGTGTGTGTGTATAATCAGGGCTAGATTAGAAAGAGATCCAATTAACACTTTAAAAGTTGCAATCTGTTTTTGCAAATGGTTCCATTCCCTGTGCAGGGATGGGGGGGGGAGGGAAGTGCATCCCCCAGGCACCCCCGGTGCGAGCAGCAGCCCTCAGCTCCCGGGCTCTTGCAGGCATCTGTGGGATTACTCCTTATATTTCTTCATGCACACTGATGCTGTGCATGAAGATGTAGCCCAAGATCAGTGTTCAGATGCCCCCCCAGTTCAGCAAAAGGATTTTTCCCAGAGTGGCATGCTCTGTGATGCTCAGGAGCAGAATATGGCTCAGCCAGGGCTCCTTGTTTTCCCACTTTGTCTGATCTGGGGTGGCTGTTGTGGAGCCAACTGCTGGAGCTGGATTGGGATGGTGGCTCCTGAGTACCAGGATCTGTGTCTGCATGAAAGCTGTGTGCACTCCAGCCAGCAAGCTTAATGGCTGGAAATAACAGTAGCTGACAGTCGCCTGGCAGGTTGTGCCTCCCATAACCCCAACAGAGGGTGACAGTCAGCTCTCCCCTCTTCTGCCTTTAGTTGTCACAGTCATCTGGGGTCAGCCCTTCCCCCTGCTTTGTTTTTGACATGGGATGCTCCCTGCTCTACACGTCTGAAGGGTGGCCCTGCTCTGTCCCTTGAGCCATTTTATTAGAGCAATGTGCATTGCCTCTGCTTCCAGCTCCTTTGAAGGGTTTTGGGAGGGAGGTGTGGGGAAGCCTGTTTGGGCTGCAGATTTTCAGAAGCAGCCCAGAGACCTGGCAATGGCAGGGTCCAAATGCTGCTCCTGGAAGTTTGTGCCCCAACAGAGCAAGAGGCCAGGACCTTCTCTTTCCTGACTTGCTCTTGTCATTGCAGACTGTGGCAGACTGTGTTCTCTATTACTACTTGACCAAGAAGAATGAGAATTACAAGAACCTCGTAAGAAGGAATTACCGGCGGCGTGGGAAGAGCCAGGTAAGAGCTGGAGGAGCACAAGGAAACATTGTCCCTTGGGCTTTAGAGAGTTGCAGCACATTTCACTCACAGCTTCTCAGCAGCACTTTCTCTGAGCACTCCAAATGCTTCTTTTCTCCCCTCCCCAGCTGGAGATCTCACTTGCTGACTGCCATGGGGCTGTTGTTTTGCTCTGTAGCTTTTCAGCACATGCTGTTTACTGGCAGTTGATGTTTGCCCATGCCTCTGCCAAGGTCACAGTAGCTTTAAAAAAAGCAAACAACAACCTCAAGATGCTTGAAAAAGGGGGATGGAGTGAATGCAGAAAATGTGGCCTTGAATAAGGAGTGGTTGTGGGGTTGCTTGTGCAGTGTAAGAGCTGAGCAAGGCCTCTTTCTCCCCCCTGGAGTCTGCAGCCAAGGGTGCCCATGCTGGTGAGGACTTGGGTGTGGGGGTGCTCCTGCCTTGCAGATCCAGGCCAAGGCTCAGGCTATGGGAAAAGGTATGGAGAGAAGAATGATTTGGGTGGGAGCAACTTATGGTGAGTGCCTGAGTAGAGGCATAGAAATCTATCTGATGTGGTGGGGCTGGTGGATTTGGTGCTGAAGCTGGAGGAGACCCTTAACCCTTTGGTTATGGTCCAGGTTGGTACCTAGGGTGCCATGAAGTGCCTGGGGGTAGGTGTCTGAATCAACCCTTGCCATTTCCATAGCCAAGACACAAATCTAGCCATGACCATGTCAGTGTAACTGTTGATACCATGCTACCCAGGTACCAGATAAGTGCTTGTACCTTGTCCCCAAGAATGCTTTCAGCCAGAGGAAGGTCCTGCTCGTTGGTCCCCAGGTGCTTGAAGCAGGCAATTACTCACATCATGAGGTCATGAGGAGAGTGAGGTGACCACAAAGGAAGTCTCTCTCCAGATAACCTGGGGATAGAGTTGGAAAAACTGGCCTGGCTTGTGCCACCACTGACATCAGCAGCTCCTCACGCTGCATGGCCATAAAAAGCAGCACTTGGGTCTGGATCCCTGCTGGGAGGCAGATAGGTAGCCTTGCTCCAATTTGATTTCTGCAGCATTAAGACATCAGAATAGCTAGCACATGACGAATGTCATGGATGGGGCCCAGTTTTCCCTTCTTTTTTTTTTTTTTCCTGAGACATTAGAGATGGATAAAGCCCTATTAGATTCAGTCCCTCTCCCAGCAAACACAGGGTGGTTCCCTCCAGTACATTTTTATAGTGTTTACCATGGTCTGTTTTGTTAGATCACAGCAACTGGAACATGAGGCCACATTTGTTTCTTGTTAGCGGTGGAGACATTTGGCACAGCTCACTCTGGTTTCAAAGTTAAGTTGAGCAAGTAACAAGTGTGGAAGGAGAGAGGCAACCTAATGCTCTGCATTTATCTTCCTACCACAGCAGCCACCTGCACCCAGCAGGTACTACTTGGATTTTGATTTTTGGAAGTATCTGAAGCATCTTTGGCTGCAGAGTTTCCCACTGGTGAGCCTGGTCCAGCCTGGGCAGTGATCATGTGTGTTATTAGTAGTTTCATTCAGTGCCAGCCTTTGGAAGCAGAGATTTGCTGCAGTAGAGCCTTTGCTGCTGCAGAGGGGAGACAGTGGAAGGTGGTGGGCAGCTGGATCATGCTGTGCTGCAGGTAGAGTTGTTTTAGGGTGGAATTTTAAGGTAGTGAAGGGAGGAAGATGTTCTTAAAAGTCTTGGCTGGTGGGAGCAGTGAAGCTATGGCTCCTTTGCAGCCCTTCATGGAGCCAGGGTGTCTGTGAAGACCCTTTGCAGGTTCTTCATCCTGTTGCCTGTATGGCCTTGTAATGAGTTGTGATTGTGGCTGGGCAGTGGTGGTTTGGGGCTTGGCCACCAGAGACAGTGGCAGGATGAAGGACAGGAGGGATGGTGGGGCAGCATGGGGACAGGCAGCAGGGAGGAGATAGGGAGCACCAGGTGACATGGTGCTGCATTCCTGGCACTGCCCATGCTCTGGGCATGAATTTTCCTGCTAGTAGGGGTTCAGGCATTAAATATCAAGAGTGAGATTTAATTGATGGAGAGGAGAGAAAGAGAGGTTGACTTTTCTAGCAGATGAGAGGATGAGGTCTGACACAAATAGCATTTCAAGTGGCCCTATGCTGTTTCCTTGCTCCATTTCTCACGGAGGGTTTGGTGGTCTTATTTGCTCTTGGAGGCTGCAGGGAGTTTGAGAGCAAAGTGGAGATAATTACATGTAGGAATAGAGCTACTCTGGTGTCAAGATTATCATTGTGGCCTACTTATTAAAAGTCCATTAAAAAATAAGAATCCCACTGCTCCCTGGCTGATGATCCCCTGGCAAAGGATATTTCCCATAAAGCTGCTACTTATTGCTAAAAATCTCCTGCCAAGAGCAGGGACTTCACATGATTCCACTTCCAGTTTGTCAGAAGCAGAGCAGCAAGGCAAGGCACATGCTCTTACAAGGCTGATCATCCTTATGAGGATGATCAGGGGACTGGAGCATCTCTCCTGTGAGGACAGGCTGAGAGAGTTGAGTCTGCTCAGTCTGGAGAAGAGAAGGCTCTGAGGAGAGCTCTTAGTGGCCTCCCAGTACCTGAAGGGGATACAGGAAAGCTGGGGGGGGCTGTTTGCCAGAACATGTAGTGATAAGATGAGGGGCAATGGTTTTAAACTAGATCAGAGCAGGGTTAGATTAGACAGGAGGAAGAAATTCTTCCCCATGAAGGTGGTGAGGCACTGGAAGAGCTTGCCCAGAGAGGTGGTGGAGCCACATCCCTGGAGATATTCAAAGCCAGGCTTGATGAGGGTCTGAGCATCCTGATCTAGAGCAGGATGTCCCTGTCACTGCAGGGGGTTGGACTTGGTGGCTTCTGAAGGGCCCTTCCAGCTCTATGATTCTGTGTTCCTGACAGTCTGCTTTCCCCAGTGCTGCTGAATGAAAGGCTCTCACATCTGATGGATCATTATGCATAACATCCAGGCTCCTGAGATGAAGATCCTTTCTCAAATAATCTTCCACGTTTGGGTATGAAAAAAATGCCATTTAACCCTGAAAGGAGGGGGAAATCAATGGGAAGAGAAATAACTTCCAAGCGTGTAATTTCCCATTGAGGGGGGAAAAAAAAAAAGTTTGAGTGATGGTAAAATGATCTGATCCAATATTTAATGTGCAGTAATAAGCATAAATTTGCATGAGCTTGTAATGAAAGGCCTGTGAGTGGATGGGTTGCCTGGGGGGCTGTCGCAGTTGCTCTTCAGGGTTTTTCAAAGAGCGTTTATCTGTGAACACCCCTAGTTCTGTAACTGGGGGGGGTGCCACCAAAATTGAAGCTAGGCAATTAGCACCATGTGCTTCACTCTATGGGCAAGCTGTTCAGCCTGGGTGAGGCTGGGCTGACACAGTGCTGGAATGCTTGTGCCTCTGTTTCAACCTCATTATTCCATGTGGTGGAGTGCAGGGGTTCTTATTCCAGAATAAATTCACTTTGATTTTGGAGTAGCATTGCCCACGTGGCAGCAGAGTGATTGCAGCATGTTGGGGTTATGCTTCTCGTGGTGGTGCCAGTGTGGGAGAAGCTGTGGAGCTCCTATATGGTGCTGAGATGGGGAAATAAGCAACTGTCCCACCAGGCAAGGCCACCAGGGCTCTCTCTGGCAGTGGTGCTGCAGGAGGAACAGCCTGCCCACCCTGAGGCTGACTCAGAGGTGGATGAGGTCATGCACCATGGAGGATGGATGCAGCCTTCAGGACATGCCGTCATGCCTGTCCCCCTTGGCATGGCCATCAGACAGTGCTCATGTGTTCCTTGGCCAAAGAGCCCTGTACGTTAGTGCTGACGCTTTCGAGGACTCGCTCTGGGTCTCCCAAGGGGACCAGAGCTGCCCAGACCCCCCCTTTCCTCTACTGTGGGGAGCAGTGTGGGAGCTTTGCCAGCAGGACAGAGGCTCAAGCGTGACCTGCCTGAGTGGCCACCGTGGTCCCCTGCCAGGGCTGACAGCCTTTCCCAGGCCCACCCTCTTCCCTACCCCCTGCCAAAACCCAAATCGAATTATCCGTCCCGACGGCTGTTCCCGCCCTCCCCAAACACAAACCATTCCCCTCCCCGACAAGGATAAACAGCCCCAGCCTGGATTTGTATAAACAAACCATTTACTTTTTTCACAGAAGCACCATCCCAGCCAACAGGGCTGGTGGAGGCTGGCAGGGGCTCGGGCTGCCTGTCACCAGTGCAGGAGCAGGACATCCATCTTGGTTCAGCCTTGCCCTGGCATCATACAGAAAGGCTGGGGTAGGACTTTTTCATAGGATGTTGATGGCAGGACTAGAAAGAATGGATTTAAATTGGAAAAGGGGAGATTCAGATAAGGAAAAAAATCTTTATGGTGAGGGTAGTGAGACATTGGAATAGTTTGTAGATGCCCCCTCCCTGGAGGTATTTAAGGCCAGGCTGGACAAGACACTGAGCAACCTGATCTAGATGGAGGTGTCCCTGCCTAAGGCAGGGGGGTTTGAACTAAATGGTCTTTAAGGTCCCCTCCAACCCAAACCATTCTGTGATTCAGGATTCTGTGATTCTATGGTTCTGTATCTCCACTCTGTGAGGATCAGGTGTGGAGCTCAGGAAATAGCCTCTAACACCACAAGTAATGTGAGTGCCCCAGCTCCGTTAGCCCCAGCAGCTAACCAGATGAATGGTATTTATATTTCTGGGAAGCATTCAATTTTCATCAATCCAGGGGAGTGGCTCCTCATTAGTGACAAAGGCTTTGACAGTTTCTCTTTCAGGCGTGGGGAGACACTTGTCATAAAATCCCACTCATCACACAGAAACAGCCCTGGATGTGGTCAGCAAAGTTTGCTGCCACAAATAGCAGTAAATTACCCTGCCTGACTTGAGCACTGGATTTTAAACAGCACTGAGATTGGCAGCAGAGCAGGCAGGGGAGAATGGCTGTGGCTGCAAAGAGGACTGGAATGGAGCACTCTGTGTGGTTGGAAGCAATGCCTGGGATCCCAGTGTTGGGATGCAGGTTCATCTTCTGCTGATGGGATGGGGATGTTGTGAGGTGGCCTTGCTTGTTGCCCTGTCCCTGGATTTTATCCCATCTTGGCTGGGTCAGCTCACTGCTGGAATTCAAAAGAGATTGGATTTGGTTCATTTTCTGTCCAGGTCAGCAGTATGAGAGCACTGCTGGTGGCTGGGGAAACCTGTCTGGCCAGACTGGGTTGGTAGGACCTGTGAGAAGTCAAACCCAGTTTTGAACATAGACCACAGAATCATAGTTGTTTGGGCTGGAAGGGACCTTAAGGTTTATTGAGTTCCAACCCCCACTAGACACATCTCACTAGACCAGGTTGCTCAGTGCTTCATCCAGCCTAGACTTAAAAACCTCCTCAGAGGAGGCATCCACAACCTCTCTGGGCAACTGGTTCCAGTGTCTCACCATCCTCACCTTAAAGAACTTCTTTCTTCTATCCAGTCTAAAACTCCCCTCTTCCAATTTGCATCCATTACTCCTAATCCTGCCATCCTGTATCCTATTAAAAAGTCCTACCCCAGCCTTTCCATAGGCCCCCTTCAGGTACTGAGAAGTTACTATGAGGTCCCCTCTGAGCCTTCTCTTCTCCAAGCTGAACAACCCCAACTCCTTCAGCCTGTCCTCATAAGGCAGTTGCTCCAGCCCTTTCATCATCTTAGTGCCCCTCCTTTGGCCCTGCTCTAACAGCTCAATGTCCTTCTTATGCTGAGGGCTCCAGAACTGGACACAGTAACTCCAGATGGGGTCTCACCAGAGCAGAGTAGAAGCATAAAATCACATCCCTTGCCCTTCTGGTCACAATTCTCTTGCTGCAGCCCAGGAGCCTCACAGGGAGAAATATCTCACAGAGAGTTTATCCCTTGGGTGCTTGTGTATGCACTGCTTGGTACAGATGACTCTCACTCTTTAAATCTACACCTCCATGTAGCCAAAAAAATCCAGACAAAACTAGCTAATCCCCATAATCCTCAGAAGGGCTCCAAAAGCATCCTTATGGAAAGCAGCAGCTTAAGGCAAGGGTGGAGGGTTGTGCTGGAGCATTCTTAAAGGCAACTCAGTGGCTGGCAGTTTGTGACTTGCCAAGACATCACTTTTCTTCATGGCAAATGGTTTTTTTTCTGGTAAAATATTTGTTACTTGTACTTTTCTTACAGCTTGGTGTTGATCAGTGCATCTCAGCTCACAGAGCAACCCTCACAGTGGTGCTGGGAGTTCATAGGCAAGCACTTGGGGTCTGCAGCTTGTCTTGTGTTTTGCTGAATGTTCTCTGCCTCCTTCATGCCTGCAAACAGGGACATCTATCTGTTCTCTCTGGGGTACCAAGATTGTTGGGTACCAAAGGGATGTTAAAACATTGTCTCCCAGGAGCCATCACTGCCCTGTCATGGGTGAGGTTGAGCATTGGGGTGCCTGTGCAGGGGAGGTGGACAAGGTATGAGAGACGGTGATTTTTGAGCTGATATTGATCCTGTAGCCCTCCATTGGCACCTGCTCTTTCAGTTTGGGCTCCTGTCACTCCCAAACTTGTCCCCCAGGTGTGCCCTATAAGATGCATCTTGCCCATTCCCCCATTACAAGCACGTTGCAGCATTTCTGCATCCCCACCACCTCTCCAGGCCACACAATTGGGCAAATACAATGGAAACTCACATTCCTCAAATCCCAGATGCAATTTTGGGGGTGATTAAATGAGAATGATTTGGCCATATTTGGAAAAAGAATGGAAGGATGTGTTGCTGTGAGAGAATGTCTGCTTGGTCCCCAGGTCCCCAGATGGCCATGTGGGGTGCTGGCAGCGTGGGGACAGCAGGCAGACCTGTGGGCTCAGAACAGGGAGAGGCACCACAGTGCAGACAGGGACACACAGCTTCTTTCCTCTGGGGAAGCACCAGCACAAGTTGCCAATGGACCACTGGCTGGTGGCCTCTTTAGCCACCACAGCTGGACTCTTCCATGCAGTTTGATGAGATCTACAATTAGTGATAATAAAATCATCACTTAAGTGATGTGAACTTCCTCCTATTCTGGTTGGCCCCCAGGTTGACTCCTGTTTCTCCAGCAGCAGGTCAATGCATCCTCTTGACCAGTGCTCCATCATGCCTGTGCCCTCATGAGCACTCAGGATGGGGATTTGGATTCTGGGCTGGGCATTAGTGATTCCAGTGAGACTGGAAGTGATAGAAATGGTTGTATTTTGGGATGAGTCCTTTTATCTGTTGTTGTGATTGACTGGAAACCAATGGGGAATAGGTTTCATCGTTGCTAAGTTGCTTTCTAAAGCAGGTTCAGCTGGAAACCCCAGAGAAAGCTGCTTCTGAAAGGGCTTGCTTTGCCCTTGGTGTGTCTGTGGTGTGCAGGGATGCTGCTCTGCATCCCACAAGCCACCCATCCAGCACCTTCCTCTCTTGGTAGGACTTGGAGGGGGTTGACAGGCAATGGGGAGAGGGATAAAGCAAACCACAGGGATAGACCAAGGGCTCATCTCCATCACTTCCAAATGTTACACTCTCTTCCCTTCGGGTCATTTTCCCTTCGCAGACAATCAAATCACTTTTTAAAAAACTTAGTGGTGACCCAGAAGAGAAACATTGCCTCTTATGGAAGAACCCTGGGTGATTTAAGGAGGGATCTGAGAGAGCAGAGTCTTGTAAAAATCTGTTCTGTGCTTCACTGGGATGACAGAGTGAGCAGTGGGAAGGCATCAGCACCTGCTGTGCTGGGCTGAGCTGTGCAGGGGCCCTGCCCAAAAGCTTCCTGTGTCCAAAAGGCTTCTGTTGCCATCTGAGATGAGCCCACATTCAGGTACATGCACCAGGCATGGTCATGCTGTGGTTTGGCAAGTGATATTGAAGGTTCTGGTGTTCCTACAGTCCCACAGCCCCCCTCTTATGTCCCTGCCTTTCTGCTCACCCCCAGGACCAGCAGCCTGGATGATGGCACAGGGCTTTCCCAGCCCAGCTTTGCCTGCCAGCGCTTTGCTGCTGGCACTGGATGTATTTTGTGGCCTGTGGTGCTTGTGAGCCATGCTGACAAGTGTTCCCTGGGTCTGTTCAGTGTCTCCCAGGACACTGGACACAGCCCTGGTGTTTTCCATCTCAGCCACGTGCTGGTTTCTGTCTCCCCAGAGTGTGCTGTTTCCTTGAGAAGGAGCAGCAGAGCCCTGGGCTGTGGTGGTCAGAGCAGAACCCAGCTTTCTGTCGTTCTCTTTATCAAATCCCAGCCTGGCCCTTTGATTTTTTTCAGCTTGTTTCCGCAGCCAACAGCATCAAACCCAGCCCCGGGATGGGAGTGATCAAAGCCAAGTCTCCGGCAGACATTCCTCTTCCTCTCCTTGTTGTTTTGGCAGCAGCTTGTTTTGCTTTGTGGTTTCTCCCATGAGCAGAGGGTGCTGTGCACGGTCGTGAGAAGCCAAGCTCTATGGTGCTGGGTGGCAGCAAGGGCTGAGGCATTTTCAGGCCATTGGATCAGAGGCTTCAGGCCCTGGGAGTCAGTTTTGTGATACATATATTTATTCCTAAGCCATCCACCCTGCTCTCTCTATCCAGCCTGATCCTATAGGGTGGGAAGGGGGAGATACAGTGAAGGGCTATTTGCAGCAGCCATATGGCGTCCCCTTGGCAGTGGGCACAGCAAACAGGGAAGGATGCTCCAGGGGAGACCTTGGGTGTGTGGGACATATGATGGTTGAAGAGGAAGCTGGCACCATGAGTGCTTGATGGAGGGGGTGGGTCTCTGCTCTGGCTTGTGTTGGTGTGGTGGGAGGGTTGGAAAGCAAGTGGAAGGATGGATGCAGGTGGTGAGGGAGAGAGGATGTTCCCAAGATGTAACTGTGAGATGGCAGGACTAGAAATAATGGATGTAAATTGGAAGAGGGTAGATTCAGGCTAGATATAAGAAAGAAGTCCTTTATGATGAGGGTAGTGAAACACTGGAACAGGTTGTCCAGAGAGGTTGTGGATGCCCCCTCCCTGGAAGTGTTTAAGGCCAGGATGGACAAGGTACTGAGCAACATGGTCTAGTGGGAGGTGTCCCTGCCTGTGGTAGGAGGGTTGGAACTTGATGATCTTTAAGGTCCCTTCCAACCCAAACTATTTTATGATTCTAAGCCCTGCTCCTGACAGAGATGCTCAGGGTAGCATCCCACAGAGGTAGGACTTGAGTGCCAAGTCCTGTTGGCTGTGCACATTCTGGACCCCAAGGGACATTGACAGTGATGCCAGTAGGCACCCCCACAAATGTATGGCCACTACAGACATACTGGGGCTTCCAGAGAAGCAGCAAAGCAAACCCCAGGCGTTCCTGGCCAATGTAGCATAGGCCTTTTGTCTTCAGCTTATTTTGAGCTGGTTTTAATTTGCATCTCCCTGATTGCGTGCAGTGACCTTGGCCTGAGCCTGTTCCACAGCTGAGTGCCCCAGGAGATCATAAATGCCGTTGGTCTGAAGTCATCATGGGATCCACCACCCCATGCACAGGAGAGGCAAGTGGGCCAAGTGGGCACTCCTGGCTGCTGGAGAGGATGGTACAGGTCCTTCTGAAAGTCTTTCTTGAGGCAGACATTGGTGCTTCTGTGGTCTGGATGAGGTTGGTATGCGTCACTGCTGTGGTGAGCCTGTGGCAAAGGCTGCAAAGCCACCTTCAAGCAAAAACCCCAGAGCCCACTGCTGGTGGTGCCTGCGGATGGCTTTGAGTGTCACCAAAATGAGATTCCTCACAGCTCTCTCCTCACTAAGGTGTGGATGGTTATGTGATTGAAGGAGCAAGCAGGACTTGTTGGTTTCTGTGATGGGTTCATCTTCTGTAAGAGCCCCAGGTACTGTGATGACAGCAGTGGAGGAGATGCACCTGCTGGCAGACACATGGCATCCTCCACACAGCCAGTCCACTCTCCAAATCTGCCATGGGAGAGAGATGTCACCCCCAGCCAGCACCTGGGCTCTGGGACAGACTCTTGCATAATGCCAACAATGTGATCTGAGTCAATTCCTTGCCAGCACAGCCACCAGCAAGTGTGGTGGCCAGAGGTGGCAGGAGCTGGTGGTCCTGGGGCAGCAACAGGTCTCCCAGGGATGAGCTCAGCTAAAAATTGTAGGGAAGGTGCTGTGAAACTATGGCCATACCAGTCCCCAGCAGGACCAGGACTGGAGAACTGAGCTGTGCTGCCAGCAGTGGGGTTTTGGGGCACATTTTGGAGGATGCTGTGGACCAGGAGCAACAAGGGGCCAGGAGAGAGCTGCAAGGTGAATGATCCAGCCGGGATGCCCTGTAGGGACAGCCAGGGAGTTTTCTTTGTGGAGTTCTGACACCATCCTCTCCTACAGCCTGGTGCATCGGGCATGGGGAAGGCAAGAACAGTCGTTACTCGGGAGGTTTGGAAGTTTGGAAAACAAATAGCCCTGCGCTGTAGGTTCGGCTTGGCATCCTGGCGGATTAATCACGCCGGCTGCAGCCAGCACTGAGAGCGCCGGTGACGAGAGCTGTGGTTTATAGATGATGATTCATCGACTCAGAGCGACCACGTTATTCCAGCAGATTGCAAAATCGTAAAAGGAATGTTGTGGTTAGTTTACGGCTTAACTATGCAAATCGTCAGGAAGCCTTCAGAGCCGGAGAATGTAAGGAGCAGCGCGGCCGGATGGCTGGGCGGTGAGCAGGGGCCGGGAGCCGGCCATGGGGCTGTCGGGGACCGGCCGCCCGCGGGAGCCGGGGAGCGGGGAGGTGAGTGTTCTGGGGAGGGGGGGGAGATGAGTGATTCGGTGAGAGATGAGTCTGGGGAATTCATATGGAGCATACCAGGAGAGTGCTTTGGAGCTGGGGGACGCGCAACTGGCCAGGAAGGGTTTTCTCGGAGGTTTCACGGTCCGTGTGCAGGCGGCAGGCGTCCCCGGCCGGGCTGGGGAAGGGCAAAGGTGGGGAGCTGCTTCCCCCACCTCCTGCCCTTTCCTGCCTCCAGAAGCAGGCAGAGCCTCGGCAGAGGAAGTAAACACAGTGGGAGGAGCTGCACCTCTTCCTCGCCGGGGTTTTCTCCCAGGCGGACCCGCTGCCGGGACGTGGAGCGAGTTGGTTGGTTCTCAGCGGGGCCACAACTTCTCCATGGCTGGGACCTACCTCCGAGCTCGGAGTCGGAGCTTTGCGGTGGCTGAAACCCCAGTGACGTCCCAGCCCCATGGAGCTGGGTGAGCCGTGTGCCCCCCGGGAGGGGAGCCTGGGTCCAACACATGTGCCTGCCCATGGGTTGCGGCGAAGGGGGGGTGATGGCAGCCGCAGTGTTCCCGGGAGGGCCGACAGCTCTCTGCTCCTCTCCAGCTGCTCCGGGGCCGGTGGGGAGCTGGGGCAGAGGTGAGCAGATGTTTGTCATTAGGGAGCTGCTCACCCCGGCTCTGTGCACACAGAACGGGATCGGCCTCTGGCTCACGCGTGTCATTTTGTCCCGGGGCCTTTTTAAATAAACAGGATGTGTCGGCAGCAAAAACAAGGGAGGAGGAAGGGCGGTCCGGTGGTTAGAGCCTCCGACCTGAGAGGAAGGGATAGGAGGGACAGCCCCGCAAAGAGCCGCGGGCATCTTCCCTGGCCTCCGGCACATCCCTTGTGCAAGGAGGGGAGCACGTACCTGCTCTGCCTCCGGGAGGTGGAGCGGCTCATCCCCGGGGGGGGACAGGAATGTAGGTGGGGAGAGGTTAAAGCTTGCCAGGAGCTGAGCAGTTTTGGTGCTGGCCTTTGGCATGTCCGCTAAGAGCTGACCCACCTGCTGGTCCACCTCTAAGCAGGGCAGCAGCGTGAATCAGAGGGAAACATCAGCAGTAATTGGGGAAGCATTTCCTGGCCTGTCACGCTTTGGGATGGCGTCCCGTCCCCTGAATCATCCAGAGCTGGTTCACATCCAGCACTAAAAATAGTTTCCCCCAGCACTGCGGGGGCAGCCATGATCTGGAAGGGGGGAACCTACCGGCTGGTGGGTTCCTGGTGTTGTGCCATGGGTTAGCTCTGAGGTTTGAGCTAAAGCAGGTGGCATGATGGAGTTGGCTGCTCTGGTTGGTCCCCAAGGGGATGTTCCACCTCCTTTCCTCACCTACTGCTTGTAGCTGAACTCTTACCTAGCTTCATTTCAGATCCTGGGGTATCCCAGGTTTAAGTCCTTCAGCCAGCCCCATGGCATCTAGATCATCACTTACCTCCTGGATGTGGTGTAAGGTGACATTCATCAGGTGGTTGTCCCTGGAGATTGTTCCCAGCGTGTTTGAGGGCTGCCCTGCTGCAGATCCCAGCACAGAAAATAAGCTGTCACTATGTACTTGACAGGGTTCAAAGTAGTATTTAGCCAGGAGTCTTCTTCAGATGAAGACTTGAGCACAGCCACAAGCAGAGCAGGCAACAATTGTATCTGCTCTGGTCTCATGGTGATGCTGCTGCTTGATTTTTGTTCTTCCTCGTGGGAGAGGGCTGGCTGGAGAAAGCCACCCCATCTGGCTGTGTGCAGGGTGCTGTCCCCACCTGGCTCTGGATACTGGCATCAGGCACCCTGCTGTGGCTGGAGCAGGGCAATCACTAGAGGGCATCCTTGCATTGAGATGCTGCTCTGTGGTGGGAGAAGCCCTAATTTGCTGTCCCACCAGGCTGGGCTTGAAACCTCTGTGGGACCAAATCTATAGGAGAGGGATGTTGCCACTTATCTGTCTCCCTGCCCTTCTACCCCTGCTTTTGCAGCCTGGTGTGAGGAGCTCATCAGCATCACTGCTATCCCAGTCTGTTTCTCTCTGGGTTTATGCCCTGGAGAACTGGGATTTCCAGGATGTGGAGTTTCCCCCATCCCTCAAAAGCAAACATTGACAACAGTGTGGTAGAATTACTGCACAATTCATCTGGGCTTCCCTCTCTTGCCAAAGTGCTTTGTGGAGGATGCACGAGTGTGTGGTGGTGGCCAGAGCTGGGGTAGGGCCAGCCCAGAGCTCTGTGCTCCTGTCCAGTCCCTTGGAGGTCACAGCTCTCCCTTCATGGGTATTTGTGTGGACTGAACCCGCACTCAGGGTTCACTGAGCTGTGACTCACAGGGAGTCAGAGAGTTCAGGGCAGCACTGGGGAAACACATGTGACAGATGCCCCTTGCTCTTCTGCCACCAGTTCAGATTTGCCTGCTGGCTGTCCCTGGTTTCTCCCTGCATGTAGGGGCTGGTGGGGCAGGGGCTGGCCCTGTTTCTTGGCCAGTTGCTGCAGGAGATAGCCCAGTCCACATGCATTAGAGATTTATGGATGTCAGAAAAATCTTAAGCAACCAAATGCTCATCCCAGCTATTTCTTTTCTCCTCCTCCTCTGGATCTCCCTCTGCCTCACAGCCCATGGAGCTGTTCCTGGGGGTTGACAGGGGTGTGAGCTGATGTGGTGAGGATGTCTTCAGCACATATGCCAGCAGGAAGGTGCTGTGGGGGCCTGTGGACCCTGCCACGTGTGTGTTGCTGAGTGGGGTCCTGGTGGCACAACCACCTCCTCCCAGCATGAGGAGGAATTGAAAGTCCCCCCAGGGTTTCAGAGATGGCAGCCCCTGTGTTTTAGACTCGTGTTGAACCAGAATCTGAAAGAATCAGAAGCTTTCTTGCTGCCTGTTTTGACAGCTCTGCACTTGTTTTAGCACCAGCCCACGAGGCAAAAGCATTTGGCTCTCAACCCATGCTGCTGCTGTAGGGACACCCCTGTACAGGGCAGCCTGTCAGATCCTATGGATCAGGGATAGGACAGTCCCTCTGGCTCAAGTGACATGGGCATACCTTGTCTGTATTTGCTGAATGGGGGTATGCAGGCCAGACTGCCAACCTGGTATTGTAATTGCTGTTGATAAACTCGATTTAAGGCAATTTTCCCCACTGTTGCATCACTAAACCCCTCCTGAGTGGGGGTGAGAGCCTTGCAGCTCAGGCAGGGGCTTGGGTGGGTTTCCTGGAGCGAGCAGCCTTGTGTTAGCCAGGAGCAGGATGGTTTAATAAATCATTTCCGTCTCTAATTTCTGCATCTCTACGAAATGCCTCTGGTTTGCTGGTTGCCAGAGGGAAGGGAGGTCAGGGGAACCAGGCGTCCCCAGCATCCTCCTTCCTGCAGCTGTTGAAACAAAATCCAGAGCTATTATAATCACCGTGTCCCTCCCTCGAGTCCCGCAGTGCCTTTGGTTGCTGCAACAAGAGCAGTTGGGTGTGGGGTCTCCACTGAGGGTGCCAGGTGGTACAGAGCAGACAGGGAGCCAGACATCTTTCCTTCTGGCTGAGGCAGGGCCAGAAATTTTCCCCATGGGCCATGTCAGATGCTGGAGAGAAAGATCACAGCTTTGGTATTGCTGAGTTTCAGGTGCTCCTGTCTCCTTTGAGCTCTGCCAAAATGCATCCCACTGGCTGCAGGTCATAACTGATGTTGTTAAGCCATCATGTGCAGGGAACATTGGGGTTGTTCTCCTTTCCCTGCCTTCCCCCATGTCAGGTCCTTGCTCACTGTCTGATCCTACAGGGTTGTCCTGCTGCCTGGAATAGGTCTGTCCCTGCCCTACACCAGGGTTGTCCCACTGCCTGGAATGGGAGCGGGAGAGCAGCTGCTGTGCCTGATCCCCAACTACCTTTGATCTCCCTGGAAGGCTTTCAGCTCCTGTGGCCTCTGCAAACACCCTGCCTGTACCCTCTCCCTGCAGAGCTTCTTCCTTTTGGCCGCTCGCCCCCAGCATTGTTTCACCGCCGTTGTTTAGGTTGGCCCAGGTGCTGCGATGTATCCGCCTCAGCACTCAGGGTTTGGTTTGTTTTATGTCCTTTGTTTTGCAGCAGCAGCAGCAAATGCCCCGCAGCAGCCAAGATGAGAAAGATGAAAAAGAGAAAGAAAAGGAGAAGGAGGGAGACAAGGAAGAAGACAAGCAGGAAACAGAAAACGACAAAGAAGAACTGACAAAGTAAGGAACGGCCCTCTCTCCTCTGCTCCAGCTAAGGGACGGGCATTGGGCTGGTGGGATGGGATGCCATGGTGGGATGTGGTGTGGTCCATAGATGCCTGACTCCATGCAGGAACATGTGTACTCCCTTCAAGCCTCCAGAGAGAATCATAGAATAGTTCAAATTGGAAGGGACCTTAAAGATGATCGAGTTCCAACCCCCCTGCCACAGGCAGGGACACCTCCCACTACATCAAGCTGCTCAGTGCCTTGTCCAGCCTGGCCTTAAACACCTCCAGGGAGGGGGCATCCACAACCTCTCTGGGCAACCTCTTCCAGTGTTTCATTGCCCTCACCATAAAGAATTTTTTTCTTATATCTAGCCTGAATCTACCCCCTTCCAATTTACATCCATTATTTCTAGTCCTCCCATCACTTATCTTATTAAAAAGTCCTACCCCAGCCTTTCTGTAGCCCCCTCCAGGTATTGATAAGCAACTGTGAGGTCCCCTTTGAGCCTTCTCTTCACCAGGCTGAACAACCCCAACTCCTTCAGCCTGTCTTCCTAAGGCAGTTGCTCCAGCTCTTTGATCATCTTGGTGGCCTCCTCTGGACCTGCTCCAACAGCTCAATGTCCTTCTTATGTTGATGATTCCAGAGCTGGACAAAGAGGGAAGGGCAGAACTTTCCTGCTGCTCCATAACTGGGAAAGCAACTCTGATACCTTTTTTTTTCCCTTGGTCTGTTTTATAAACTAAATTGACCTGTAAAGCCCCTCTGATCCTCCAGCTTGTTTTGTTGCAAGAGCCCCTGGGAGTCAGAGGAGCAACCTGGGAGCAGCCAAGCGTGGCACTTCACCTTTAGAGTTATTGATGGCAAGCTGAGTGCTCCCAGATGAAGGGTTTCAGCCAGCCCTGCCTCCCTCCAGCCAAAGGGCCAGCATCAGAGCTGTGGTGGGGAAAGGTTGGCACGCAGACCTCTAGCTATCTGTAATGGGCTTAATACTTGGTTTAAAAGAACATCTGGCTTCATTATATCTAGGCTGCTAAGACATTTACCAGCAGGTCCCTTTCAGGAAGATAAATGAGGAGGAGGCCGGGATGAATTTGAATGGTCTGGTATTAAACCTGTCTCCGTCAGGTCTCTGCGTGAGCTTGGTGGTGGGGCTGCAGCCAGCTGCAGAAAGCAAACTCTGCTACAAATCACCCCACTGCCAATCCAGCCAGGAAAAGAGCCTGTGTGTGCAGAAAAAAAATGCAGACCTGTCCCCCCAAAAGACCAAAAAAAAAAAAAAACCATCCCCAAACACGTGCAGAGAAATAATTGCGTGACCTAAAACTCAGACTGACCCAACAATGTGGGTTTTTGGGTTTTTTTAAAATTTTTACTTCACTCCATGTTTTTACAGGGACAAGAATGATGATACATCTGGGGAAGACAATGATGAGAAAGAAGCTGTCACCTCCAAAGGGCGCAAAACTGCCAACAGCCAGGGACGGCGCAAGGGCCGCATCACCCGCTCCATGGCCAACGAAGCCAACAACGAGGAGGCAGCCACCCCACAGCAGAGTGCAGAGCTGGGTGGGTACCTGTGGGCTCAGCAGGGCTTTTGGGGATGGGACATTGCCCTGCTCTGTTGCCTTGTTCACAGAAGAGAGTTTTCCTTCATTAAATCCTCCCCTTCAGGAGGGCAGCAGGGAGGTTTCTCCATCCCACAAATTAACCAGCGTGGTTCAGCCTGGATGAACAAGAGGTATTTGTGAGCCTGGGTTGTCCTGGCCTGAGCGTTAGTGGGTTTTAGGGCCTCAGAGGAAAAGTATTGTGAAAGATGAAGAGGGAAGCTGTCGTTTTTAGGAAGCTGTTATTTTTAGGAGCATGTTGGCTGGATTTATGCAGGACTCATGCACCTTTTGCTCCTGAAAGTGTTCTACCTCTGCCACTTCTTTGACTCCAAGTGCCCTCAAGCTTTGCACAGGAATCTACTCTGCCCTTCTGGACATACCTGTGTCTCTGCCAGTTCTTCTGCATTCTGTGTTTTCCAATTTGCTTGGAGCCCAAGCAGCTGCAGCCTATGGGGTCTGCAACCCCCACCAGACTTGGGAATTGGGCTGGTGCCTTACTTGTCTCTGCAGCTGAATGTCATTTTGAGGAGACACCAAGTATGGCTGTTCAGTAGCCTACACCCTAGCTGCAGTCATGCTGTGCACCCTGTATTGTGTTAATTTTGCCCAGAAAGTGGCATTTCTCATGCTTGCCCCAGTGTCCTTGCTCATCTCCCCCATCAGCAGCCAGCCAGGTGCAGTGGCCAGTGTTTTCCAAGGCTGCAGAGGGGTTGAGCATGGTGGGAAGAGGGCAGGAGCCCCTTCAGAGAGAGGTGGATGAGGCAAAATGTGCTGCTTGTGACCTGACACCTTGAGACCATGGCTATGAACAGCCAGAGCCACACAATGGCACTATATCTGTCTCAGGCCAGACAGGAATTCATGGCAGCATCTGCAGCATCAATAGTGGTCACCCCATCAAACTGCTCACATAGTGACTTTATGAAGCCAATGCATCAAGCAGTTTGCCTGATTTTCTTCTGTTTTATAATCTTACCAATTATAAAATAATTACTGTGCCACCTGAGGCGAGTTAAAACAAAAGCAGGGTGACTCCTCTTGCTTTCCTTGCTCTGCAGTTTCTTGCTTGCTCTGTTCCATGTGCTATAAATCACTGGGAGGTGTTTTGCCTCCCCGTTCCTCTGCTGACAACTGGCTGAAGCCTCGATTGCAAGAGCTGTGTTTTCATACAGATGATATAAATAGTTCCCAGCACAACAGAGCCCTGCTCTCCCTCTCAAACTTGTTAAAGGATGCTGCAGAGAAGCAGTAGATAATGCCAGGAACTTAGATGGGATTTAATTTTTTTTTTTTTTTTATCCCAGCACCTTGGAGTCTTTGATAAACTTCATTGTGAACACAGGGGGAGGGGGAAGAAAAGTCTTTAGAGCGTGTTAAATTGGGAAGAGGGAATGGATCAATTCCAGTGACGTATCTGAGCAATTGGTTTCACTTTATGTCTCTCCAATAGTGCTTTAATTTAAGTTGGCTAAGAAAGTTATTGCATTTTAAATACCAATTGAACATTAAAAAACAGCACAAAACCGTATTGTGGTTTAACTGCAGCGTGCTGGAGCTCCCCGTGGGCATCTGTTTCATAACTACACAACCTCAGTAAATACCATTAATCAAACCAAACAGGCCATTTCTTTTGACATTTCTTTACCATACAATAACAGTCACCCCTGAGATGAGCAAAGGGCTTTCTGCAGTGTGTGGAGGGCACTGAGTTTTACACAGAGGAGTGTGGTGGCTCTGTCTCTGCCCAGGGCTGAGGGAATCAGCGAGCTATCAGTTTCCCTTTGTCTTGGCTGTCGTCCTGGTGGGGAGGAACAGGTTTGTGGGGGAGGCAGTGACCTGGACTGACTTCCAGGAGGTGACACCTGAGTTGTGCTCAGCCGACTGTGAAGGAGATTCCTCTGTTTGATGCCGTGGGCATCGGAGCCTGCGTTGTCCTCCCATGGGGTCTCGGCTTCTTGTAGAGCTTTTTGGAAGATGCTTCCTTCTCTCCTCACCCTGTATCCTTTCTCCTGAACCTATCAGCCTGTTTTCCATTTTAAAAGGACACTGTCAAAACATCTCTCATCACTGTTGAAATAATGCTTTGCCTGTTGTTTAAAGTAATAACCCCTTGGCAGCCTGAGCCGGAAATCTGTTTCCTTACCAAGTTGTTTTTTGCCTCTGACTCACACCCTGGTTTGTTATTGTAGGGTTTGCTCTAGAGCTAGGCTGCCAGTGGGGCTATTGCATAGTGGAGGCTTTATGCAGGACCTTTGTGTCCCCAGCCAAGCTCCTGGGATAGGGGAGAGGGGGAGCATCAGGTGCTGATGCTCCTCTCTGCCTCTTGAAGCTGGGGCAGCACATCCTCCTGTGGTGGGCACTGCTCCAGGCAGCTCTGGGATGTCCAAGAACACAGAGGAACAACACACCCAACTCCCTCAATGGGCACAGTCGTCCAAAGTCACTGCTGAGGTGACGCTGTTTCTCCGTCTCCTCTGAGGGTTACAGTCCCACCCTGTGTCTGTCACCTCCAAAGCACGCAGCCCAAGCCAGCTCCATCTTAGGTACCTGTTGTTGGCGGGCCAGAGAGCACACCACCAAATCAGCAAGAAATCTGCTGCCACCCTCACACCATCTGCCTTTGCTTCCAGTCCCAAAGTGGAAGTTTTCCATCACTGGTGGATGCTGGGCATGGGTCCCATGGTGTGGCAAAGTCTTGATACCCTGCACCTCCACAGCCTTTCCTGTAGCAACACCTTTGCACTGCACAGCATTTTGTCCTGCCTTCAGGGAGCAGGGCTTGGTAAGGGATTTGGGTTTTGGGCATCTCCTTTGAACTCACTGAGTGTGCTGTGTCCCACTCCCAGCTGACTGCTTTTCTTTCCTTCCTCCTTCCCAGCTGCTCTGGAGATGAATGAAAGCTCTCGCTGGACAGAAGAGGAGATGGAGATGGCTAAAAAAGGTGAGCTTCTTGGGTTTTTTCTCCTCTCAATTGTGCTGAATTCAACCAGGGATGAATTGTGTGGGACTGCTGGAGTCAGGCAAAATGTGTGGGGCTAAACTTTGCCTGTTCTGCTGCTGGTTTGTTCACAGCAAGCCCCTGTGAGAGGGCTTGTGGACTCAGGTGGTGGCAAGTGGCCCCAGGAGCTGCACTGACACCAGGCGTTCTTGGGTTGTGGTTGGAGCCCACGTGTGTCTGGAGCTGGCTGTAGGAAATGGGGAAGGAGCTCTGCCTGTTGGCTTTTTGCAGTTTCTGGTGCCTGGAGCATGAGGTGTAGCTTCATGCTGTTCTCTGAAGGTTCATGGTATCGGTATGATCTGTTCCAGACGTGCTGAGAGTGTCTGTTGGCATTCATAGTGCTGGGATTTAGGGAGAGGAGGATGAACCCCAACATTCCATGTGTTGGGAAGCTCATGAGAGCTGGGGCTGTGGGCTGTACGGGGTGACTTTACGTGCTGGCGCTGATTCAGAGCCTTTGCTGAGACCATTTTTAAAAAGTGCTGAGTGTAGCACAGCCCTTCTTGCCACTTCCCCTCCTCGTGCCACTCCTGCGCCAGCTCTTTTCACTGCTTTAATTTAGAGAGTTGTTGGGGTTTTTTTTGGGTTTTTTTTTTGCCAAAGTCACGTCCTGTGGATGGGCTGTCGAGCTCACATCCCCAGCCCCTGCATCCCGCTCGCATCGCTGCCAACTCTCCCGGCCCGGTGAGGATTGTAAATGGGAAATTAAAATGGAAATGAGCCCCATTTGGGGGATGGCAGACGCAAACAGGCGTGTTAGAGGGTTCAGCTCTGCTTGGAAAATGCACCTGCTGCCGGGGATGGTGATTAAATGTTCTGGAGCTCCGGCTGCCCAGGTGCTGATGGGAGCTGTGGACTTGGATTACTTTGCCTGTGAATATCCCAAAGTGTTTGGCTCGCTCACCTTTAAGCTGTTCCAACCCTCTCTCCCAGCCCTGTGCCAATCCCACGTGCTGCCGAGCGGGGCTTTCTATAGACACAAAATTTAATAGATAGACTTTAATCAAGGAAGCTGGCCCTGGGCCAGGTATTTGGGGTGAGCAGGTGCTGGGCAGGGGAGGGTTGTCAGAGGGAACTTTTCTGAGCACCACTTTGTTTTGGAGATTGCGTCTGGTTGTTAAAAAAGTGCCTCTCGCTGGTTTTTTTGCTGGATGCGGGAGGTGTGTGCTTAAGGAGCCTTAAAACTGGCTGCCAAAGCCTGCCTGGAGGAAGGATGAAGCGTGGGAGCACGTAGCATTATTCCAGCCTGGGGGCCAGGATGAGGCAGGGAGATTTGCTGGTGTAAAGCCTGATTGCTGATGTTTTCCCCTCCCTTACAACCTGGGAAACTGAGATTGCAACAGCAGACTTGAACAGAGAAGCCAAATTCCCCTTTGCCAGGAAGCAGCAGCTTTAATGCTTCGAACTGGCTCTGTTCAGCCTTTCCAGGGACCAGCACAATGGGGGTTTCCAGCTCATATAGACTGTGAAACTCCAGAGGTAACCTTAGAGGCTGGAGGAGGTGGTGGCAGAGCAGGGGCAGAGGCAGACACCTAGCTCAGGATGGGCTCAGAAACACTGGCATCATCCTCACTGCAAGGACTCAGCTGCCCCAACACCACTATTCACTGGTACCAGTGTGATCCCATAGTTGGCTTTTTTGGGGTGTTCAACAAGCAAGATGCAAGCCTTACAGAAAGTCAACCCTGGGGTGCTTGAGCAGATGGGGATGGTGACCTCCATTCACAGCAGCTGGGAGATCAGACTGACCTCAGCATTCATCCCTGGATTTTTTTTGTGTGTGGCATGAAACCCTCTGTCATTTTTGTTCAGGAAGATAAGAGAAAAAAGCCCTGGGACAGTGAGGAGCCAAAGTTTCTGCTCCACGTAGGAGTGGCAGAGCTGCACGGAGATTTTCCAAGTGGGGAAAAAACAGGAGAGTTTCTGCTGGGAGAAACAATGAAGGGGAGCACCGTGTTATTAAAATGAAGTAGAGGAGCAAAAACTTAGCGAGAGGAGAGTTCTTGCTTAATGACACTTTTATTACACAATAAACTTTGATTCACGAGCCTGTCAGAATGTGCAGAGATGGGGTAATTAGGGGGGGAGCATAGTTTTTCTGATCCTGCCTCTTTGCACTGCAGCCCTGATCCCAACAGCAGGAGGTTTTGATTAAGCAGAGGTGCTGGAGGATTTCCCCTTTTTTCCCTTCTCCTGATGAGGATCAGGCAGCACCCACAGCTCTGCTGGGCTGTTCCACAGGGAAGGGTGTGGAGGATTTCACTTCGGGACAGGGCTGCTCCTTAAAAGGCAGTGTTTAGGCAGCTCCTGCCTTTGGGGGAGCCCGCTGGCAAGGAGCCTACGAAGGCAGGAGGTAAAGGTAGGCTGGCAGGCAGTTTGTGAGCACCGATGTGGAGGAGCCAGGTGGGTTTATTGCACCCTCCAGCCCCTCATTTCGCTGCCATTGTTGTGGAGCAGCCGCGATAGCACTGGAGCTGAACTCAATGAACTGGGAGGTTTCAGCATGACCTTCGTAACTCTTTAAAGTCTGGTATCTGTTCTCACCCCGGCGCTGGGTTTTCCCCCTGGTGTTTGGCAAGTGGTTTTGTTCTTTGCAAAGAGATGGTGTGGAAATGGCAGTTTCTTGTTCACCTGAAGTCCCTCTGTGCCTCACGAGGCTCTGAGGTCCTCGGGGCAGGGCCAAGCCTGGGCTCTTCATGCTTTTCCCCAAGCTGAGAAGGTGGGGGAAGCCACAGATTGGGCTCAGCCTGATGAAGTAGAGGAGAGTTGCTTGGGAATGTAAAAAGCTGGTGGTCAGAGTTAAATAAGACTCCTGCATAGTTCATAAAATGTTTCTCTGTATACAGAAGGTATTCTGACAGGGCTGATTTGCAGTTCTGCCAACAACCAACTCAGAAAGTAAGATGAGTTTTGGACTGATGCGAACCATTTTCTTTTCTTGGTTCCAGTGGAATTTTTTTTTAAAAAAAAGAAAACTAATTTCTTCAGATTCATGTACAAATCCCACTGACACAAAAGCCCACAGCAGAAGCCAGCCATCTCCCATCGCCTTTTAAGCACGGCTGCCTTTTTGGCATGCTGTCTGGCTGCACAAGATCCTTCTGAGCCTGAGCAAGTGTGTAAAGACAGGCATGTGTGCACTCTTCCAGCTCTAACTTGGGTTTGTACTGTTACTTCTAATGAACCACTGGCTGAAGAGTGGTGAGAGATAGGTCCGTGTAGACCTCTGGGTTTTCCTCCATCACTTCTTCCATGCAGGGCAGCCATTGCTCTTACAAGGAGATGGATGCAGCATGAGTGATGCTGGGAAGGTGGCATCTCTGTACCATCCTCCCTTTATCTCCCTTGTGTTCATGCTGGATCCATTCCCTCTCCAGTCAGAGACACTTTTAACATGATAGAAATCATTGGGATGGGACAGATTGGGTGCCATGAAGGCAAAAACTGCATCCGTGGTGGGCATCAACCACACTGGTGGAGGAGGAGGTTGTGGTGGTTCTCTGCCATCCTGGTCTGGGGCTTTGCCTCTCTTCAGCCAAGTTGTAGTGCCCATGGTGTCACTGCTTGCTTTGTCCCCCCCAGCACAGTGCTTTTTGCCTCCCTTGGCTGAATGTTTCTCAAGCGTGTAGGAGCGAACTGCGAGGATTTGCTTAGTGAGTGTCAGTGAATGGAACACAAAAGGCCTGTCAGGGGGAACTGCTGGGTAATTACTATAATTTACAGCCTACGTTTTAATTTTGAGTGTTATTTTTTCAACAATAAGAGAGCAGGAATAATATCCTAACCAGGTGAGGGGAGAGCTGGGCTGGCCAGGAGCGGGTGCTCCCTGTGCTCTCTCTGCCCTGCACTGGAGACTTGAATGTCCCTGGCCAGACCAGAGGGATGGGAGGCATCCCAGGAGGAGGCTTCCCATCCCCTCCCAGGGTCAAAGGATTGGGACATAATGCAGGAGGGGAACAGCTTGTCAGGTCCATGGTCAGGGCACAGGGCTCAGTTTTCACAGCAGCTTGGTGCATGGTCTGCTGACTGACTTCTGAGGGTCTCCAGCCAGAGCCAGTGAAGCAGAGAGGTAGTACTAGAGATGAGCTGAATGTGGGTCCTGAGTCCATATCCTCACCTTGTTTGGTGGTTCTGTATCCCTCAGAAGAGATGACACGAGTGTGGGAGCTGCTGGAGGATTTCACTGCAAGCTCCCTCGTTGCTGTGGGGCAAATCAGAGATATGCTGGCATCTGGCCACCAAAGGAGAAGTCCATCTGGAGGCACAGCAGCCTGGTTCTGATGTCGCCTTCCCAAGGAAGGGAGAGCATCACCCAGTGCCATGGTGAGAGCGCACTGAGCCAGTGTGTGACTGTCCCTCTGGCAACGCCGAGAGTTCGTGCAGGGAGTTGGGTTTATCCCACACACACTGTCCCCACTACTTCCCTTGTTGTGGTGTCAGGAGCTCAGCATTCACCCAGATCTGCCTCCCACTGGTTCCACAGCCCTGGAGAAGTTACTCACCTTCCTTGTGCCTGGGTTCTCCCACGCGCTGCAAACCACCCCGAGATCTGAGGGGGGGGGGGGGGGGGGGGGGGGGGGGGGG
>VZTY01026706.1:282888-328952 GCA_013400935.1 Turnix velox
ATTATTATTTCTTGGCAACATCGGGCATCTCCTGAAACTGCACAGCCTCCCCGTAGCCCAAAGCTGCTGAGCGAGGAGGTGAGGTAGGGGAGAAAAAAATACTGGAGGCGCTTCCATCTGCTTTTAACAACCGCGGCTGCAGCCGGCTGGAAGGCTCCGGAGGGCGAGCAGAAGGAGCTCGGAGAGGGCTGTTTGTTCGTTCCCCCACGGGAGGGAAGAGCACCAGGACCGGAGCATGTATTCCGTGTGTTCCCACCAACTTCTGGCATCGGGGTCAGGAGTCTCCCGCCTGTGACCTGGTTTCCAGCCTCGGCTCCCGCACACTCACCCGCCGCTCTCGGCCGCCCATGGCTCTGAAATCCTCTCGCCCCCAGGATTTAAGGAACCGGCTTTGCTTTCTTCTCCGTCTCCGGCTGCTGCGAGGGAGCGAAAGCAGAATGCGTGGGGAGGGTGTGAGTGGAGCAGTGGCAGCGCTTGGCAGCGGGCTGCCGTGCCCGGGGGGGCTCTGAAGAAGTGCCCCGACACCCGCGTCCTTCCCGGCGCGCTCCTCGCCGCCGGACCCGGAGCAGCACGTAAGTGGGGCAGCCCAGAGGGTCCAGAGGATGGGGTTAAGCTGAGGGTTGCGTGTGGCTGCGTGTCTGTGGGCAGCCCCTGCGTCCCGAGCCCCCGCCCCAAGCCGGCGTGAAGATCTGATAAGTCCGTTAGTCATAGTTTCAGTTGCGGTGCCGAGGCGGGATGGCGTGACGGGGAGCTCGGGGCAGGGGTTGGGGGCTGTGCAACTCACTGAGGAGCTGAGAGGGAGGAGGGAGGGGGGTGTCTGGTGTCCCCATGCTGTGTCTGGTGTCCAGTGAACCGAGGATTTACCGGCGTGTCCCAGGTTCTCTTGGTTGGTCCCTCCCCGAGCGTGTGGGTAGTGAAGCAGGTGTTGCTGTTTTGCTCGGGTTTTAATGCAAAGAGCAGAAGGATCCGGCTCTCTCCCGGCTCCTGCAGGCAGGGGGGTGCAGGCACCTTCCTCTTCAGGATCCCACTATGGCCATGGTCACCTGGCTGGCTGGCTGGCAGCATCCCTGTCCTGCAGCCCCAAAGTGGGCACCGTGCAGGGAAAAGGGCAGCCAGAAGCTGGCAGTGCTGTGGCTGGCAAAGGTTATGTGGTGCAGCCATCACCCCCTCGGGTCCTGCTGGGCAGCACAGCATCTCACCCACCAGAGCTTCATGCTGCCAGTGTTTGCATGCTGGGGCTTGGGGCTTTGGGCTTTGCCCAGGGCACAGCAAACAGCTCTGACCCCAGCTGTCACACTTGGTGTGGGGCCACCAGCGCAGCAATGAGCAAAGGGGGGGGCCAAGCTGCTTGTTTGCTTTGGACAGGCAGCAAAGGGTTGTGACACAGGGGATGGTTGTGACACAGGGGATTGTCCTGTTTTCCCCTGTAGCCTTCAGCTATTCGAGTCGGGGGGGAAGACTTTCACTCCAGCTCGTTATCTCTCACGGTTGGTGGCCAGACTTCCTTTTTTTTTTTATTTTTATTTTTTTATTTATTATTATTTTTAAGAAGCTGCAGCTTGCCAGAGGGGTGAGGGAGGTCGTGGGTTTGGCTGCAGCGGAGCTGGGAGTTGCAGAGTTAAAGCTCAAACTTGTTTCTTGGCTTGCCACGGCCTTTTGTGGTGCTCAGCGCTGTGAGATGCCTGCCTCTGACATGCAATTTGATAAGCCCTGGTGCTGGGCCGGGGCAGGATACAGGCACTGACTGCGTGTTAACTCCTGCTGTGCTGGGGACTCCTGCTTTCCTCCAGGAGCTGGGAAGGAGAGGAGGGATTTCATCTCCCCTGGTGCAGGGAGTCCCCATGCTGTGCCCTCCCCTTGCTCTGGCACATGGATCCTGAGCAGAGGTGCCTCCCTCAGGCTCTGGTTGCTTGTGGTTGCCCTGAGGTTTGTCTATCCCAGGGGGAATTTGTTGCTGGGGCTAAAGCAGAGGTTGGGCCATCCCCTTGGTCCAGGCTGGGTCTCTGAGGTGACATGTGGTAGCAGTGTGGCTGAAGGCTGGTGGTAAGAGCCAGGCTGGGGCACAGGTGCTGTGACCAGGAGTCCCAATGTGGGACTTGGTGCAGTCTTGGGCTCCATGGCAGCAGAGCAGCCAATGAAGGGCTTGGGGGTGGATTATGAACATGCACAGGCAGTGTTGGTTCCCAGACTTTGTGGTTGGTGACATCGGGGCAGAAAATCCCCTAATAAAAGTGGAAGATGCTTATAGCAGGTTCTTTCCCATCTGGTTTTCATCTTGAGGTCACCTTTTGTGGCAGTACTATGCCCCTGGGCTTGCAGTATCTCTATCATGCACTCTACATGAGGTGTAGGGAAGGACCTGGTGAGCTGTTGGCTTGAAGGTGGTATAACATTGACAAAATCAGCTGGAACAACATGTCCCAGTTTGGCTGGCAGCATTCCTGCAGGCTGGTGGCCACTCTGGCCCCACAGTGCTTCACGGGAAGGACCAGTTGCACACCAAGAAGGATTACAGGCTGCAAGGTTCCCTTTCTCAAAAAGCCTGAATCTTCCTCCTCACCCATGTCACCTCCAGGAGCCTGGGATAGATGGACTAGGGTACCACTGCACCAGTCCCTGGCTACAGTTGTGACTCCCACCTCCTGCTGTGACTCTGGGGGTGCCCAATCACCCCTGCAGAGACTGCAAGGACACACGTAGCTGGCTCACTCCTTCCTTCTCCTCCACCCTGCTTGGTTCAACTCTGGCCAAGATTGTCAGCCCTTGGTGTGATGCCTGACCTGGGAAGTTGCTTTTACTCATGATCCTACAATCAGCAGTAAATGTCCTGGCACACCTCTCCCCATGCCAGGACATCACCTGGGCGTCCCTGCTCCTCCTCCCCATCTATAACTGGACTCTGTGCTCCAACTGCCATCATAGCCTGGTTGTAGTCATAAGTGGGACACAAGAGAGTGGGAAGAGTCTTTGCTTTGTGGTAAGGACTGAGAGCTACTGCTCCAAGCTCTCCTGGACATGGTAACACCACCTGCAACTTTCCCAAAGGGAAGGGAGCACTGCTTGCCCTCCTGACTGCTCCATGGCTGGCCAAGACATGGTCGTGGGACGTATTTTGTTCCAGAGGACGGTCAGCATAGTGCCTTTTTTTCCTCTTGGAAAGAAAAACAGACTCTCATAGGTCATCCTCTGGCCTAGGAAGCCATTCAGACGGGTGCTAGTGACCATATTGTTCCTGTGGAGCTTGGCTTGTGCAGAGGATATTTCCCATGCGGCACGGATAATACTGTCCTTGTGTGAGCATGTGGTGTTAAACTCTTCTCCTTTTTTTCCCTCCTGCCACCACAGGTCTCCTTGAGCATGGGCGGAACTGGTCAGCCATTGCCAGGATGGTGGGCTCCAAGACCGTGTCACAGTGCAAAAACTTCTACTTCAACTACAAGAAGAGGCAGAACCTGGACGAGATCCTACAGCAGCACAAACTGAAAATGGTGAGACCCCCATTACAGCCCACACCCATAGATAGTTCCCAGCTAGTGCTTGCGTGCTTCCCACTGCCAAAGGAGATGGGGGGGGGGGAGATCTTTATCATCTCAGAGTGTAAGCCCTGGGAAGCATGAAGCAGTCAGCAGAGGGTTTTCTGCCCATCTGGCCCCAGGAGGTCTGGAGGAGGGGGAGCTGCTGTGTGGGAGATGCCTGGTTGTCTGGAGTATGGTTGGTACGCAGGGAGATAAGAAGAAGCAGAAGGAGAAGGGCTGTGGTGTGTTGGCCAGGACATGAGCTCAGTCCTGGCTGTGCAGATACATTGATGCCAGTGAGATTGAGTGGTTCCACCCTTGGAGAGCCCAGCTGGGCACCCCAGCTCTGTGCCCTGCAGGTGCCACAGTTACTGGGTAAATTGCTCCATAAAAATTCAGGGATTTGGGACAATATGAGGAAAGGCTGGTCCCAACGTGGATGTCAGGTGCTTTAAGGGCTGTGAGAAGATGTGTTCATCTCTCTGTGCCTTGATTTCCCCATCAGAAGGGTCTAATGCTGCTTCTTTTCTGGCTGCTTCTTTGCTGCTTCTTTTCAATGAAGTAGGGTTTGTCTGGTGTTCTCTAGATAGGAAGGACTGCTAAGAGCAACTTAAGGATTATAATTTTTTAATTTGTAGAGTATCCCGGGGTTCCCAGTTTCTAGCTAATAGAATTCACATGGCTAAACCCCCAAGGGGTGCTTTGAAAATGCAAAGGACAATGTTCAATGCAGGAATCTCTCCAAGCAAGCTATTACAGAAAGAGTAAAAAGAAAGACAGGAAAACATTCAGTGACTCACCCAGGAATTTAATATCCTAGTCAGTCTATAGGAATGAGAGAAAGAGAAGGCATCGGTGATTTTATTTTATTAATTCTCTATGCACAGAGACACTCCTGTGTTCCCGTGTTTCACTGAATTGTTTTTAGAAACAAAGCAAACAAACTATATAAAAAGACCCCCAAAACAGATATAAAGACTGGAATGAAATGTGCATCGAGCCCTCTGAACATAAAACATTGCATTATAAAGATATCATTGTTCATTACTGGGGCAGCATCTGAAATAAGATCACACAGCTTGGCTGGCTGTGGGGCCGGTGTGTATTAATTTACTCTGCTCCCTAATGTTTCAGAAATTACATCACGGAAGTGTTTTTTTTTTCCTGTAGAGCCACATTTTTCCCCCTCATCCGTCCCTCCAAGGCAGCCACTAGACTTCTCCAGTCTAATTGTTCACTCTCACTTGCAGTTTGTATCAGCATCAGCATCATTTTATTTTTTGAGCATTGGAGGCTCTGGGATTTGGTTGTGGAGAAGAACAATGAACCTTCAGCTGTTATTTATTGTTCTCTATTGTTTTGTGGCAACAGCAGATGCCTGAAAGCTGTGTAAAATCAAAGAACAACTGAGATTAAATTGCCATAGACCTTCCTTCCTGACTCCTAAATATATTCATGAGCAAACCCAGCCTCCAAATCTCATCCTATACCCGGTGGTCAGACGTGACCTCTGCAGAAGAAGCACGTAGGGAGGTGGTGTGGCATTGCCTGGTTTTGCCATGACATTCCCAGTTTATTCCCTGACCTGGCCACCAACAGCTGCTGCTGATCATGAGTGGGGAAACAAGGTGGCTTTGCTTTTCTTCCTCTTGCTTAATGAGAGTAAACTTAATTAGCACATCTCATTCATTTCCTAAATGGGGCTCATTAGTATTGTAGCCTCCTCTTCCAGGTTGATGTGATGTTGAATTGCAGCAGCATGTGGGTGACTTGGAGGATGGGTGGGCAGCAGTGTCTGGTGTGGGATGGAAAGCAGAGCCTGGCAAGGTCCTTCTGGACCCCATAGTGCAGCACTGCACA
The DNA here is from genome assembly GCA_013400935.1 of Turnix velox. Classification (NCBI taxonomy): domain Eukaryota; kingdom Metazoa; phylum Chordata; class Aves; order Charadriiformes; family Turnicidae; genus Turnix; species Turnix velox. The sequence goes on from VZTY01026706.1 coordinate 288,264, forward strand.
GCTCAGAGCAGGTTGTCTCCATTCCTTATGTTGGGATGATGATGGGTGGAGAGGACCAGGCATTCCAGTAGCTCCTCATCACCTCAACCATGATTAGCCAGAGCCCCAGGAACTCTGAGGACAGGAGGACCCTCCCTTGGAGCATCCAGAATTAGGAAGGGGAAAGGTTTGGGTTGCAACAGGTGAAGGTGTGTGGCATGGTGATGCTCCTTTTCTACCTTCCCAGAAGTAGCATAGTGTATATGCTGCCATGTGGTGTGTTTGGATTTTAATTTGAAGACCCATCCTCTTATTGGAGAGGTTCACTGCCAGGGAAGGAGCACCCAGGGGAGCTGCAGGTGGGCTTTGTGAGCACATGGAGCCCATTTCTCCTCTCCTGATGCTCACAAGACCCTTTAATCCCACTAGTGCCCTGGCTCTGATGAAGCCAGATTCCGGAGATCCTCACCCTTGTCCCTCTGCAAGCACCCTCATGGATCTGAGTGTCCCTGTCAGCTGTCTGCACGATGGGACAGGACAGGGAGCCAGTCACTGCTGGGGCAGGGTCAGGCCACTTTGAGTCTCTGTTTTATCTCCCCCACTGTGTGTTTTTGCCTGGTTTCTCTGCCGAGCTGCTCAGATGTGTCCCAGGCATCAGCGTCACTCAGCCTTGACCTTCTGCACGCTGTGCTCTCTAATCTCAGCATTTAAGGGAAGCAGGGCACTGGGATACACAGAGTCCTCAGAGCTGCTCTTTGTGGTAGTGCTTGGAGATTAGGCTCTGTCTTCACCAGGACCTCTTTGTGGTGTGATTGTCACATCAGGGTATTGTCTGTTGGAGCTTGTTTTGGTTTGTGAGGTGAAGATGGGAGGGTTATCTCCAGGTGCTGGTCCTGCTTGGAGGATCAGTCTTTTGGACCCTTCCAAGCAACATCTTGGCAATTCTGTGGGGTTTTTTGGCTGGTGCTGGCTTTGCATGACAAAGCTGTTTCAGGAGGAGAGCCTGGTGGCCTCGCCTTCTAAAAGTAGAACAAGTCTGCTTTGGCTTGGTGTAGAACTTTGGTATTGGAATGGAGAACTGGGACCTTCCTCACTGTAGGGTCATTGCTTGCCCCTTCCCATTACTGCTGGGCGCTCACATTGCAGAGCACAGGAGTCAATTTGTGGTTAGAGCTAGTCCTGATACGGTCTCAAATATTCATCACTGCATCACACCACTCTGGGACTGCCTGGTCCTGCTTGTAGGACAGGCTGAGGCTGATGCTGATGGGAGGTACTTGTAATGACTCCATATCATGTCTTGGTACCACGTGGTAGCCTGGTTTGGAAGCTGTTTTGGCTGTCAGGTGGTGAGTGCAAGGAGAGGCCAAATTTGTTGGGACAGCTGCTCTGCCTGCAGGGCAGAAAGCCAGAGAGATGATGTGCCTGAGGCACATCTCCTCCTCCAGGACAGATGGTGCAGGTGAACTTGAGTGGTGGGGTGCAATGCCCAGTGCCTGGAATGGCAAGAGAGGAGGAGCTGCCCCATCCCTGCTAGGCTGGAGGTTAGCATCATGGGGCTGGCTGGAAGCCAGGTGCTTGGGGGGACAGAAAGGAGAAGCAGGCATGGAGTGACCCCTCAGCAGGGTTTGTTGTCCCCGCTGAACACTGTGTGTCTCTGGATGAGGTAAACCACTCAAGTGGAACCACATTCTGGATGCTCCTGGAAAATTACCTGGTGGCAGATAAAGAGTAGAGACCCCCTGGGTTTGTATAGGCAAAATGTGCATCAGAATGACCATAGCAAATGGTCCTGGCACATTCCTGTGGCATCGCTGGTAAACTCTTGGTTTAAGAGTGTGTTGGAACCATGGGAGGCACCTGGTCCCAGGCATGGTTCACAGAAACTCTGCTGCAGGTTGTGGTTAGGATCCTGGGGCAGATGTGGAGGTGCTGTGACAGCTTACAGAGGCACAGCAGAAAGAACCCTGCCTGTTGCTAGGCAGGGTGCTGGGAGTACGACTGTGTGAGGGGTCTTACCCTGTTGGTATTTTAAGAGGTGAGGTGGTGGCTTCAAATGCATCTCTAGATGTATCCAGGATCTGCTGCCTGGACTTTACATAAAACCCAGCAGTGGGGTCTGCAGGGAGAGAGGACCCACGGTGCCCCTGGGATCTCACAGCTCCTCTCTGCCGGAGCCTGGGCTCTGGCCAAGTAGGATGCTGAGGCAGAGGCTGGTTCCCGGCTAATTCCCCAGCGAGGAGCCTGCTCCTGCCCGCGGCTGAGTCACAGACCCGTGAGTAAGAGGCAGAGAAGTCTTTGCCATAGTAACGTGGGTGCTTTGTCACTGCCTCAGTGTGATGGGGAACTGCTGCTTCAGACAGAAACGTGCGGGCGCTGCGGAGGCGAGAGCTGGCAGCACCGGGGCATCACCGCTGCTGCCCGATGGGGCCAGGGCACAGCAGAGCCCTGTCTCCCTCCTCCTGCCCCTCCAGCCCTTCACACAACCCTTTCTCAAGAGCTTTTTTTCCACCCCCTCTCTCTCCTGCCCAGTTTGATAAAAATAGATTTTTAGCGAGCAGTGTTTCCAAGCAAAAAGCAGTTGTATTTGTTTGTTTTATCTGGAAGTTTTTTAAAGGATTGAAAAATCAGAGTGGGGGGAGTGGGGACCAACTCTTCCCAGCACAGAGATCCAGCAGCAAAGTTAACGTTTCCACCAGGGCTTTATCTTTTCATCCATGTAAATAAACGTCCTACACACGTCATTCATGTGGGGTTTGCAGGGAGAGCCGGAGATGATGGGCCTGTTCCTACTGGTAATATTTACTCAAGCAACAAGAGCAGGAAACAATAGCAAAGCCCAGACTTTCCCTTTAGGCTGGTGGGAGGGAGCAGGTCTCCCTGTCCTCGTGGCTGCAGCATATGCCCCAGCAAGCAGGGACAGACCTGTCCCAGGGCAGGACAGGTTACCAGGTAGCTCACCTTTGGGTTGCTGTGCCATTCAGAGTGTCTCTGCTGACGACAGCATCCCCAGCATGGGAGTCAAAGTCCTTTGGCAGCACCTGCCATAGAGGACACGAAAGCTGGTGTGCAGAAATACTGCCTGGGCCATATCTGGGACATTGGCTTCGTTATCTGCAGATGAGCGTCAGGCTGTGTTTTGTAGGTGGAGGTAGTCCCTGGAACCATGTGTGGTGAATGTGTCACATGGGGGTAACATAGGAACACCAGGATCTTGCAGCATGGGACTGGTCACTCCTGCAAGTGTGTCCCTCAGGCTCCATGTGGAGCTGGGCTGGCCATTGCACAACAGTCAGTTTTTTGGTTAGGTGTGACCACGCTTTCATCAGGCAATTCTGGTTCCAAAGTGTGGTTTTCAGTGGGTTTACCTGAGGGGACGGTGTTGGTGTTAGCATCCCTCTTGACTTATGCTCCCTACCCTCTGGTTGCTTCTTCCTCCTCACTGTTCTCTGCCTCCTCCCCAGGAGAAAGAAAGGAACGCCAAGAAGAAGAAGAAAAAAGGTGCTGCCGTTCAAAACGAAGAAGCCACCTTCCCTCCCGTGGCTGAGGACGAGGAGATGGAGGTGTCAGGGACAAGTGGCAACGAGGAGGAGATGGCAGAGGAGGCAGAAGGTGAGACAGGTGAGGGGTTGTGATGAGGGGGACACACTTAGCTCTCCTGGGTCTGCTGCATGATCATGGCAGAGGCACCATGTGTGGACTCTGTGGCCACAGATGTCAGTGCTAGCAGGGGGTCCTGTCTGTCACCCCAAAGCAATGACATCCCACAGCATGGGGTGCTGGTGGCTTTTTTGGATGACTCTGGATTTCACGCTTGGGAGGAGAGAGAGCCCTGGATCACTGCCCTGTTCCTGGGTCTGTCTGCTGGGATGTTTATTTTGGGAAGGTCGTGCAATGTGTGAGCTCTGTTACCAGCAGCCTCTGCTGTGGCTGCCAGCTGCCCACAGGGGTCTGGGGGGGCATGGGGAGGCTCATGGCAGCCTCCAGGGGCTTCTCAGCCTCTACATCAAGTCTGCATGTCAAGGAACTTGGAGTGGTCCCAGCAGCTTCTCCTTTCCCTGGAGGAGAGCAAGCCTTTTGGTTTCCAGTTTCCATCAGCTCACACTCCCCAGAGCACCCAGCTCACCGGGGTCTGGCTCACTCATGTGCTCTTAAAAACCACATTTTATGGTGCTTTCCCTCAAAGAGGGGCCCTTGTGTGCTCAGCAGGGTTAGATAGTCACCACTGTGGGCTCTTGAGGAGTGTAATGTGGGTTTAAGAGGGATAACATACTAAAATTTGTGCGTGCCCATTCCCATCTCATTATGGCATTGTTGCCCCGGGCAATGGAGCTGGCACTGGCAGCAAAGGCAGGGGAAGCCATGGTCTCCCCCCCCAGCGAGGCTGATGTACCTTGTCAGGTCCTTTCCTCCTCCTTTCCCTTTTAAGGCAGCGTTTTCCTCCCTCCTGGCCATACCAAAGAAAGGAAACAACTTGAAAGTGACAATTTTCAGCTATTTATCGCTTAAAAAGCTCGGCAGCCAGTTTGGAGAAAATGTGCATAATTTTCCAACAATAGCCCCATTTGACTTTTGTCAAAGTAATTTAATAACTTTACCGTCAGGGCTGGCACCACGCTGGTTCCTGGCCTTGGCACCCAGGCTAATGGGACTCAAAATGGGAAATCTTTTCAAATCATCATTGCCAGTGACTCACTACAAGACAGATTCCAGGTAGATCTTTGCGAGGTGATACGTGACTCAGAGGTGCTGAGTAAAAGGTAGTTACTGCTCTTTTGTCAGAGCAACCTGAGAGGAAACAATGTATTTTGGAGACCAGAGATGGATCTCTTGGCATGTTCCTGAGCCTTATGCTCCAAGCATCATTTCTTGTTCACCTGGTGAGGTGGGCTATGGAGCTAAAGAAAAGAAATAAGACAAGTGTGGTGTGTACTGGGGAGGGATGGATGTGCTCCAATGTACATCTCTTGTGACACGGTTCCTTTGGGCTGCTCATCTTGTTGGTGTTTGAAAGTTTTCCATACTGTTATGAAGATAGAAGAGTCAAAGGATGCCCAGGAGGAAGTCTATGGAGATGAGCATGAGAACTATGCCCATCAGGGATGTGCTGAGTGGGGGCCATGGAAGTCTTCTGCTCCTTCTGGCTGTGGATGTGTTTGTCTCTTGAAACCTTGGAGGGAACAATTCTCTCCCCAGCCTTAGAAACAATCTCTCAGCAGCATCTTCATCTCCAGCAATGCCTGGACACTTGTACTTCCAGCTCAGTGCAAGCTGTCAGTGGCAGATTTGAGAATGATCCTTTCCATGTAATAATTAACCTGTCCTGTAGCACTGCCAGAGCTTTGCTTTCACTGACCCTGACCTCCTTTCTTCTGCCACTGGCAGCTTAAATAACAACAAACAAGTGCGGTGTTTTGGGATGGTTCCCAGCTGCCCCGAGGGTGGTAGAGCAGGGACACGGGTGCCAGCGAGGTGCCTGGCCCCGAGGGAGCAAAACTGATCCAGAGCCATGGGTGAGAGAGTGAGGAGGGAGCTGATCCTGTTCTGCAGATCCAGCCAGCAGCCAGGGTTTTCTCTTAAAACCCAGCTTCCCAATCGTTTGGTCTCCAAACTTTTGGGTTTTGCCTTTGGGTGGGGGTCAACAGTCATCATGTTGAGGAAGAAGAGGCCAGCAGAGCATCCCTTTGCATGGCAGACTCTGGATCCAGGGATCCCAATGCAGCTCTCCCCCAACCCTGGGATCATTTCCCCCTCGGAGGAACGAGGGCGTTCTCCTCCCATGGGAGGGGGCGGAGGCAGCGATATGGGAAGCGAGAATCTCGGGCTGATCCTTATTTTTATTTCTTCCCTTTTCTCAGCTGCAGTAAATAACAGCTCCGACACCGAGAGCATTCCCTCACCGAGGTCTGAAGCCAAAGAAGGAGGTGAAAGTGGGGCCAAGGCACCACCCGGGCCGGGAGGTGACTCTGCTGCAGAACCAGCAGTCAAGTTGGAAGAGTCTCCAACACCTCCTGAGGCTCCCACAGCTCCTCCTGCCAACCCTGCCCCTGCCACCAGCCCTCCTCCAGAGGCAGCTCCTGAGCCGCCCAGCAGCGAGGAGAAGGTGCAGGAGGACCTTGTGGTGGACGTGGTGAAAACGGAGGAGCCAGAGGAGAAGGTGAGCGAAGAGCCCTGCAAGAGCGAGGTGAAGAAGGAGGAGAGTGAAGACAGCCAGGAGAAGGACAAGGGGAATGACAAGAAGGCGGAAAGTGGCATCAGCAGCGGGGGGACAGCTGGGACAGAGGGGACGCCCAAGGCTGAGAAGAAGGAGAGTCATAAAGGCAGTAAAGGCGCCGGGGTGAACCCTGACAGTGACTCCAGTGCGACCTGCAGTGCTGATGAGATGGATGAGCAGGATTCTGTGGACAAGAGCAGGTAGGAACGGGGAAAGAAATGGGCAAGAGCATGGCTCAAAGGCCAGATGAGTGTCTTTGTTGCATGCTACAGTGTCCACCTGTGCTCTCATGAGGTCCTTCATGGGAATATCACCACTCTGGCACTCCTCCAGGCAAAGGGACATGCCCAGTTGTGTCCCCATATGGCCATAACCCTTTGGCTTGCAGAGAGGCCATGACACAACGGGCAGTGTGATGTCCCAATCTAAGGGTGCTTTTGGGCAATGGCCACAGGCAGGTGTTGGGTGCAGGGCCAGTGTCTGCTGGCTGCAGATGAAGTGGGTGATGCAATGGAGCAGGATGTGCCCTTGGGGACAGTGGAGTTGTGTGGTGGCAAAGGCTGGTTTGCCAATGAACAGGGTTGGGAGAGGTTTCTGTCTGAGTTGGTGGTGGCAGAAGAAAATTAACTTCAAGGGCATATTCCTGGTTGTCAGTTTCTCCTTGGTGGGGATGTTGCTTGGATCAGTGGAGATAAATCATCTGTCCTAGCTGTAAAGGGAGGGGAATGATGTGACCTTTCTTGTGGTAGCACCACCAAGTCTTCGCTTGAGCTGCTTCTGCCCTAAGCCCTTCACCTGGCCAAGGGCACCTCTGACTTTTTATGGGTTGCTCTTGGGATAGGGAGGGGAGATGGGAGCCTTTTTGGAGGAGAGAGGCTTTCCAGTTCTGCCCACAGAGCCCTCCCTACCCACAGCCTCACAAGTGGGTCAGGGATTTCTTTTTTTAAAGAGCATGTATGAATACACACATCTTTGTAGTACTGATTTCTCAAGTGTCTCCTGCTTCCATCCAAAGCTGGCTCCTGGGTCAGGAGAGACCTCTGGGTTTGCCCTGCTGTCACCTGTAGGAATGGGCTGGGATGAGAGGCTGGCATCCCACATCCACCATCCTGCATCCCACATGCTTCCCATAGGTTTTTAGTGGGCAGTTTGGCAACAAAATGGGTGCTGTCAGGCCAGGCAGGTTGTACACAGTGCTGTGGATGGGGCTATTTAAGAAAACAGCGAACAGGATGTAGAAGTGGGGAGCCATCATGCATTTTCACCACCCCTAACGGCCTCCACACTCCCTGTGATGGATGCTGGAGCCAGTGGGTGAGTGTTACTGGTGTGGGAGCATCCTCTGTGCTGCCCAGCCACTCCAGGGGATCAGCCCCTCTTGCTGCTGAGCAGCTGGAAGCAGCAGTGATGATGCTCAGGGGTGGTGTGGATGCTGCTGGACGTGGCCCCATGGCGGGGCTGAGGCCTCTTGGCTGCTGTGTGCCTCTCCAGCAGTGGATGGAGTCCAGCACCACCCCTCCCCACCCTCTGCTCCTTCCCAAATGGGAGAAAAACCTCCCGGCAAGGGGGAGTGAGGCCAACAGGGCTGCTCTCCTCGAGTTTAACATTAACCCAGCTGAAAACGGGACAGCAGTGGCTTGTCCCTACTTCCCAGCAGCAAAAGGAGTGATCCGTCTTGGGAATAACTTTCTCATCCCCATCTCCTTGCTGACTCAGCTCCCATCTGGCTTGTCAAACAGTTACCAGCTTCCCGGAATATTAAACATTAAACAGTCCCGCAGCTCCTGGGCCACTCCTCTTATCCGGTGTGGCTGTGAAGCTGGGGTGAGAGCAGAGCCTGCTGGCACAGGAAAGCTCCAGCTGATGGTGGCACTTGGTGCTGCCCAGCCTGGAACCACTCAAGGGGGTCAGTCTGTGGGGTCAGTCTGCAGCCAAGTCAGAGCCTTCAGCATCATGGTTCTCCTGGTGGGGACTCTGTGCTCTTCTCTCTTGCATGTCCCAGTGCTGAGGGCTGTTTGTTGCAGAGGAGAGGCTGTCAGGCAGGTGCCACAGCTCCACTGCTGCAGCGTGACTTGCTCTGAGCAGGACGAGGCAGCTGAGAAGCCTCGTGAGCCGCCCCGTCACCGCATCACCCGCTGCTCACCCGCCCACCCAGCCAGTGGGGCGTGGGTGCTCTTCCTTGCTCTTCTACAAACACCCAGCTGTCTGCAGCATCACCCTGAAGGGGACAGAGAGGGTGGCTGGGGTGTCCCCATGGCAAGAGGGAAGAGGTGCAGGGCTGGGGTAGGACGTAGGGTGGCCTTTCTCCGATCTTCCTGTGGTTCACACCAGCAAAGACCAGTCTGGGATGAGGAGTGACAGCCTTAACTCGTCCAAGCTGATGGAGGTGGTTAATTGTGGTTCCATGCACCAAGTGCTGCAGGAGAGCTGTCACTAGCACTGCCAGAACTGAGGTTCAGTGCAAGGACAAGCCAGATGGAAAAGCCATGGATGGTCACCTTCAGCAGATCTGCAACACAGAGAGGAGACACCTGTCCCTTCGTGCTGTCCCAAGTCATCCCAGGGTGTGTGTCCTGGTTACTGGCTCAGCTGTAGGTGTGAGGTTGGTCGAACCCATTGGAGAAATCTCCACAACATCACCTTTGCACAACCACTATGTGTGCAAGGAGTTGTGTTTGGCTGGGTCACCTCTTGGTGTGTTGGCTCATCTGGTAATAGAACTAGTCCTTGTCTTCATGGCAGGTGTTTGGGGTGCACTATTTCCTGGTCACCCCCAAAGCTTGGTGGCTGGGAAGAACATTTCCACACCACTGAGGTTCACCTGTGTGTCTATCAGCTTCTTCCTGCTCAAAACCTTTTCCCATCACTTCCAACACCATCAGCAATGTTGAGGGACTGGTGGTTGGGTTGGGAGGCCCCAGATGAGCAACAGGAGGAGAGGAGATGATGAGGATTTTTCAGCTGGTACCTTCCAGAGCACAGCACCCAGCAGACAGCCCTGTGTCCGGTGCAGGATCTGCTGGGAGATGATTGCATAAATTATTCAATTTGCATAGTGATGAATTTCATGCTGACTCTGGCTTCCTAAGTGTCAGGATCCCAGGAGGTTTTAGGAAACCTGAGGATCTTAAGTGTACTTAAAAGGATGCTAAAAGATATCTCTGCAACTGCATTGGGGTGGCTGCTGGGCTGGTTGGACTGGCAGGACCCTGTTTGCTGGTCAAGTTAGACCTGTCTCAGTCTTGGGGTGACATGTTACTGGGCTAGAAGTGTGGGTGTGGGGTGAAGTAGCAGGAGAGGAGCTCTTTGCTGGCAGCAGGAGCTGCCATGGTGCTGGCAGCCTGTGCTGGCTGCCCCGCCTCCCAGACGAGGCTTGCCCAGAAAAAAAATTGCCTTTTAAAAAAAATAATTAAGAAAAGATTGTCTGCTTTTGGCCAAAATCTGAGGCCAAGATGCTGGGGGAGTGGGGCCAGGGCTGCAGAACGTGCTGTGAGCTCAGTCTTTCCCCAGCTCGGCAACCCCAGAAGAGCAATGCTGCAGCTCAGCAGCACTGAAGGAGTGAGTCCTGGGTGTCCTTGTCCCCAGCCATGCATTTCAGCAATCCCTGTGGCATTGTACCCTGCAGGGAGCCCTGTGTCCCCCCACAGCAAGGCTTCACAACACCCATGTGGCCCCATGGGCAGGCATCATTGTGATTATTTGAGCAACAGTTCAGATTTGCTGGTCCTTGCCTGATGTCCCTTGGGTGCCTAAAGGGAGCACCCTGATCCCAGTCCAGAGGTGGGTCCCCTTCCCTTCTGATGCCAGATTCTGTGCAAAGCAAGGGCTGGGGCAACCTCAGCACCATCATGAGTTTATTCTCTGCACCATGATGAGTTTATTCCCTGCACATGGCCCCGCCACGCTTGTTTATTCATCCAAGGGTGAGCACGGAGTGACCTTGAAATTTATAGGCTGAAAAGAGCAGTGAAATAACAGCTAAAATAAACAAATCAAGCCTGTAAAGCTTGAAAACTATGAACTGGCTTCAACAAATCAGAGCCAGGAAGGAGAGAAAGCAGAGATGGTCCCTGGGGTCTCAGCAGAGCCTCAGGAGCTGAACACAGTTGAGGGTTTGAGCCATGTACTTTGTGCACCTTTCCTGCTGAGCAGCATCCTTTGAGCATCCACCTCATGGTGGATGCTGAGATCTTTGGAGTGGTGGCTGCCATCTCAACAGGTTTGGGACCAGGGCAGCAGCTTGCAGATATGGACACTCAAGCACATGATGTGTTCAAGAGCCTCCAGTCCCAGCAGCAAAAAATGGCCCAGTGGGCTCTTCTCTGTTGAAGAGAAAGCTTGGTAGCATAGAACAGAGGGTCCAGGGTGTGGGTGAGTGATGGGACACGGAGCTTGTCCATAGCATTTCCCAGCTGACGTGAGTGTTTTGTGCCCAGGTTGCTGTCACCTCGACCCAGCTTGCTCAACACCCCCAGTGATTCCAGGCTGAACTCCTCTCCTCAGAAGCCACTGGACCTGAAGCAGCTGAAGCAGCGTGCTGCTGCCATCCCTCCCATTGTGAGTACCCCACCAGAGGGGGATGGGACTGGGAGAATGACAGTTGTGTGTGCCTTAAACATGCTCTTTGTGGGGCTGCATCTCTTGCACGATGTCCATCAGGGTTGTGAGGGCATCCCTGTGGATGGCCAAGCTACAGAGAGCTGTGTCAGGGTAGTGGGAACCCCCAGCAGGCGAGGTGCTCTCTGTTTGTATGTCCCCAGCTGCAGGAGTCACTCTGCCAGCAGCGTTTGGATGTCCCTTGAGCTCTTTGATCAGAAACTTGTGGGAGGTCTGGACTAAAAAAGAGCTTCTTGTGGCACGTGACTGCTGCCACCCATTGCTTTAAAAAGCAAGTGTGCATCTTCCCAGCCTTTCCCTGATGCTCTTCCAGTTTCCCATGTTCCAGCTTAAGATGTGGCTGTTACAATCTAACTTCTGGCAAAAGCAACAAGCACTGAACTATTGATTAAACATCTTGAAAGGCTGAGGCTCTCTTGTAGTGTCACAAGCACAGAGCTGGTATTCTTTTTGGGGGTCTTTTTTTTGGTTTTCTGTGCTTGGTGAGCTTTGAAGCCCTGTATGGGATGGTAAGACTTGCAATGCTAGTGTGGAGCAGGTGCTTCTCCTTCCCCCATGCTGCCTCCAAGTTATGGATATCAACAGCAAGTGCCACCGACTCTTATTGCCTTGTAGATTTCTGAAGGTTTCTCGGAGGGGATACTGCAGAGTGGAAGTGCAAAGCCTCAGGTGCCTCCCCATGCCTTGGCCCTCTACCAGCAGCAGATCACAAAAGCCCACGAGTCTGCCCGTGAGGATGTGCCCCCGAGCAAGCTCCCACAGCCCCAGCAGCCCCAGGCTGAGAAGGAGCAGCAGCAGCAGCAGTCGAGCAGCACCCCCAGGGGAAAGAGCCGGAGCCCTGCTGTTGGTGACAAGGAAGGTAGGGGTGTACACGTGTCAGTGCATGTTTGTCTGCAGAGAAATACCCGGTGTGTGCAGCTGTACCCAGCCAGCAGCTTTCCCCCTCTTAGGTGGAAGCTTTCTTCAGCCCTTGAAAGCACTTTAATAGCATCTTGAAGCAGGACCAGAGAGGCATGGCTAATTTCCCATGTTCATTAGACAGTACATCATGTCTCATTGAGCCTACAGCAAACACCGGGGCCAGTGTGGAGCTCTGAGGAGGTGAAGATTGCCTTTATTAGCGTCTCTGCCATTCACTTGAGAGCAGAGGGGCCTGGAGGCATGCCAAGGCTGCGGGTACAATGGCTCTTTTCTACCTTGCTGGCTTTCTATAAAGAATGCTTTTAATGCTCAGCAGGGACCATTATTTCATTTAAAATCAATGCTAATACTGTGACTTGGAGTCCAAAGGTTCCTGTAAAGATTCCCAGTGCTTTCTCCCCGGAATAGCTCTGATGTGGTTTGGCTGCCTAATGAGCAATTCAGAGTTTCCCACCGTAGAGCTTCTGAGGCATTATTAGCTTGAGCACCTGGGGATCAAGGTTAAAGAGAAACGGGCGAGTCTTGATGAGACTGTCCTCTAAATGTGTTTTTAATCCCAGCGTCAGCGTCTGTTCCAGTTCAAGAGGCTGTGTCCCTGCCTCTTGTAGCCAGCCTGCAGTTCAGTTGTGTGTGAAGATAAGCTGCTGTCACTTGTGGCACCATCAGAGGCGTGGGGAAGTCAGGCTGGGTGGGTGCAGTGTTCCCCAGTGCTGGATCCTGCACGGGGATGGGTTCAGCTGCAAAAATTACCTGCTTATGGATGGAGATAGGAGGTGGGTGAGAGTACAGTGATGAGGCAGCTTGCTCTTGTCCTGGGCTTTGATCTTTGCTAGAGAATTGCTGCACTAGTTTGCCTTCCAGCAGCCAGGATCTCAGCAACCTGCTCTGTGGTGTCCAAGCTACTGATTCTTCAAGCGTCACATCCTTCTGGATGGAACAATGTTCTTGCAGGAGGAGTTGGTTGCTGGCACGTGGCCAGATTGTATATTTTTTTCTAACAATGTTTGCATCACACCTCCAGAATGTCTTACATATAAGAGAGGAAGGTGACTGTTCACCTTGGAAGAGAAGGAGTCCCCCCCCAAGATCATGTTGTTGCCATCTGTGAGGTTCCATCTCCAGATGATCTTGTCCTGCTCATGCTCGTGTTTGCCCCCCCAGGTGGAACAGTTCCCCTCCAGCTCTCCCCTGTGCTGGCAGATGATCTGCTTTGATCTCTTTCTGCACTGTAATCCTGTGTGGATCTGGTTTTGCATGACTGAGCTGGGTGCATGGCCAGCACTCAAACCCAGAGTTCTGCATCACAGTGTCCCAGTGCTGCAGCTCCAGCTTCCTCCTGCCTGCTGGAGGATGAGGAGATGAACTAGATTTGTGTGTTAGGTACAAGGTGGAATTTAGGGGTTGGATATTAACCATGCCATTCTGCAAACTGTTGGCACCATTGTTGAATTCAAGGATCTCGTACCCAGGTGGATTTTTTTAAGGCTTTGTCCTCTGCAAAGCACTTCATTCTGTCCTCTTGCACCTCTGTAGTACTCTCAATGTTCTGTGTTAATTAAATTAATCATGGCTCCCCATGGCCCTGCAAGCACCTCAGCAGATCTTGGTCTCCAGCTGTGTGATCTCCAAGCCTTGTGCATGTGTGAGTGTGTCGTTGTGGGCCTGGGCTGCACATGAATCCTAGAGAGAACTATAGGTTGATCTCATATATTCATGGTGGGAGTGCATCTCCTATTTGAAATACAGCAGATTTGGGATGAGAATCATCTCAAGGGGTGACTCCACAGCCCTGAATCCAGCATGAGTATGGACTCGGGCAGCTGCTCAGTCCTGTCTCTGCCTCTTGGAGCACATCCCAGCTGTGGATCAGGGGTTAGAGGGGAGATAGCCAGATAGTCCTGCCAAGTCTCTGTATGTCTCTTCCCTCCCCTGCTCTCTGAAGCGTCCCAGTGAAGTGGCAGGGATCCAGCCTGCCTTTAGCAGGAGAGCCCAGCACAGCCTGCAGAGCCCTGGGGAGAGCAGCCCCTTGTCAGCTCCTAAAGCAAGAGACCAGCTCCGCTGGAGCAGGTACTCCAGTTCCTCCTCTGTTTGATAAGAGAGCTTGAACTCTTGCAACCACTCCAGAAATCAACATCCTTCACACTGCTCTGGATCAGCTTCAAAGCCAAGTCTTGCACACATCCTGGCCCAAGCGTTGGCTGCCTCACTGCCTCTGGCTGGCGGGGGCTGGATGGGTTTGGAGGGCAGCCAGCCCAGCCCTACCTTCCCCAGCCCTGCCTTCCCATCCTCCTCTCCCCTGCTTTCCAAGAGGAAAGCTGCTGGTGATGGGGCTGGGTAGAGGCACAAAGCCCTGCCTGCATCTCACCCGGTTCCCTTCCCTCCCCCCCCCCCACAGCTGCCGAATTGCCGTCGGGCATATCTTTGGTTATCTCGGGGTGGTTTTTGAAAGCCGACGCTGTGTTTTGTGTTGATTTAGTTGTGTTTCGTTTGGCCTTTTGTAGGCGAGGGGGAAGCCAAGAGCATTAATTTGGATGACGGATTGTATAAACTCTGACTCCTTCGCTCCCATTCCAGGGGTTTGATAAACGGTAATAGGAACTCTCTCTTCCCCGTGTAAGTGCTATTTTATCAAAAGCTGGCTGAGTTATAGCCACCCTCTAATGCGGGGGCAATTAGGAACTGGCAGCGTTTCACAGCCTGGGGAGGCAGGCAGGGGAGGGGATGGCTCCCATGAGGAGGGGAGGAGGACAGAGCTCTCCAAGAGCCATCCAGGGTGCACATAGCCTCGATGACAGAGCCTTGAATCTTCAGCCAGGACATCCCAACACCAAGCTGAGTCAAGTGGGGGGAAAATCAGAGAATGTGGCTGTGTCAGGGACTTTCTGATAGTCTGGAGGATGTGCTGAGTTCCCCCCCTTACTGGCAGGATGAAGGGGTGCTCTCTGGAAGAGAAAAACCCCACCAGGCTGCAGCAGTGTGTGTGCCTGGACTTTCTGATAGTCTGGAGGATGTGCTGAGTTCCCCCCCTTACTGGCAGGATGAAGGGGTGCTCTCTGGAAGAGAAAAACCCCACCAGGCTGCAGCAGTGTGTGTGCCTGGACTTTCTGATAGTCTGGAGGATGTGCTGAGTTCCCCCCCTTACTGGCAGGATGAAGGGGTGCTCTCTGGAAGAGAAAAACCCCACCAGGCTGCAGCAGTGTGTGTGCCTGGACACCTCTGTGTGCTGATAATGGATTTCTCCTCTCACCAAAGGGGACAAGAATAATCTCTCAGTTTCTGAGTACACTGAGCATTAATAATGGTAATGCGGTAAAGCCTCATTAAATTGGGCCTCTGATAATCTACTTGCCCTATTATTAGTCTTAGCAGGATTCAGGCATCTATTTTTATCAAAAATTGATGGTTAAAGTCTGGGTTCATTTGTGATTGCTATTGTTTGCTGCACAATTTCTAATTCCTGGTCGATGTGGACGTTAGGCTGGTGGGTCTGGGGGAGAAGGGCAGTGCAAAATTAAGTGTTTTATTGATCATGAGCAAATCCTACCAAACCTGCCTGTAATCCATCCAGAAAAGGCTGGCTCATCTGCCCAGCAAAGTGTGAGGATGTACTTGGGATGGAGCTGATGCAGATCAAGTCCCTCTTTTTTCCTGCAGAGTGTGGCAGGGCTCAGGCATCCCCAGCAGAGCTCTTCTATCATTAGATGCTTCTTGGCCTCTGATCAGCCTTTTTATAGCCAGAGAGAGCCCATCCTGGCATCCAGTATATCCTGAGCCAGATAATTTGAGCAAGGTTTCCTGCCTCCAGCCCTGGTGCTGTGCAGAGAACTCAAAAGCCACCCCACTCCTTGCAAAGGCATCCAATTGCCGTGCAAAGCCCATGGTGACGTTCTCTTGCCTTTGACAGTCTCAGACAGAGTGGTTGTCTCAGATGTGTGGAGAACATCTGGTCACTTCAGGCACTGCATGTTGTTCCTGTGCTGTCTTGGAAGCTGATTCCATTATTTCTGGCTACTTCCTGCAGCCTGTAAATGGTTTATAGCTGGCAGCTGTCCTTGAGGAGCAATGAGATGTGGGGTTGAGTATGTTCTCAGTGTGTAGTGGTCCTTGGCAGAGACATGGGGCTCTCCCAGGGTCCCCATGCCCTTCTGTGCATTTCAGACCAGTGAGCTGGTGCCTTCTGGTTGTACCCCATGCACCAAAAGGATGCCAATGTTGATGCCTCTTGGCTTTAATCTCAGTGAAGGGTTTGGGCAGAATCATCAATAATCCCCCAGCTATGGTGGCTGATGCTGTGCGCACAGGAGGAGGAGCTGGACCATGTACTTGTCACACTGATGGGCTGCTGGGGTTAGACACTGTCCAGGCTGCACATTGAATGTCATCTCTCCTGGGTGGAGTGAGATTTCTGTGGAGGTCACAGCTGCCAACAAGTCACCAACACGGATGCTTGAAGTATCTCAGCAAAAGAAATGCTGTCAAATCCAGGCAGTGACAGCTGATTTTTCTTTTGAGTTTGAATTCAGCCCTCATCTCCTGGCCAGGTTGGACTCAGCTGGGCCAGGAGCTGGCTCTGGCTTCTCTGTTCTCTCCCTATGCCCACAGGGACCTCTCAGCAAGCTGCTTGCTGATTGCTTTCTTTTTCCCTTGCAGAAAAGTCCATGCATTTCTCATCTATCGCAGAGGTTCAGAAGCTGAGCGTGGAGCCAACACCTGCCTCCTGCTGGCCCCCTGTCCTCTCCTACCCCCGGGATGTGATAAAAACCTCTCCCCAGGCAGAGCCCCACTTGTTTCAGTATAACCCACCAGGTAAGTACAAACCTCTGGCTGAGTGACATGTGCCCTCCATCCTCACCTGGGGCTGAGGGCAGGGACTGTGCTTGCAGTCAGTATCACAGGTCATGCTCTTAAGGCAGTGCAGCTTTTTTGGGGGGTATGACAGAGGGTTCAGCAGAACCTGGAATGGCACCCAGTTCCCTCACTGCTTATGCAGTGTTCTGAGGGTGGCCACAAGGGTCTCCCAGCCCTGCCTAGCGAGGGGTTGGGGACATGTCTTGTCTCACAAAAGTCAGGCAGCTTTTACCCCTAATGGACTGTCCCTCTCCAGCTGGAGGGCAGACAAGTCAGGCACAGCACATCCTCTGGTGCAGAGGGGACAGGCCAGTAATTTAAACTATTCTCAGTCCTCTCCAAAATGATCGTGTGACTTGGATTCTAGTTCAGGCTCACTGCTGGCCAGTTTAGTACATCCAGCCCCAGCTCCTTCCCTTGTCCCTTTTCTCTCCGTTGCAGAGAGAAAAGTGGATGCAGCCACTCTCCCTGTCTTGGTCTTGCTAATGCTTGTGTTTTCCACACAGGACACCCCATCCCCCTAAACCTGCATGAGAGCTCTCGCTCGGGGCTGCAGAGACTAGCGAGCATCTCCAACCCTCCTCCCCTCATCTCCTCCACCAAGCACCCCTCTGTGCTGGAGAGACATGTTGGATCCATTTCCCAGGTAGAGTATGGGTTGTGTACAGCTGGGAATCCCTCAGAGGGACAAAGGCAGCCACTCCTGACCTCTCCTCTTACCCCACAGGGCATGCCCATCCAGCTCCACACACCCTACAGCTCTGAGCATGCCAAGGTCCCTGTTGGCTCCATCACCATGGGCCTGCCACTGACCATGGATCCCAAGAAACTGGGTAAGAAACAGGAGACAAGTGATTTCATTTCTCACATGCTCCAACAGCAAAGAGCAAGCTTACTGGCAGCGTAGGAGAAAGGAGGAGGAGGACAGGATATGGCAAGGGAGCACAGAGAGACCTGCTAAGAGGATGAAGGGATTAGTCTGTCAGGGGAGGGAGACACAGACTGCTAAATTTCTGCAGTATAGGAAAGCAGTGGCTTGGTCAGTGACACATCCCAGCCGATAAATACCCTCTGGCTAACACTGTGATCGAAGGAAGGAAATATATTGCTGCTTCCCAGACCAGTGGGATAAAGAGTAAATGGCCTGAAGTGAACAAAGAAAGTGTTTAGTCTGCAGATTTGGAAGTGCTTCTTAACAGCAGGAGGGCTTGGAGCTGGAACAAGTCTGAGGATGGGGGAGTCAAGCCTTGTTTCCTGATGTGTGTGGGTCCTGTTATAAACCAGCACTGGGTTTTCAGTGCCAGCCCCATTCCTGTTGCAGGCAGCACCCAGCAGAGCCTTTCCCAGGGCAAGAACAGTGGTCTGGCTTTGCTCGCCTGCAGTTGTGTCACAGCCTTGGTGAGGGCCATCCTGAAGCAGCAGGGGCAGCAAAGGAGGTGCCAACCTAGGGCTGGCAGAGATGAAAGCCTTGAGCAGCTGAGGGCTGTGATCCCAGGCCCTGCACCTATTCTGATCCATGGTTAATGTTTTCTAGTGCCTTTTCCTGGAGTAAAGCAGGAACAACTTTCTCCTAGAAGCCAGGCCAGCCAGCCAGAAAGTCTGGTTCTGCAGCCATCCCAGGAGGGCTCCATCCTGCGGGGTGAGGAGCTGGGGGTGGGTGGCGTGGGAGGCTGGCACTGCCAGTGCTGGCTGCCTGCTGAATTTGGGTTTGATTCCTGAAGTCGTGCTCAGCCCAAGGGTTCTCTCTGCCCTTTTTCTCAAACCTTGCTAGCAGGGTGGCAGATAGCTCTGTGCAGCATCTCATTGTTTGTAGCCATCTCCCCAAATCACAGCCTCAAACAATGATCCCAAAGTTTTGTATTTGAGGGGTACCCCAAAAATCTTTTGGCTAAGATGGAGCCAAACCTGTTTTAGTGGCATAATTTGGTTTTCTGGCTCTTTGCTATTGCTGCTGCTAATGGGCAGGGAAACATTTTATTTAAATCTAGCCCTCCCACCTTACTTTCCCCATTAGCTAAGCAGAAGAAAGTGCAGGCAAAGGTGATGCTATTAAGAGCAAACTCTGGTTCATGAAAGCCCCCAACTAAGGCAGTCAGATGCACAAGTGCAGTGTGCTGGCTCCAACCCAGCACTGATAACAAGCAAATGAACTCAAACCACCCCGAGCTGCATCTCACCAGAGATCTGTTCTGATCACATCAAAGGAGGCTGAGATAGGCTGTGCTTTCTCCTGGGCCTGCTGACCTGCCTGCCCCCTCTGTGAAGGCAGCAGGGAGCTGGTAGCCTCAAAATACCCATTTTTTCCACCTCCCTGCCCCAGGCAGGTCCCTCAGGGGAAGGGCTGGGAAAGGCTCTGCAAGGCATGAGATTCAACATTGACATATCTTGGAAGGCTTTCCCTCCAGTGCCTCATCTTGATGGAGATTGGGTCAAACCCTGCACTTGGACAGTATTTTCAGCCCCATGGGTTTTGTGCTGAATGAGAAATCCAGCCCCCAGCTCACTGATTTTGTGTCCTACAGGTACTTCCCTCAGCTCTGCCACAGGAGGAAGCATCACCAAGGGAACACCCACATCCAGACCCCCTCCAGAGTCGCCCATCACCTACCGAGGGTCCATCACACATGTAGGTCCCTTTTCTCTGATGGGTTTTGCTGTCTGGGTGCTGGTGGGTGCAGCTTATGGTGCTGGACATGGGGACTGGGGTTTTGCAGGTGCCCTGAGTATGTGGCACAGGGCTGTGCAAAGCTCCTGTCCCATGAAGCCCTTTAGAGATGTCTGCAGCCAGAACCTTGGCAAACAGCCTGTGCTGGCATTGGCACAAGCCCTGTCCTGTGAGCCAAGGCTGCAGAGAGCAGAGCTTGACAAGCAGCGATGCAGAGCATCTACAGCACATCTAAGCCCCCATCCTTTGCTTTTCATAGCTGTCAGGAACAGAGGCGACAGCAGCTTTAAATGGCTCTGGGAAAATAATGTTGCCAGCACAAGAGAGAGGAGCAGAGAGAAGGAGATGGGTGGAAGGTCCTGTCCCAGTGGAGGAGAGGGGGAGGCTGGTAGGTGCATGTAAGGTCACAAGGTTCTCCTGCCAGGGCTGAGCGTGCTGTGCTGGGGGTCCTGCCCACAGGCTCTTTCCAGCAGGAAGATACTTAGGCCTTAATCTCTACCATCCATCTTCAGAAGAGCAGCTGGCAAGCGGGCGATAGTGTTTTGCAGAGTGAGTTATTGCTCATCTGGTAACAGAGCGGAGAGCATTAAAAAAAAAAAAAAAAAAAGAAAAAAAATCTGTTTCCCGCAGGGATTTTTATCTGGCCATCATTCAGATATTTAAAACCACTCACGCACAGATTTTTGCCTGCCTCCTTCAGGGAGGGTGTCTGTGTTCCCTTTGGCTCTGGGGACCTGAACCTAAATCATGGCCCAGAGCAAAGGCTTGTCTTGCCTGGTGCCCTATGTCCAACAGCTCCCCACAGCAGATGCTCCAGGGCTGTAAATAACCCAGAAGAGCAAATGCATGCTCCATCCCCTCATATGCCCCTGCAGAAGCCATGGGCAGCAACTGAAGGTTCTTGCATCATGTGCCAACAACCAGAAGATGAGCAGAGCTTTCTGAGGCAGTATTTTACATCCATGTAGATTGCTTTGTTTGCCTTGGGAATAAGGTGCCAAGCCCAGATGCAGGGCGCTACTTGCCTCTCCTGCTGGCCCAGCAGCCTGCATCCCTCTGCTCCCACGGGGGGAGAAGGAGCCCCCCATTCTTGCTGCAGCTCCGGGTACCAGAACTGATATTTGATCTCAATTTAGTCATCCAGTTCACAGAAGGCAGATCTTGAATATATGCTCTCTGCTCTGAAGCCATCTGTCAGCACTTGCTTTCAAATCCCCTCTGAGCACATCCACAGAAGGAAGATGACTTACCTGGGGCTGAAAGAGACAGTACTGAGTGTCCTGCCAGGGCAAACAGTCAGAGCACTGAAACAGCACACTGCTACATCCCAGCAGCTCTGGTGAGATTCTGGGGACCACCAGTGCTCAGAGGGCTTGGTAAAGAGCAGGGTCATCTCAAAGCTGGGAGGATTTCCATCCCAGTCTACTCTGGCACAACCTGGAAACACCAAAGCTGGCTGGGGCATCACTTCCCCCGAGGCTTCCCCTGAGTGTCAGTCCTGGAGGATGGTGGCATTAAACGAGCAGAGTAGGTGGGTGTCAATCAAGAGCTTCACTCTGCCAGCAGCAGTGTTGCTGTGCCTTCCCTGGGATGGGGTGGGGGAATGTCACCTCACAGTGGCTGTTCCTGATCGACACCAACAAGTTGTGACAGCAGAGGGTTGTTAAATACCAGCAACACCTTCAAGGACATTCACCTCTGGATGTTCTGAAGGGGATTTGGAGAGGGACAGGTGGCTGTGAGCTGTGTCCATGTGTGCCTCTGGGGAAAGAGAGGTTTCAGTTCACACCAGTTTGTGTAAAGAGCCTGACCCTGTCTCTGTTGGGGAGCTAAATGGCAGGCTCTGCTTGCTGACCTGCTGCAGGACTGGTCTTGTTGTTGCCTGCTGTCTCACCCGGGCTTGCTGCCAGACACCAGCTCCTGTGCACAGGCAGCTCTCTGAAGGTCACACATGCTGCCAGCAGATGTGCCCTGGCTGGACAGGACATCTCCATGGCTCCTGGACCAGTCTGGGAAAATGGGCTGTGGGAAAGAGCTAATACTCAAGCAATCCTTGCCGTCACTGAAGCATCCCCAAAACCTGTGGGGTGGAAATGAGCTGGGAACCTTACACCAAAAGACAGCCATAGGGCTGCTATTTTGGAGATCTATGGTGTCCTCACCCCCTTACCTCCCCTCAACCTCTTCCCAGCAGCCTCTCAGAGATCACGTACCTTTTTACCGCTCCTTGTTATCATCCTCATCAATAATGAAGCTCTAGGTTGGCTGTTGGCTGCGGGAGGAAGCAGAGGCCGAGTGTGCTCTTTCTTTCCCTCTCTCTCCCTCTCCCTCGGCTCCATCTCCCGTGGGGAACAGCCTGTCCCCGTGCTCGTGCTCGCTTAATTGCTTGTGACACTGTTAAATATGGATCTTGGTGGCTTTCCAAGGGCACCCCGGCAGAAGTGCTGTACAAAGGAACCATTACCAGGATAATCGGAGAAGACAGCCCCAGCAGAGCGGAGAAGGCGAGGGAGGATGCCATGCCCAAAGGACATGTCATCTACGAAGGGAAGAAGGGCCACGTGTTGTCCTACGAGGGTGAGTCGTAATCCTCTGCCTTTTTAGGGCAGGCACCGGGGGTTTGTGCCACCGTGGCTGGGAGTTGGGAGCTATTTGAGGAAAGGCTGACAAAGAAGTGCAATGTGCTGACCTTGCTTCTTTGCTTCCAGCATCCTTTCTTTCCCTTCTCACACCACCTGCCCACAGTCCAGCTGGGTTTCCCTCAGTCTCCTTTGGTTTATCTTGCCTTGGAGGTGGCTTTACTGGTGGACAAGGCCATGATGGGGCCATGACCTCAACAGGGTCTCTGCTTTTGATTGTTTTTTGAGTGCAGGGCAAAAGAAGGTAATGCCTGTGCAGGAAGGGCTGTCCAAAAATGTTGCAAGAGCATCCACGAGGTCTTGGGCTGAGGTGAGACTCAAGAATGTGGAAGATGAAGGCAAGTGAGGCAGTTTGACATGCAGGTTTATTTGGACATCAGGTTCCTATTATCCATGTCATGGGTACCATAAAGCTTTCCCAGCTTGGGGCTGCCCTGCAGGAATCCTCCTGGGCATGACAGCACCATGCCTTGGTATCTATGAGCTTTGATGAAGTATGTGTAGCTACTGGAGAGGGCAAAGCCATTCCTACATCCCACAGGGAACCTGTCTTGGGGGATGCATTGGTTTGTTGCTGCTCAGAAGCACTGAGGACCCAAGAGACCTGCCCAGAGCCCTGTCTGGGGCGAGACCTGCCTCTGTCACAGACAGTGTCACTTGTTAACTGGGCTGACCCTGCCCACCTGGGGACCTGAGCAGACAGAGTACAGGAAGGCAAAGCTGAACAAGGAGCCAGCTGCTCCCGAGAGGGCTCTGGAGGGACCTGCAAGCAGACAATAATGTGCTTCCTTGGTAAATGCTGAGGGTGCCATGCTATGTTAGCAGTGTCAGCGTGCAGTCACCAGCTGCTCCTGCTGCCTCTGCGCCTGCTCATCCCATGGCAGCACTGGCCATCAAAGCTGCTTTGCCAGCCCCAGTGGCTCCCATTAGAGATAAGCAGATGTTCCTCTCCAGTGAAGCTGGAGACAAGTCCTCCACTCTTGCTGTTCAGCCTGTGCTGGGCCAGGCATCTCTGGCACGGAGCTGGGCTCCTGCTTACCCACAGCTGGAGCTGAGAAGAGATGAGTTCCAGACACTAGGACCTCTCAGGGTGAAATACTGGCATGCTTTCTGGCTTGCACAGGGATGCCATCCTGATGTGTCACTTCTCTCAGTTGAATTTGGAGGTGACTAATGAGTAAATCCTGACCTCAGCTATGCTTGCCCACCTCAGTCTCTGTGTCTCTAGCTGCCTGAACCCTCTGTGTCCCTCCCTGAGACAGAGTATCCCTTTCATCCTGCCTGCCAGTCCAGGCCTTGTCATCAGACCTACTCAGAGGGGTTCCAGGAGAAGTCCTTTTCCTCTTGTGCACAGTACAGGAAACTGATTTCATCACAGGTTGGTTGGTCCACCTGAGGCTGGAGACAGAGGGTTCAGGCCAGGCTATGGGTGATAACTTGCAGTTATTGGCTGATGACATCTCTGTGTGTCCCCATGGGACCACAGGGACCTTTCAGGACAGGGCTCTGCACTGTGCCTCTCGTCTACCACGTGGAAACCAGTTCATCCCATGCCTGTCTACACTCACTGTCAACTCTAGCCCAGATAAAAAGTGTCACCACGGGAGACTTGTGTCTGAGCGCCCTTTGGGACAGTTGGCAGGGCTCAGACCAGGGAGGACACAGGAAGCATTTCAGGACTTGTTTGTGCAAGAAGCTATTTTAATCTCCCTTGCCTGGGCTTGGAGTCGAATGAGGTTGATCTTAGAAACAGTGCTGATGGGGAAGGCTCCCAGGCAGCAAGTACTCCTCATGCCCAGAGCTGGGATCCCACTGTGGATCAGACTCTTTCCCCGTTGCTTGGACTCTTCAGTGTCAGCCCATCTCCCTGGCTGCATCCTGAGCTCATCACCTCTCAGCCTACTCCATGTGGAGGCTTGTGAGGAATTAATTCCTTCCTCTCCATGGCAGCCTTTTACATGCTTGATAGCATTTATCACATCCTGACTAAATCTCAGCTGCTCCTGCATCCCAACCAGCCCCACTGCCTGCCTCCTTTCCCCCGCACAGCCCTGCTGGGCTTTGCAGCCTGCAGAGGAAGAGTTAAGGAAAAAAAAAAAAAGAAATTAAATAAGAAATCTGAAAATGTTGGTGATTATGAATTTTGGCAAGCAGAAAAAAAATTGCAAATTCTTTAGTGTCATGAGGGTGCTTAAAATAAAAGAGCTGTAATGAGGCGAGATCCTGTAGCATGTGCGAGCTGAATTGTGCTAGATTGGTTATTCTCATCCCGCATATGATTGCGGATGGCTTCTGCTTCTGCAAGGCAAAGGGAACGTGGGCTTGGAGTGATTTGCTTTCTGTTTAGTCTCTCTTCTCCCTCACGCCCTCCCCCTGCTTCCCCATAGTACAAAGGGTGCCTGGGACCTTCTGCAGAAGGCTTGGTGGCAGCAGATGTGCCTTGATGACAGGGTGTGGGAATGTCACCCCTCATCTGCCACAAGGTGCTTGGCTGATTCTGAACATCAGCCCCAGATTTTGAGTGAATCTGAAGCGAGGGCTCAGGGATAAATCCCCCTCTTGTTTCCCCACATGCAGCCCCAGATTTTCTCTGGATGGAGTGGGTGCTGATTGCAGAAACTGACAGTGGGTGTGAAGTTGTAATAATCCCATTTTATTAATTGCTGGTTTCGCCAAGGAGGACTTCTGTTCCTGATTGTAATGGAATGAGTGTTTTTAACTTCTCCTCCTCTAATTGTATAACCACCTTCTCTGCCCATGAGGAGGAGGATTAGGGCTCCAGCAATCCTTGGCAGGGCTGGCCAGGCCAGGGACAATGGGCAGAAGGGTTTTATCTTTCCAAGGCAACATCCCCACTCAGAGCTCTTTAGATAAACACGAGGCATTCGGCTGGATCAGAAAGTGCCTGCTGAATTCACAGCTCACTGCACACCATGGATGCCCATTGCGCAGAGCGACAGGGCTGTGCTGGCAGAGGAGTGAAGGGTGCAGCTCAGGACAGGCCTCCCCTGATAATTTGCAGAAGAATCTGCTCCAGGATTGGACAAGGAGGTGGTTGGTGGCCTTTTGTTACGCTGGTGCTTCTCCCATCGATCCTGCGTGGGGCTTTTTGCCTTCTCTCTCAGTTCTGGTGTGAAACAGCACTCGCTGCAGTTTCAAAGGAATCATTCTCAGCTTCGCCTCTCCTCCCTTTTTCCCTGGTTTTCTCACCCAGGGAGTGTCTCAGCAAATGTTAAGGCTGGCCAAGATCCCAAACAGTAGGTGTCTAGCAAAGAATCAAAACAAACAGGGAAAAACAAAATAAAAATCCCCAGACCCCCAGGGCTGAGTTGAGTGGAACTGCAGCTGCTCACACCAGCACCACGCTGGCTCTGGGCTGTCCTGCTGCCCATCTGACTCCCACTAGGGAGGGAGGGAATGGGACACAACAGGGTGGATGCACTTACCCAAGCAGGAGACACAGATCTGGAGTCTGCAGCAGGCAGGGAGGGGAGAAAACACCAGCTGAATTTCTTGGAAGCCAACCTCGTGTGATGTTTCTGGCATTGCAGAGCAGTGGCTGATGCTGGGATGGGATCTGACCTTTCAGCAACACTTGCAGGCAGCAGTAAACACCCTGCTTTGACTGGGGCTGACTTTCTGTGATCCTTATGGGTGTTTCTCTTCCCTAGGTGCTGTTGCTGCTTCTCAGTGTCCCAAAGAAGACAGCAGGAGCTCAGGAGCTTCACATGAAACCACAGGAACCAAGAGGACCTATGATATGATGGAGGGGAGGATCAGCCGGGGCTTGTCAGCCCGTGATACCTTATCTGCCAGCATTGAAGGTGGGTCTGGGTGAAACTTTTCACCCACTGGTGATCTGCAGAGACCCTGTCTTGTTTGTGTGATGCCCATACTTTGGCAGTGGTCAGCTGCAGCACATCCTAGCTGCAGATCATTTGACCAGCATGGGAAAACCGAGGACACAGAATGACCCACTTGCTTTTGTTTTCTATCCCATTAGACCAATCTCAGGACTATAAAAAAAAGGAAGTATGTTTTTTTAAAAAAAGAGAAATCAAGTAGTTTGGAAATTGTTGATGTTTTTCCTTGTTGCCCCTGGTAACACTGTCCACGTGGTCATTGTAAATGAATTCCTGTGTCACAACCCAACTTTCCCCCTTGGATTTCTTCTAGGTCTCATGGGTCGAGCGATCCCTCCAGACCGACACAGTCCCCATAGCCTAAAGGAGCAGCATCACATACGGGGCTCAATTACACAAGGTAAAGTTTGCAAGACAAAGATGGTCGATGCTAATGTGGGGAAGTATCTCACATGCATGGCCCCTTGTTCTTTTTGTCAGGAGAAATCAAAGATGGAGACATCAAGGTCCATCAAGCTGCAGATATCTGCAGGCTCAGTGTTGTGCACCGAGAGATTTTTTCACTCTTATTCAACTTAAGCTCTCACCAAAGTCAGGGGTAAAATTCTTGGTGACTCACAAGAGTGTGAAACTAGTGTGAAATGGATACAAAAAGGGGTAGTAGATATGAGGTGACCCAGCTGCATTAGTGATACAGCTGCTTTGTGTTCTCAGTTGGGTACCAGTCTCAAAGTTACATTCATTGTATTTGAACATGGGGTCTGGGAGTCCAGTATCTGTCTGGAGAATCCTCCTCTGCATCTGTTGTCTGCTTGGGGGTTGCAGGAATACCTCGGTCCTACGTGGAGGCCCATGAGGACTACCTCAGAAGAGAAGCCAAACAGCTCAAGAGGGAAAACACTCCACCGAGGGACTTATCTGATGCCTACAAGGTCAGGTCTCACGATGGCCTTACTCCTCTGAAAATGAAATCAACCCATGAGGGCCTGGTGGCCACAGTGAAAGAAGCAGGGAGATCAATCCATGAGATCCCTCGGGAGGAGCTGAGGCGGACACCGGACATCTCTCTGACAAGACCTCTGAAGGAAGGCTCCATCACGCAGGTCAGTGAATGAGATCAGCACTACAGAGGCAACTGTGCTTGCACAGACCATGGGGACCATTCCCTAGGTAAAAGAAGAGCAGAGAACCCTTTGGGTTGCAAACATATCAGTGGGTACAACTGAGGTTCCACTTGGAGAGATTGTCCTTCCCCATCCTTTGATTTTTAAAAGTCCCTTCCCAGACAAAGCAGTTTAATAAACACAAAAACTGGGGAAGGAAGCTCAGCACCTCTGACACATTAAGGTGATGCTCTACACACAGAAGGGGTTACATTTGGCTCTTGTTCAAGGCCAGAGTCAACTTGGTGTCATCAGCAGTTGTGACTCTGGGTGTATGTAATGTAGGTCTCCTCCCTTCATGGGCAGACATCAGCCCAGCAAGGCCAGTGGTTAGGGTGGCATGCTCTCTCCTGCTGGTCTCCAAATATTTGGAAGGTTCCCATGGCACCTCGTAGTCCTACCTCATTTCACAGTGTGTGTAGGAGAGAGGTGTGATGGGCACAGCCAGCCTTCAGCTGTGACTCATCATCATCTTGTTGGAGCACAACAAGACATGTAGGATGGGCACCCCACCCTGCCCTGTGCCACATGGAGCTGTTATCTCTGCTTTGCCAGTGCCTGTTTCCATTTGACCAAGAAAACTGGTGTGCTGACCACTCAGTGGGGCAGCACAGGTCCTGTTGAGACTTAGAATCATAGAATAGTTTGGGTTGGAAGGGACCTTAAAGATCATCGAGTTCCAACCCCCCTGCCATAGGCAGGGACACCTCCCACTAGATCAGGTTACTCAGTGCCTTGTCCAGCCTGGTCTTGAACACCTCCAGAGAGGGGATGTCCACAACCTCTCTGGGTAACCTGTTCCAGTGCTTCACCACCCTCACTGTAAAGAATTTCTTTCTTATGTCAAGTCTAAATTTACCCCCTTCCACTTGTTGGGATGTGATTGCTGCATCCCCTTCTTGTGTACTCCTCTTTGATACCCCTCTGCCTTCTGTCCCCAGGGTACCCCACTGAAGTATGACAGTGGCTCATCCTCCTCGAGTACCAAGAAGCATGATGTGAGGTCCATCATCGGCAGTCCCAGCAGGACTTACCATTCTGTGCACTCTCTGGATGTCATCCAAGACCCAAGGAATCTGGAGAGAGCTTACGAAGAGAGCCTGAAAAACAGGCCAAGCCCAGTGACAAACTCGGGTGGCTCCATCGCCAGAGGGGCTCCTGTGATTGTACCCGAGCCAGGCAAACCCCACCAAAGTGCCCTCGCCTACGAGGACCACCAGGCAGGGCACAGCACGGCGTTCAGCAGCCACTTGCACAGAGGGTCTCCAGTCTCTACTCGGGAGTCCACGCCACGGCAGCATGAAGGTACTTGGCAGGCCTTTTGTATGATGCTGAGGTTGCTAGGAAGATGAATGGCCAAGGTTGGGTCACCACCTGCCTGAGCTGTTCCCATTAGATGCCTGTTGAACCTGTTCTGTGCACCCACTCTTGCCCACAGCCACGGCTGACTCACAGCACTGCGGTGACTGCCAGGGATGGCTGGAGCTCTGGTTCTTTCCTGGGGGTGGTCACACTGTTGTTGCAAGGGCACCCCAAATCTGCACTGGATTAACCAAAAGTAGATTTGTATCATATCTGATGAAGCTGATGGTGTTACAAAAGCACCCTTCTGTCCCAGCATTGACCCTAGGCACGCTTGTTTCTGGAGGTGATGAGGATAGCAGCATTTGGTGCATTGGATGTGGGGGGATCTTCACCACTTTGGTGTGTGTTTGCCTGTCTTGTGCATTTATACCTCATCCATGTCCTGGGCTCCCTAATGCCTCACCTCCAGGAATGTCTGATCCTTTCTGAGCCTCTGGTGTGGGCAGGGTGGCTGATGTTTGGGATTTGCCACCTCCCTGGCCCATCTGTGGGCACTAGGTAGGGTCTGGGCAACAGTTTATGGCTCTAGAGGGTGGCTGGTGGCTTCTATTTTGTCACCATTGCTTGGATTTTCGTGGCTCTTGGCTTTGCCCAGCAGCAATGACCTCCTCATACCAAGGCTGCTTGTGAAGGACAAGATGAACTCACAGACCTCCCAGCATGGATGTGCTGGGATGGAGGGACAGTTCAGGACAGGCTTCTCCTCCCGGGGATCACCAGGGCTTGTCCTTGGCAGTTTAACATGGCTTGGCAGCGCAGGGAGGAGGGAAAGGTCCCTCAAGTTCAGGGCAGTTGCAAGCATCCCTGGGGGACACGCTTGGCTGCCTGCATCCCTCGGGGACAAGGCTTGGCCACAGTGCTCAGTCTCTGACTCATTTCCTTCTGTTGGCGGCAGGGAGCATCACTGCTGGGAAACCAGTGTCCCAGGACAGAAAGATCACCCCCACATCAAGAGAGCTCACCAACTCCAAGTCTCCACATGCCCCCGTGGCCGACCACCACCACCCCATCTCCCCATACGAGCACCTGCTCCGTGGTGTGAGCGGGGTCGACCTGTACCGAGGACACATCCCACTGGCTTTCGACCCTGCTGCCATCCCAAGGGGGATCCAACTGGAAGCAGGTACCTTTGGGGGGAGCACAGTCTGTTTGGGATTGATTTTTTTGTGTTTTTATGCTTCAAAAGCCTGAGGTCTCCAGGGAAAGCCACTTCATATCTGCATCTTTTTCTCTCCCAGCTGCTGCTTACTATCTGCCAAGGCATCTGGCTCCAAGCCCTACGTACCCCCACCTCTACCCCCCGTACCTCATCCGGGGCTACCCAGACACAGCTGCCATGGAGAACCGACAGACCATCATCAATGACTACATCACATCCCAGCAGATGCACCACAACGCTGCAGCCACCGCCATGGCACAGCGGGCAGACATGCTTCGTGGCTTGTCACCTCGGGAGCCCTCCCTCGCCCTCAACTATGCAGCAGGTCCTCCCAGCACAGCACCTTCTGGGGGCTTGGGGACATTTTGGGAGGAGGGGGAGGTTGGGTCAGGCCAGCCCTGCCTGCTCCAGCGCTGGGGCCAAAGGTTTGTTCCCCAGCAGTGTAGGAACTTGGCTGACCAGCATGGAGGACAGCAAAGGGGGGATTTGATGCTTTTTTTGGCTCTTTAGTTACTTGAGGCTCCTTATGTTAAGCTCTAGTTTTGGGTCATGGGAGTGCTTCTCAGCCTGGCCTTGGTGGCCTTTGGAGATTAAAATACACTCCCAGAAGGATATCTGGCTTTCTGGAAAAAGCTGAATGTGCTGGGGAGGGCACAGGGTGCAGTTCTGCTGCCCCTCCATGGTGTTGGGCTCCAGCTGATGCTGCCTGCAGCCCTTGTCCAGAAGGAGTAGATCTCAGGGATTTTTCCTCACCATGTTTCCCATTAGTGGGACACACTGTATTTACCTACAGAAGGGTTCCCTCCACTGGGGCTGTGTGTGAGCTGTCACCTCTTGCCCTCTACCAGAGTATGGAGATGGGTTGACCCTCCCCATCATCACTCCCTGCTCCAGCACAGCCAAGCTAAAGCATCAAAACATCATCCTAACAGTGCTCTTGCTTCTCTCTGCAGGCATCATTGACCTGTCCCAAGTGCCACACCTGCCTGTCCTCGTGCCCCCTACCCCTGGCACCTCTGCCACCACCATGGACCGCATCACCTACATCCCTGCCCCTCCCCAGACCTTTGGCAGCCGGCACAGCAGCTCCCCACTCTCCCCAGGTAAAGCTACAGGTCGCTTTTCCCATGAGAAAGCATTTGGGCAGAACACCCTCAGCCAGTTTAGGGCCATATGGGGCAGAAAGAGGGAGCCTAAATTATTTCTCATTCAGGGAAAAGCCCAGTGGCTCCCTCAGATCAGTTCCTCTTATGCTGCTTGTTGGGAATTTCCTTACTTTTCCTCCTCAAAGTGGCAGCTGTCAGGCAGATGTGAGGAAGGAGAAAGGTGCCAGGGCAGTTGCTGTATGACCTGCCTGGGTTTTGTCACACAGGTTGACTCTGCCTGTCCTGCTCCGGGTGACCTTGGATGGAGCCATTCTTTATTTGCTCTGCAGATATAGCAATATGAAGCTCAGGCAGCATCCCCCAGGGAGTGTGGCTCTGTCTGCAGCCCTTTCACTGCCTCTTTGGTTGGGTTTCAGGAGGCCCCACACACATGACCAAACAGTCGGGATCCTCGGTGTCCGAGCGGGAACGGGAACGGGAGCGAGAACGGGAGAGGGAGCGTGAAAAATCCATTCTGGCATCCACCACGGTGGAGCATGCACCCATCTGGAGACCAGGTAGGCTGAGGAGGAGCCCAGCACCACATTTTGGGACCCATGCTGGGTGGAGGTAGGGTTGGGACTATAAAAAGAGGAGCTAAAGAAGCCATTCTTTGTGTTTCCCCCCAGGTACAGAGCAGTCCAGCAGCCGCTCGTCCTCACACTCTCACAGCCACCAGCACTCTCCTGTCTCACCCCGCACACATGAGACCATCCAGCAGCGTCCCAGTGTGCTCCACAACACAAGCATGAAGATCATCTCTTCAGAGACCCCCACCCCTTCCGTCCTGAGGTATGTCCCACCAACCATTGCCAAATCCCTGCACCAGGGTAGCCGTGGTGGTTAATTAATGAGCATCTCATGTGGGACCTCTGAGATGGAGTGAAGGTTGTTGTAGAGTTCATCCTCATTAGGAGCAGGATTGGGCCTTCCAGGGGAGTTGTGAAGTGGAAAAGCAGATTTTGATGCCCAGTTCTGGGCTGCCTTTAGTGCTACCAGGAAAGAAAGCAGGAACATCCCTGATCCCAAATATGGCTATCACTTCTCTTGACCAAAGTTGCCTAGTGGAGGAGTTGTGAAGGTCTCTGGGATCTGTCCAGGGGTTTTTATTCTCTCCAGTCAATGCGTCCAGGCCACAGACAATACCCTGTAGCCAGTTATTGGAGGCTCCATCAAAGTCCTCCTCACCTGCTCAAACATGGGTTCAAGCAATTCTAGGAGGACCTCAACCAGACAGGGCTGAATGCTGGAGCTCTGGTAACAGCACTCACCTTTTCCCATGTGCTTCTCTCAACTTTGCCTTGTCTCTGATTGCCTTCCAGATCCTCCTCCACCACTACCACGTCACCAATCCGCTCTGCTGCCTTCCCCTCAGCCTCCACCCTGCGCTCCTCCATCAGTGCAGCAGATGGCTACGCGCCCCTCATGGACCCGGCCATTCTGCAGAAAGAAGCTTCAAGGGCACGAGAAGCCAAGGGAGAACGAGCCCAGACTGACAACAATGTCTTCACCTCAAAGCTGCCCAGTGGGGCCAACCTTGAACAGTCGCCTTCACCCATCAAAGCCATGGAGTCAAGATCTTTACCCACCTCCGGATCTTCTCATCACTATAGCAGAGGACAGGGGAAAAACCAACAGCACCATCACCCTCTGGAGCAGCAGCACACAGCCTCGGGCCCCGAGCAGCACAGTAGAGAAAAGAGTCAAAGTAAACCCTTTTCAATGCAGGATCAGGAGCTACGAGCACTGGGTAAGACCACCATGACAGCAGCCAACTTCATAGATGTAATTATCATGCACCAAATGTCTCACACTGAGGGGCAGCGAGAGAGAGACTCGCTGGGTAACGACTCCACTGGTGATGGTAAGGAATTGGATGGGAGAGGTGAGAGCTCTGTGACCTGAAACTCATTTTATTTATTTCCTATTTTTAGTTGCACATTTTGGCTCTTGGCTTCATCAGCTCCCCCAGTACGCTTCTCCCTCTCCTTCCCAGTTGTTGTGTTGTTCCAGACTTTTTAATTTGTGTGCGTTTTAAGGATCTCTTCCCTTCTCCCACCCTCTTTTTAGTTCTTCCCCTTGCCAAGTCCTGTTGTGTAAACGTTGTTGAGTTCCTGGTATTGCTTTTTACAGACAATGGCAATTTGTTAATTCTGATTTCCCCATCATTAGAAATTCCCAAGCAGTCTGTAACTAACACTTGTGGGCAATAAATCAATCGAGGGAAGCAGAGAACTGAGAGTGTGAGGAACACAGAGTTTCTGGCCATCAGACATGGGCATCCCTGCTCACAGTTGGGCTGTTGGGTGTGTAGGATCTCTGAAGGCTTTGCAGGCTGCATGGTTCAGCTCAGATAGGGTCCCCTTGGTTGTGGTGACCTCACTCAGGTGCTGCACAAGAGGGGAACAAGGGCAGGGCTGTCCAAGGGTCACTCAGCCCAACTCTTCTTGGCAGCCATTTCCACAGGAGCCAACTACCAGCAATCTTGTGTAGGACACAAAAGCTTCTCTAGAAAGAAGTGCAAGGAAGGGACAGTGTAAGATTATTGTTGCTGGGACCAGTCTTCACCCAAAGTATTCATCTAGGTAGAAGCATACAGAAGCATCAGGCAGCATTTGAGGGACCCTTTCTTCAAGCTGAAGCATTTGCCTTGGGAGTTGCTGTTGGTTAGGGATCTTTCCAGAGCAGAACACTTCACCTTGGGTGGATCCAAAGCATGAATGTGTGATTCTGCCCACAAGTGATGGCTGCCAAGCACTAGGGAAGAGCCTTGTGAGCTCCTAGTTTTAACTCCTTTCTCCATTTTCCCCAGGCTTTCACGGAGCCTATAGCCCTGAGCGGATGGAAGCAGTGAGCCCAGTGAGCTCACCCAGCCTGTCCCATGAGAAAGGGGCCAAGCTGCTGCAGGATGCAGAGAAGGGACATGGAGAACATGACCTGAGGCAGAAACAGCAAGGTGAGGGCAGGGGCTGGCAGTGCCAGCCAGTACAAGAGAGACTGAGCTGATGGAGCGTGGGCTTCGTCAGCCAGCTGTCATTTGCTGTGACCCAGTGCTGTGCCAGGATGATGTGAGGAAGGAGGATCAGACATCATCTCATGCTTTCTGTCTTCTTTGTGCCTCCCCCAGGCTCGCTGAAGGCCTCAATTCCTGAAGCAGCCCACCTGCAGCACCTCCGGCAGCCTGATGGCCCCCAGTGCCAGCCCCTGCAGTCCAGCCAGAGCATCAAGGGCATGAACCAGAGGGTGGTCACACTGGCCCAGCACATCAGTGTAATTAACCTCATTCTCACCTTCCCTCTGGGGATCTGGGGTGGAGGGAAGAGCTGAAATGAAACACATCTGGTGGGGAAGGGCTGGGAGTGATGCTGGAGGTCTCAGCATCTTTAGTTGGGGGATGGAGGGCTTATCAGGCATGTTCAACCCAGGTGTAAGCATCCACAGCAAGCCCATCATGAGAGCTGCTGCAGTCAGCAGGCACAAGTTACATCCCCACGGGGACAAACCACCCTAGTTCCCTCCTCCTTGACTCATCTTAATAGAATGCAGCAAAGCAAGGGATAGAAAGTAACCATATTTCTGACTTGGAGATTTCTTCTCCTAGGAGGTCATCACACAGGACTACACACGCCATCACCCTCAGCAGCTCAACTCCCACATCCAGACCCCAGTCTACTCCTTCCCTGGGGCTGCCTGTCCCGTGCTGGACCTGCGCCGCACCCCCAGCGAGGCTTATCTGCAGCAGCAGGAGCACGCAGTGGCCTCCAGGATCTCCCCACAGAATGAAGGTGGCAAAAGGTGAGGTCAGAGAGTCCATAGAATCATTGAATAGTTCGGGTTGGAAGGGACTTTAAAGATCATCCAGTTCCAATCCCCCCTGCCATAGGCAGGGACACCTCGCACTATATCAGGCTGTTCAGTGCCTTGTCCAGTCTGGCCTTAAACACCTCAAGGGATTGAGAGGGCATCCACAAGCTCTCTGGGCAACCTCACCATAAAGAACTTCCTTCTTATATCTAGCCTGAACCTACCCTCTTCCAATTTACATCCATTATTTCTATTCCTGCCATCTCACAGTTCCAGCTTGGGAACATCCCCTCTCCTTCACTAGACCAGGTTGTTCAGTGCCTCATTCAGCCTTAAACAACTCCAGGGATTGAGGGGACATCTACAACCTCTCTGGGCAACCTGTTCAAGTGTTCCTCACTGTAAAGAATTTCTTTCTTATCTCCAGCCTGAATCTCCCCTCTTCCAATTTCCATCCATGATTCCTAGTCCCGCCATCCTGGACCCTATTAAATTAATAAAGTCCTACCCCAGCCTTCCTGTAGCCCCCTTTGGGTATGGATAAGCTACTATGATCCTCTTCTCCACCTGGTCAGTGTCACAGAATCAGTTAGGCAGTAAGGGATCTCATCAGACCATGCAGTCCAACACCCTAAAGCAGATTTCCCAAGCCACAGCCAGTTGAGTTTTCAGTATCTCCACTGATGGAGACTTTAACACCTCTCTGTGCAACCTGTACGCAGTTTGAGCACCCTCACATTAAGTGTTTTGTGATGTTGTGATGGAATTTCATGTTTTGGATTATTCCTGTTGTTTCTTGTCCTGCCACTGTTCTTAATCCCGTGTAGGTCATGCCAAAGTGACCTTTCAGACCACAGATGGTTCAATAAACCCAAAGGAATGTGGTCCACCTTCCACTGTCTATTTCAGGCACTACCATTATTTCTTTTAAAGTCACTTTCAAGTCGTTGTGCTGATACCAGCACAAGGAAAGTCAGATTGCTCTTGTATGGAATAAAAAAAATGGGAAGCGTGAGAACAGGGCCTGTTTTCCCTGCCAAACACCAACAGACACCCAGATGTGTCCAGGAAAGAGTGGTGTCTCCATGATGGTAGTTCCTTTTCAGTAAATGTGATTATTCTTCCCAGCTCTGTCTAGTCCTAGAGTTAGCTTTATACTATTAGGGAAAAAAGCCCAGCCCTGGCCACCCAGTGTTGAAAATAAGTGGAAGGGGAAGAAACCACAGAAAGAACAAAGACGTGGATTCCCAGAACTGGCCGTGAGGAATTCCTCACAGGCTCAGACCTGGCTGTCTCCCAGGCTCTGCCTGTGGGCAACCATTGAGGGGCTGCTTTGGTATTCTCCAGGCTGTCCCAGCATCCCAGGACCCTGCTTGGCCCCAGCCGAGGTGAATGAGAGATGGGGGGTGCTGCCCTCACCCTGTATTCATGAATAAGATGGAGAATGAAAAGCTGTGTCCCCACAGGGTTAACATCCCAGCCCTCTGCAGGGGCTGTGTCACTGCCAGGCAGCCAGTCCCAGGACTGTTCCTGATATCCCTCCTGGGCAGCTGTGTTGGGGTGTCTGCTGGCTGGACCACATCTGGGTTCAGTGCTGTTCCTCACGCCTGTGGAGCAGAGATGTCCAAGCTGTGCTCTTCCCCAGGCTTGTGTTAAAAGGCTCCATGAGTCCACGGGGGGGGGATTGTAGGGGGTGGTGGAAGCTTTGGCTTTTTTCCTTGCTGTAAGAAAAGTTATTTTAGTCTTTCTCCCTCCTGATCCCGGGCCTCTGGGCAGAGACGGAGGGTGTTGCAATAAATTCATTGCCATCTCCCTATGGCTCCCTGCAGGTCCCCAGAGCAGAGCAAAGGCTCAGGCAGCAGCGGGTCGGACAATTGTATCGAGCCCGTGTCTCCACCAGACGGCGTGGGAGAACCAGAGCACGCCAAGAGCGCCACGTACCCGATCCTCTACCGAGAGGGCGAACAGATAGATCAGAGGTAATGCTGGGGGAAGAGGATGGTAGAGACAGTGTGGGGATGTTCCCTCCATCCCCACACTCACCCTCACCCAGGCTGGTTTTCTTGCAGCCAAAAGCAGTGTCACATTCCAGGCTGCTGTCTGTTTGTGTCCTGCATTTACAGTAGGAGTAGGGAGGAAGGTTGGAGAATATCTCAAGAGCCCCCAGACACATCAGAGGTCACCTAGACCAACCCCCCTGCAGTGAGCAGGGACATCCTGTACTAGTTCAGGTTGCTCAGAGCCTCATCAAGCCTGGCCTTGAATGTCTCCAGGAATGGGGACCTCTCTGGGCAACCTGTCCCAGTGTCTCACCATCCTAATGAAGTTAGACTAAGGGAAGAATCTCTCTAGGTGAAACTCTGTGAAATTGTGATGTTGCTGAGGTACCTGATGGACTTTTGCTTTGCAGGATGGGGTCTAAGTCCCCAGGAAACAACACTCAGCCTCCAGCTTTCTTCAGCAAGCTGACTGAGAGCAACTCTGCCATGGTGAAGTCCAAGAAACAGGAGATCAACAAGAAGCTCAGCACGACCAACAAAAATGAGACGGAGTACAGTAAGGACACGTGGGGAGGCAAATACAGGGTCCTGGGGAGAACAAAGTCTTGAGAACACATGAAGCAAAAGAGATTTGGGAATGGGTGCTGCTGTGGTGAGAACTGGGTGCTCCCAGCAGCAATTTCTGCATTGTGCCATGGCTTTCTGGGAAGTGCAAGGTCCAAATGCTTCCTGAGATGAGCTGTGCTCATGCCAGCAGTGTCTATGAGCATCTGGGGAGGCTAGAGAAGGCTTCCTGGCCTCACATCTCCCTGCTCTGGGGCTGTCAATCCCAGCAGTGCCAGATAACCTCAATAGGAAGTAAATAATGAGCTGAGCATGGAGGAGAGTTAAGAGCAATTGATATTTTAATGAATGGCTGGCCAAGCTGAATCCTTCCTCCTTGAGACGTGTCTCCCCTTCTACTTTACTTGAAGCCCTACATCAATATTGGTAGAGCTTTATAAAACTAACCAGGCTGGTTTATATTAGAAATTCAGGCCGTTCATTCATTAACCACTAATAGAGTAGATAGGATCATAATTTAATTTAGCCCAGCATTATACAGTCAATACTAATTCAATTTGAATCCATCTTACACCAGCTGCATCGGATAAGAGGGACCGAGCTGTCTCGTCTCCTGGATGAGATTACCATGAGCCAACAGTATTGTTATCCCCCTTTGGGGACATGTGGCTGAACCCTGTGACCTTCCACACTTTCCCTTATCAAGGA
This sequence comes from Turnix velox, assembly GCA_013400935.1. Classification (NCBI taxonomy): domain Eukaryota; kingdom Metazoa; phylum Chordata; class Aves; order Charadriiformes; family Turnicidae; genus Turnix; species Turnix velox. Next base: position 325,918 of record VZTY01026706.1, read on the forward strand.
AAAAATATATAGAAATAGGAAACGTCGCTTATTTGATGAGAATTTCTGTTATTCTAAGGAAAGCGATATCCAAGTCAAACAGCTTGGCTAAGAGGGAAAATATTGATTTAACATTTCTTCTCCTCCTCCTCACCCCTCCCCACTGCCCAACCCTGCTCCCTGGATGTGTGGATTTGAGCTTTTGGAAATCCCATAGGCAGGAGAGGGCTTGACTGAGCTCATAAACTGAAGGGCTGGAGGGAGGGAGGTGAGCAATGGGCACAAAGTTATCACCCTGCCTCTCTGGGCTCTGCTTTTCTGCCCTTTCCCAACTGGTGGTGAGATGTTCCTGCTGTGGATGTCCCAGCAGCAGGTCCCTGACACCCAGCCTGCTCACACCACTCTATGTACTGAAGAACTTCTTTGTTTTTCTCCAGATGTTGGGCAGCCTGGGACAGAGATTTTCAATATGCCGGCGATTACTGGAGCAGGTAACTCTCCCATATACCTGTAACCATACCTACATTCCCAGCCACTGAGAGCAGGAGACTGGGTAGATTTAAGCATCTCCTTTTCCTTTTTGCTCTAAACCCAAGTGCTACAGTTGGTGGGAGCCTTGGGATACACCATAACTCCTTACTTTTGAGTTGGACACAATGCAATGTCTTGAAAAGCTTGGCAGAGTTTGAGTAGAGGTTAAAAGTTGAGCAAGGGTTGGCCATCTGATGCCAGCAAGGTGGACCTCACCCTGCTCTTGGTGGGACCTTGTGGTCACCCATGGATGGTCAGTGACAAAAGGAAACATGAGGGTGGGAGGCAGGCTCTGTGCCACTGCGAGCTGAGCAGGCTGCAGGAGCTGGTTGCAAAAGCAAACTGGGCTTGAGAGCACAGCCCCATAGCCTTGAACTATGAATGTTGGGCAAACTGGTGATGGTGGAGGACTAAGAGGAGATGGATGGGTGCTTGGGTGTAGAGGTGCTCAGTCCTCCACGTGCTTAAAGCATGGGTTGATTCTGATTTCTCAGTGGGGAAGGAATGTTCATCTGGTGGCCAGGTCCAGCCATGGTGGTGCCACACAGAAGGGCTTTGTGGGCAGGACCACTTGGACCTCTGTGCTGTGCAGAGCCAGGAGCAAAGGGTTTCAGGCTGATGGCCTGGTTGTGGAGGAGAAGCTCTGGTGGTGGTATCTAAGCATTGCTCCAGGCAGCTCTGGTGGGCTTTGGTGAGTCCCTGGCTCTAACCAGCATTAACCTGCTGGCCCTGCCTAACCAGGGGTTCGCTGGCTAATTCCTGAGACTGCACCCTCACCCCCAAAGAGCCCCTGCTGTCAAGGAGAAAGTTGCTGGGAAGGGTTCAGAATGGTTCCCCAGATACCCATGGGGGGATGTATTTGTCAGGCTTAGCCTGAGGACCACCACGCAGGAGCAGTTTAGGAACTTCTTCATCAGGACTGCACCTTCTGTGGTTCTGCTGAGCCCGTGGCTTCCAGCTGGGAAACGAGAGAGAGCAGCTTAGGGAAGGGATTTTGGGAAGGAGGGATGGAAAGTGGCTCCGCAGAGCTGGGTGGCTGCATGGGCTTCCCTTGCACAGGATGGGGACAAGCCTGAGGGAGAAAGGTGGTGTGAAGGCTGTTGAGCTATTGCCACCTGCTGCAGCAATGTCCATGTGGGCTCACAAATGAATGAAACATCTCCATTGAGGAGTGTTAATTGGTACTTAACTGCCCAATATTAATGCTCTCCTACAACAGGGTTGTTAGTTTTAAGTAGGAGGAATGGCAGCTTTGCCACAGGCAAGGGAAGGAGAGGGGGACAGGACTCTGTGGGGTAAGAGGGCCAAGCACAGTCATCTTGGTGACACCTGCTGATGCCAACATATCCTCAGGTTCACAGCAGCCCAAGTTTGGGAGGTCCCTGCCTCCTGAGAGCATCCTCTCATGGTGTGCTGGAGGGTGACATAAAGGCAGAGCATGGGGAGCTGAGACATCTGTCCAGAGGGGACCAGGAGAGATCCTGTTGGGTTGCAGACAGACAAGTGAACCCAGGATCAGTTCCCTTCCAAGCAGAGGGACAGTGATGCCAGCACAATCACCCCTGGGATGGAATGAGCTGGTGGGGGGCTGCCAGAGGGGCTTCCCTCGCCGGCCTGCTCTTCTATGTGTCTGTATTTTGCCCTTGCTTGTTCCCCATAACTGCCACCCTGGGAGTGAGGGTGACGTGGCTGAGCCTAGTGCCCTCTGGCCCCTGTGCGGTGCTGCACCATAACTGCATGGCTTGAGACTCACACCCACGCCAACACCACTTTGCCTCTGCATCCTCTCCCACAGCTGAGGCTCAGCCCGGGAGGGTGCCCTGGGCCACAGCAGGCACCCAGCCCTGGGGGGAAGAAGGGAGCAGGATGGGGTCATCAGGTCATGGGGCTTGCAAAGAGCATGAGGAGGGACAAAAGGACTCTCCCCAGCATAGCCAGACCCCACACAGCCTGTGGGGCCCTCAGATGAGGACTGCTTGTGTTTGCCATCTCTCACACCAGGGCCAAATCCAGGCACTTCCTTCCAATCAGGTGTTTTTATGGGGCTCCTCTTTTCCCTTCCCTGACTTCTCCAAAGGAAACTGCCCCGTCCTCCAAATTCCTGGCTCTCTGACTTCTCATCTATGTGTGCATCCATGTGGATCCCACACCCAAGTGACTCCTCCTTGCCCCCCCATGCTGGATTGGGAGCAAAGACCTTCCTTCTTCCGGTTGCTCCGCAGGGCTTAGCAACAACTCCTTACCACTCACTCCCCATCCTCCAAGCCCCCTATCCCCAGGCTGTGCCAACAGCACTCCAGAAACCCAAATCCCAGAGTTAAGTCCCATCCCATCCCACCGCCAGCCCCCTCCAAGCCCTGGGGCGGGATGGAGCGGGGAGGAGGAGGAGGATGGGTGCATTGCAGCGCTTTAAAGAACAAGATGACAAAGTTTGTTGCTTTGCGAGAATGTGCTGACTATTTGTTTCTTCCCTTCTCCCTTGTCTCCTTTCTCCCCTTTCCCCGCCCCCCCCCCACCTCCCGTCT